>JAUNZM010000286.1:1800000-2156247 GCA_033459285.1 Clamator glandarius | reverse complement strand
CACTTCCATCTCAAAACTGACAAATGCTAGTTTGTCCCCTTGATTGTTTTCGGCTCTTGCTGAAGTCAGCAATACAGACTTTGTTCTTCCAGCTTCATTCCCTCAACCCATCTAAGACGTCCTCAAGGACAGTCTTGAGCCAGTGGAATGGGAATCTGTAGCTGTGCTACTGCTCTTGTCAAAAACCTCAGATTCATTACCCAGCATGCAAACAGCCAATCTCACATGCCAAGTCAAGACACTGATTTTATTTTAGAGCTGTGCAAGTCTGGGTGCTCCATGGCTTTCCACAAATTAAGTACACCTGACAAGATCCTCTGTACTAATTTATTACAAAAGTTACAAAGTGAATACATTCCAAGTAATTCCCTCTGTGGATGGTTGGTTAGTGATTTAATAGTTTAACGTGGTTGCATCATACAAGTTTTCTGCTACACATATTCAGTAAGTCAAGTTCTGCTCTAAGGACGCTTTTCCCCTATGTTTTTCTGCCAAATTGGCAATCTTGGTAACAAGGCTTGATTTTATACAGTCTAGATGTCCAAGATGTTCCTCACATCAGATTATGAGAACTTTGATCTTTCACTTAGTTCAGGTTCTGCTGTTTCATTTAATATGAAGAAATGTTAGTCCATTCTGCTCTTTATCAGAACGATTAGAACAGTTGACTCTTTCTGCCACACTACTAGTATTGTATATAAACCAAAGATCATGTGGATTATCTCACCCTGCTCATGGCAGCAAGAGTAAGAGAAGTGGCTCATCTGAACAACAAAGAACAGAGGTTGTTTACCTGATGGTGGATGTCTGTTATAAAACAAGACCTGCTATGTTAAAAATTTATGATATGCTCATCCACCCTAATCCCCCACAAAGTATGCTGTGGTACTCTGGGTTTCATGAATTCTTTCCATTCCCATCTTCCCCAGCCAGAGCTTTAGCTTGAATGGAAACCCTCCCTGCTGAGGTAGAAAGAACTGAGTTGCAGCAGCCACCAAAATTTTCTTGCTCTTGACCAAGGAACACCATACCTGCTTTGTTTGTAAGCTGCACAGGGGCTGTTCTTAGCTCTCTGCCAATCTGAGCTGTGGAGTAGGCCTAAAGGTGGGGCCAGCACAGTGGCAGTTGGTGATATGGGAGCACAGGAAGCACAGTTTCTCCTTGCTCCAAATAGAAGTACTAAAGATTTTGCCTTTAAATGTCTCAGGCACTGGCAGCAACAACTACTCACAAGTGCCAGTGGGAAAAGGGCAGAAGTCTCCCTGTGTCATCTGAGGAAAAGCACAAGAAACACATCATCAAGCAGTGCTGTCTCTCATAAGCACCACAGATAGTTTGAGGCAGTTTTTTTAGAGGCTTAGAGTAGCCAAATTCTGGGAGAGGGGGCTGGCCCAGAAGTGTGAACAGTGAGACCAGTTTACCAAGGGGCCTCACCTTACAAATGCAACCCTGTCTCAAGCCCTGAAGATGCATATCTTAGTCTAGTTTGTACTGCTAAACAAATTGAACCAGTTATGACACCCCAACAGGAGGTTTGGCTAGCCACAGGTATCACTGCAGCAGAGGTCATATACAGCAGAGCTTAGATGGGATCAGAAAAATGGTAGGCACCAGAATGCAGAACTTAAACCAACCTGGGAACAGACTTCAGTTTTGCCTGTCTGCAGCCATTTATCAACTAGAGGGGCTGACAATCTCTGTCAGGTTCAAAATTGTTCAGGTTCTTAAGCACCAGCCTGGACAACACTTTCTTGTTTTGTCAGGTATTATGGTCCAGGTTACAGCAGCAATCAGCTTGTTAATGACCAGTTTAAAAGAATTCTCAGATATTCTATTAGCAGATGCTCAAAGTTTTTTACCATCTAATCTGAAAAAAGAATTCACTAGCTTGTGTCCAAATGCCCTTGCCTATGGTGGCAAGAGTCTGTTAATTGTTAACAGTTATCAAAGTTATCAATGCTAAAATTACAACATTCTCCTAATTTGTGGAGAGGACAGTCAAATCTTTGCTGATGGGTTTCCTAGGCTGTAGTTTCACCAGCAGGGCTGTGCCACAAAGCAGGATCTGGTGCCACAAAGCAGGATCTGGCTATTGAACCTAAAGGAATCTGGATTTTGCCAGTGCAGCTGGACTCAACTTTGCCCTCCCTTGTGACGACAGAAGGAATTGGACGACACAATAACGATCAATATGATCCGAGATGAAGTCGCTTTATTTTGGGTTAACTGGCTCTGTATATCCCAAGCTCGCCAAACACTGATTGGTCGATTCTGCCCTAGTAATAAGTTTTCATTCAGCCCAACCACATAACCATGTTGCCAGGGTGCATTTCCCACCTCCAAAAGCCAGCTTCCTCGTTAGCATAACACAACAGAGTTGTTACAACCTATTATAAACTCAAGCACCATAGCTAAGGCTTTCCCAACTCCACCCAGCCACAGTGCTTTGGCTGCTCATTGAATGTTGCCACCCATCGCTCCCTGGCCCCAACCCTTGCCTCCCCACTCTCCTTTGCAGTTTTGTGAGTAATTAAAATAATTTCCCCAGCTCCACCCCCCTCCTAAAAAAAAAAAAAAAGCGCAAATAAATAAAAGAATGGTACAGAGAAGAAAGGGAATATATTTTAACAAAAACTAGCATTTTTAAAAATTTTTTAATTTGAAGTTTTCACATAAAGACTCTGCACTTCAAACACACAGTCCAGCATTCCTGGACATTCTTGTAAGCAAATACACACTCAGACATCAGCATCTTCAGTCTCCCACCTACAAGCACTGTAAAGTTGTGGCGCACAAACAACTTACGCACAATGGTTTACTCAGACAAAGCCATGGCTAGATCAATCTTTCCACATTGTTCTAATTAGAATAGCAAAAAATTGATAAGCAATGAAAAGCAAGTTATCAACTTGTCAAAAACTCTGTGTGCATTTGAACTGTGTTGAAATATCTTCCTTCTCTTTCCCCAGATTTTCAACAACTCTCCGGCCCACTAAGTCATGGAAATTAAAGCACTAATCTCAAACTGAAGATCCCTTCCAAGTTCACAATTTTATTGCTGCTCAGACACATAACTATACATTTCTGTTTACTTATCAAGCTTAAATTATTTCTGTTGTGATTGAAAGACCTGAAATACTTAAGTTTGTCAGCTGGAAGAAAGCAACCATACTTCTCTACAAAAGCTAGGTTCAAATCTGAGATGCTGCATGAAATTTCACATGTACCATCCAATCTTAAAAGAATTTTTTAGAAATTGACAGAGAAAGATGTCCAGCAAAGGACTGTTCAGAGCATAATTTTGGGAATAATTTTTTAAGTATAAACAAAGTCCCAGGCAAACAGTGGCGGGTGGGGATGGGTGTAGAGGTGGAGGGGTAGGAAGAATTTAGACTTTAGGAATTATTTTTTCTTCTGGATTTTAATTTTTTTTTCACCCACATTGAAAATGTTCTGCATTTTTTAGCAATTTTTTCTGAAAATTTTGCTTTAATAATTCTCAAACTGTTCTTTATACATTGCAGCAGTTAAGTGACTCCTGGCTGAACTGCCTGAGCTTCAGTTTGCTTACCTAAGACATTGCTGGATAGCAGAAGAAGGAATACTTATACTTTTCTTGAGAGGTAAATGAGTGTTTCCCTAACTCTACTAACAAATGCATTCAAGACTTACAGACTGTAAACAACTCTTACTTTCTAGTGTCAGCTATAAATCTGCCCTCGTCCACCAGCCACTTGCTGCAGGTTTGGCTGTGGGGGAGATAAAGCTTCCTGCTTCAAAAATTAAATTAATGTCTTTTTCTGACTGAACATTCCCAGGTGTCACAGACTCTCCTGCAGCAACTTAAGAAACTTAAGTCTGACTCCGGCTATGGGACATACCTTAAGTGCTTTGTGCAAAAACTGATGGCAGTTTATTCCTTGCAGGAACTGGGATAAGTCAGCATACATTCCCAACTTAATAGGTATCAGTGAGGTCCTAACACAGAGGCAGGGTCAATCTGCCATGGAGAAGTTTGGACATCTATACAATTTGTTCTTTAACATTATCCACAGGGCATACCAATTCCTATTCAAAGAAAGTTTTTTTCTTAGCACTAACTCTGAGGGACACTTACTGAAAGCATAGACATAACCCTGCTAAAAGACAAGCATTTCTTCTGTGAGGGGATGGTCAGTTGAGCTAGACATCTAGTCTCAATGCCCATCACCACTACTAGATGCCAGTGCTGCTCAGCTTTGATGGGATCTGACCATGGTGTTTTGTGGAGCTCTGGACCACTGTAGCAATTTGCAGAGATTGGTTCACTGTTTTGAGACTGTCTGTAAGGGCTGTGGACAGGATCCTATCATCGAAAGGTCTAAGTAACTCAGCAGCAAGGTATTAAGGGTGTGTGGAGGTGAAAGCACTGGAAGTGGTAGCAAGTGTCTCTTCTTGACACTGATAATATAAGCTCATTTTGCCTGTGTCACTCTTCAATAGAACTGTATTTGTATGGCTTGAAGAATATGTTAGTATTCAGCTCTGGCTTCTTGTACTCCAGGATAACTCAACATCCAAATTACCAGCTAGGCTGACCTCACAGGTGTTATCCTCTTTAACAGGCAGTAAACCACACACCACTTGCCTATGGCTTCCCCACCTAATAACAGCCTTCCTCAGGCGGTAAAAACTTCAGGACATTGGACTGCACCCTGCTATATCCACAATAGCAGCACAAAGCTCTCAGCTGGAATAGCTGAGGAAAGAAGCACAGGGCATAAGCCAACTACCTTGTTCACACATTGATAATATCTCTTAAAGCTCCTTTAACAAGAATGCTAAGCCAGAAAGATCAAGTGCCTCACCAATGTGTTATACATCCTGAAGTGCACTGCATATCCCACTCACTGTCCATTGATTAAGATGAACGATAAATGGACTTCTAGGAGCAAGGGACACCTTTTCAGAATGGAAAATAGAATAGTGCGTGAAAGGATAAAAATTCTTGAGTTCATTAGAAATTAAAAAGTAAACAGAAGTCTTCATGCCTGGAGACAGTAGTGGAACAACTGAAAAATTAAACCATAAACATCAAAAGGCATGAGAGGAGAAGAAAGACCAAGTTTCACAAAGCAGAGTTTTATTTAAATGCATATTAATTAACTGAGAAAAACAAAAAAGAACTATCTATCTTTCAAAGGAAGCTTATGAGCATGGCAAAAGAATTTAAATGTCTGGTGTTAGACTTCAGTGTGAGTATTTGCAAGAACAAAGAGCACATCAACCACTAATCTCCTATGCTAGGCAGTTTCTCTGAACAGCCTTCTCTAAAAGAAAGACAACAGAGAAACTCTAGAAAGTCTTGCCTAAACACTAAGTATAGCCTTTCTCCCAGTTGACCCTTGGTCATTAGTTATATCAGTTTATGAGTTCTACAAGGTATTCAGGTAGCAGGATAAGAAGTACATCTCTCCACCTAAGTGTGTTGAAGGGATGAAACAATGGTTATGCTTTTTATTAAGCAAACAAAAATCACGTAATCAGCGTCAGCAGTATGATAAGAGAGAGCAAAAGAAGGCACCACGTTCCTCTGCCACAAAAAATATCCATCTGCAGGAATCTGAGGTTATCTGCAACACCATGGAAATCTTAGGGATCAGTTTTTCCAACACTGTCCACAAAAGCTCTTATTTGTCTGACCTAAAGGGGCATTTAGCTCAGTTTGTCTGCAACACTAGACAACAGCAGATGATATTGAGGGGAATAGAAGAGGGCAAGCACGCAGCAACTGCAGCATATAGTTTATAAAATACTTTCCTGACATCTAGCAGTTTGCAGTTTAAGGCCTTCCCCAGCTGAAGAAGGCATTTTTTTCTGTATTTAAGAGACCTCGATTAATTATTTTTCTATTAATTTGTCAAGTCACCTTCTGAACCTGTATGAACTTTTACCAGTCACAGTTTCCTGTGGCAAGGAGTTCTACTGATTAATAGGAACTTGTACAAACAACTTCTTCCTTCTAATTTCAGGCATAGTTCGTTATTTTTTTTTGGTTTGAGGAGACAGTAAATAGCCACACTCTACTCACCTTCTCCACACCACACAAGAATTTACAGTCCCTTGACATATCCCTTCTCAGTTTTCTCTTTTCTATGGTGAGGTGTATTTATTATTTTTCATAGTAGCAACTGTCTGTTTACTCATCTCCAAATCTATCACAGATCTCTGATCATTTCTCACCTTTTCACTATACTTTGTACTAAACAGATACTATGCAAAGCAGATACGATAGCTACTGTTCTGCATGGGCATGAAGAGCACCTTACAAAGACAAGAGAATCATGAGGCTCAGGTAGGCAGGAATAAATGACAATGTATCCAGGAGCTCTGCCCATTCCCCAGAAAAGTTAAATGAACCTGGACTAAGTGAAATGTTAAGTATCAAGAAGTATTTCCAGTGATGCACAAGCATGTGCACCTCAGAGAGATCTACAGCAGATATTTGGGTCTCGTTGAAGCTTAGTTTCTTATTGGTAGACAAATGGGGTATACGGGATCTGAGGGGTTATTTTCAGTGCAAGTAAGGAAATACAGTGCTGGAACAGATGTGATCATAAATGACACAGAGATAATCCTGTGTCTAGAAATACCCATCTGCTGACTCTCACTTTTAGCTGTAGACACAGCAAATTTCAAGATGTATTTTACTACTTGTTTCCGGCTTTTTCCTGTTTGAGCTGTAGGGCTAGGTTTTATTAAGTAAATTCTCACATAAGCCTCAGGTTCAGTGCTGTTTTTGAGAATTCCCCTTTGAGAAGGGGAATTTGAACACTACTGACAGCTCTGTGAACACTTGTGTTTTCTCTTAGAGCTGTTGGAGTTCTATTAATGCACAGAAAAAAATTTGTATTCAGTAGTCCCTAGCCCTTGGGATCATAGCACAAAGCTAGATGATACAACTCAATAATGTTGCAAGAACTCTACAAACCATAAGGCAAATAAAATGTTAAGTTGCATATCATAAGCCAATCTGGTGATTTCATGGTCAAAGATGAAATTTTGTGTATTTCAGCTTAGCCATGCTTCCACTTGAATTTCAAAACTGTGGATAAACGCTTCCTAGAATAATAGCTGAGAAAACTGTAATTTCAGTGACTAATATATGAGTATGAAAGAAGATTGAGAAATGTAAAAAGATTTTCCAGATGAGAACTGTCAGAGTCTGCAAATAATAGGGCAACTCAATCCTCATCTTTTCTAGGACAAAATAATGTCTGTGAATTACTAAATTCTCCCACTGCAGTAATACTCAAGAAAAAAGTCAAACATGAATTGTCTACTCTAAACGGATGAGGAAATGAAAAGCTTTGTAAGAATGTCAGTTTTAAAAGACCTAGTGTAAGCTTATAACAGTGATAAACGAGTCCAGAGAAAAGTGACAAAGCTGGTGAAGGGGCTGGAGAACAGGCCTTACGAGGAACGGCTGAGAGAGCTGCAGTTGTTTAGCCTGGAGAAGAGGAAGCTGAGAGGAGACCTCATTGCTCTCTATAACTACCTGAAAGGAGGTTGTAGAGAGGAGGGAGCTGGCCTCTTCTCCCAAGTGACAAGGGACAGGACGAGAGGGAATGGCCTCAAGCTATGCGAGGGGAGGTTTAGGCTGGACATCAGGAACAAATTTTTTCACAGAAAGGGTCATTGGACACAGGAACAGGCTGCCCAGGAAGGTGGTTCATTCACCTTCCCTGGAGGTGTTTAAGGCACGGGTGAAATGAGGTGCTAAGGGGCATGGTTTAGTGTTTGATACGAATGGTTGGACTCGATGATCTGGTGGATCTCTTCCAACCTGGTTATTCTATGATTCTGTGATTCTATGAGCAGAGCTTTCATCCTTTTTATGAAACATGAAGACCATATACAACATGAAAAGGTCAGTACTTTCCAAAGTTATGAGGAGTTTTTAGAGAAGAATTGACTGAAACAACACCAAATAGTGGTAGACAGGCTTATGCTGTTTTTGTTAGAAGGAACATATTCAGAGGTGTTACTGTGCTTTGCCACTGTCACTCACGAATCCAGTTTCACAGATACGTGTGTATCAGTACCTGGACAGCTGCCCACTGCTGAAGACAAATAAAAGAAAAGTGGGTTACACACTGGGAGAGTCCCTGAGAGTCAGGCTGTGAGTAGAAGCACATTGTGCTTGAGATAAATCACTAAAAACTGAGGGTACCCTGGCAAACGCGTTAATCCTGTTGGGATTTCAGAGGAGTCCAGCTGGAATACCATATGTATACTTCAGCAGCTGAGAATCATATCTTAAGTTCAGCTGGTCAGATTCTAAGGGATTCAGCTGTATCCTGGTTTTGCTGTATGTTTCCTATAGTTATTCAAATCCTTCAGGACAGCCAGGAAAAGATGTCCTGCAGCACCAGACAAGGAGGTCTCAATGGTTAACCTTCGGCAATTCTCTCTAGGCCCTATGTTCCCTGTCCATGTCCTGACCTTCTCCTTTCACCTGCACTTCTGTTCTTTCCTCCTACCCCCTTAACTTGTGTTTTCTTCTTTCTAGAAGTCTTTTTTCCACAACATCTTCATCTTATTTTTCTCTTTCCTCTTCCATTTTTTCTTTGGTTAGTTACCACAGGTAAATCACTCTTGCCCTCTCCCAGACTCCTGGGAAAAGGTTCTGCTTCTCAGTCTACGCACATCACCAGGAGTGTTACTGGTTGAGTCAGAGAGGCACATTTAAGACAATGAGTCATCCACAGATATTTCAGCCAGAGCTTTTTTCTAAGATTGCAGTTATTGACATAAGCAACTGTCATGTTTTAGTCAGAGTAAGGGAACATAGAGGAACCTGCTCAGGCTTTTTACAATCTGACCAGCCTATTAGGTTCATGACAGCAGCATCACAGAAACTGTCACAGAAGGTGGACTGCCTTGGACCCTTCACAATTTCTCTAGCCTGCTGGAATCGTGCTAATAGTATAGCAGGGCAAAGTTCCTTGTATCCCTAATATTGCATTGGCAGCATCACAGGGGCTAGTCCTTTATGCAAGGAAGGACCATCCTGAGCCATTTACCATTTATCCAGCCCACTGGGATCATGCTGAGAAATCAAAGTTTCCAGAAACTCGTATGTATGTACAAACTGATGTTATTACATAAACTTGTGGCAAACCAGGGATTCAAGAGTGGCTGGGGATAGATCGTGTCTACAAAAACATGTCTGAAGCAATATGCAGTTAAGCTGCAAGTACAGGTAAGAAATAGCAGCTAGTGTGCTGTTAGTAAAACAGCAAAACTAACATAGATTGCTTACTCAACAGGCATTCCTATGTCAGGGGAACTGTTGGCTGGTCCCAGACAGTTTTGATGAAGTCTTCCCTGAAAATTCTCCTTTCTGTTTCATTTTTGTAATGTTTCTGTAACTTAGGGTGAAGCTTGAGTAAATTTAGTCATATATTCTTTTACTACTCATTGGTGTGAAAAACCTCTCACTTTGCATTTAAATGTATAGGAAGAAAATTTTATTGTGGCTGGCCAGTGGAATAGTCATGGGAGAAGTTTCCCTTGGAGGTGGTGAGGAGATGAGTAGCCATGAGGTAGAGGCGGTTTTAGTATTGACATTATAATGTCATTTAGCATAATGCCATTATTATGAGCAAAGTTCAGGTAAAGGACACTTTCATATCAAGATTGCTGAGGCAGCAGTTGCGATCCGTTTTTCTTGATACAAGCTATGCAGTTGTCTTCACGGTTCCAGGCCCATGCTAATAACAGAGACTGGCCATGTTACCTTGAGCAGTGCCCTGGTCTTTGTTTCAGGGATGTGGAACATTCCAAGCAGGCAGAACAGGTCTCTTCAATGGAAATCATGTTCTTTTCCTAGGAGTGGCTTGCACAGGAAGTTGATCTAATGCTGAAACTGCTTTAACATCATTGTAAAAACTGGTTTGATATATCTATCCTTGAGGAGGAGGGACACTTTGAGAAACTTGAGGTTCTCATTTCCCTTCACATTTTGGTTTTTTCCCACAAGTACACTGCAGTGTGAATATTGAGAAATAAATGGTATGATGAGTGAACACAGGTGAAAATCCCTTATCAATGTGTCAGACTAGCCAAATTTCAAACCAAAATGTTTTTAGTGAGGAAGCATTTATTTTGGAAAGGAAAAAAATGTGTTACGTGAGACATTTTTTTCTTATTTTAAAAAGTTTCATTTTCTTCAACGTCCACTCAGCATTTTAGGAGTTGTTGGCATGAACAGGAAAACTGATAAATTAGTCATTTTTCATAAAAGTCACATACAGGACTAAACAGAAATTAGGCATTCTTAAAAAAAAAAAGCTATGAGTACTGCTAGTTTAAAACAGCATTAACACTAATTAAGAATTAGAAACATTTTGCTAAATGCAAAAACAGAGAAGAGAATGTACTAAAAAATTAACCCACAGAATTGACAAAAGTGTGTTTACAACCAAGAAATAAAAAGGAGTCAGCATGTTTCAGAATGCTTTAATAATAAATATTCCTCTGGTTTTGGTGCAAGTGAAATTTCTTAGGGAGATTTAGATGACCTAAGAGGTAGTCACATAACAGAAGAGTGAAATCCTTCACTGAAACTTTTTGACCCACAGAATGAAACTACAGTGATTAAACCTATTTATTAAAAGGAAATTAAGTGACTAAAAGAGTGCATAACTTACAGTAATTCACCATAAAATTTACCAGTTCCATTCACCTGCAGCTTCAAATAAATCATTATTTCTCTGATAAGCAGGGAGGTATCATCAAAGGCAGACCGTCTCAATAAGGTATTATTCCCAACTGCCAGATATCTGAAGATTGCACCATATCATATGAAACAAAGCCAGTTCTTTGCAAAGATTTTCAGGGTAAGTCACAGGCAACATTAAAGAGGCAAGAGGTTTTTACAGAATTGAAGACTATCTCTTTTAATACAGCCTAGCACTTAAGGTTTTCAATAGAGTAACAAAAGCAATTCCGACTTTATCTTTGACTGGATCCTTAGAAGACAGCTAAAGAAATAAGTGTAATTCAGCAAAGATAAATGAATGTATTTTCTAAATTCCCAGTCACATAAAAGACAGCGGAAAACCATTGAAATCAAAGGAAAAGTGCCAAACTATAGCAGATATGGGATTTTTAAGAGTAGAGTCTAAAGTAAACACACACATGTATCTCCAGAAAAAAAGAAAAAGTAAACTTAAAGCTAAGAAATAGTGTTTACAATCAATACAAGCAACTTTCTGTGTGCAGACCTTAACAAACTGTTCTGAAGAGACCCAAGTCATGAGTTGCAACTATCGCTCCCGAGCAATGTTTGTATACAGTAAAAGAATTCCACCTTCCCTGTAGCATCAAGACATAAAATCCCTATAAATTTCAGGGTGCAAAAGCCAACAACATAACAGAGAAATCAGTATACCTTAAACTATTTTAGCAAAAATACTCCATGAATATATAACTCGTTAAACAGTTCAGTGGTAGGCTGAAATAAAATGGCTGTGTCTCATCATTATCACACAGTTTCCAGAGGAAAAAATACAAAGAATAGGCCTAATGAGGACCTAGTTAACAGCAAAGTAGAAAAATATGAAACAATTGAAATTAATGAGGAAGCATCATGGGCAGCAAAAATGATGGAGTTGCTTTTGGTCAGCACAGGCAGATCAGCATCTCTTGTCACTGACTGACCTGACAATCATTACCATGAAGGGAGCGAATCTATTGCTGCACACTGTAGCCTTCAGGCTGAAGAATGTATATATATTTCTGTCAGTTGTAAAGGCTCACTAGAGCCTATATGTGTTTACTATCTTGGGGTTTTAGTTTACAGGTCACTTTTCTCACTCTAAGCATCACAAATATGCTGGGTCATGGAACTTCCCCAAAATTCATTTGTGCATTTCTGGAAGAAATTTAAGCCATCTCAGGAAATTTGTGAGTAGCATACAATACATTAAGCAAGGTACTTGAGTGCATCTCTTTCTACCTGAGTATACAGTTATATGCAGCTTTTGTCTTTGAAGAATTCTCAGTTCAGTTAGACAGGGGAAATTGTATCCTACAGTCCTTTATGAGACCAATGAGCAGACTACTGAGTCTCACCAGTTCTTTCTTCCATTTGTGAGAAGACTCAGAAACACAGTTCAAGTTTCTCGATTATGACTGAATTTTCTCTGGGAACTGTACGTGTTACTTGTGTCTGTGTATATGCCAGCTGCAAGGAATTCTTGAATAGAATCCATCTGTTTACTAGAGATTGTTTGCACTGCCTTTTCCATACTGACTTCTTCATATCATCTTTCACACAAGGTGCAATACATTTCTTCTTTTGGACCCTGTCAGTACCTTGCTGCACAGGAAGAGAAAAGAATAGTCAGCACACCTGAATTCAACTTCCTGTCTCACTATATGCTGTCTTATGTGGCACTCACATAGGTGAAAGTGGAATGGTATTATGTTTGATTTGTGTCCTACAAATACGAATGAAAACACTTGCTCTGTCTTGCACAACAGTGTAAACTGGAACCTAAGAACAGGTATCCGGCCCATAAGCCTCTGAATCTAAGTTTTGCATAAGACGACCCAGCAAAATCTACAGCAACTGTTTTGCTGGACTATGAACTGTGCTGCAAGTCTAGAAATCACTATGCAGAAGCAGCTAAAGGTAGCTGGTATAAGGGCATTGAATTGTATAGATGTGCTGGTATAGAAAGAACTTCCATCACCTTATCCAGTCTTACACAGGTAGGGACCCTGGAAAGAAGAAAATAGTAATCTAATAGAATATTACTGTGAATGGTACATTATCTGGATCATCATCTTTTGACAAATGCAATGGTGCCTGGGATTTCTCAGGCTACGAGGAGGTATTTAATCGTTTCTTTTGACACAAAGGGGGCTTGTGAAAAATCAACATAAACCACAGAACTCTCAAATACTCCGTAAAATCAAGTTTGACTCAGGAGCTTTTAGCAAAAATCTTCAAAAAATCCAAACTTTAAAATACTTAGGAGCTTGTAGCAGAAATCATCATAAAAGCCCAGGTTCTTGAATACTCTGTGAAATCAAGTTTTACTCAAGTTATTACAGCAAGAAAGAAAATAAATGAGTAGTAGTGATCAACAACAAGTTAACAGTGACAGCTTGTAAAGGCAAAATATCTAATCATCACCATAAGAGAGTAAGTATAGTGATTAAGAAAGATACATCACCAATTGTTTTATCATCATCCAGATCCACAGTCACCGTGGGGTGAGGAAAGGCTTTCTTCTTCACAGTGAGGTCGTGAGGTCTCCCCACCAGTGCAGTGAGGGACCTACCTTTCATATCATTGAGCAAACAACCTACATGACCCCAAAACTGCAGAGTCTCTTCCCCCAGCTTCTTACTGTCTCTCTTTCTCATGCTTTCTTGCACCAAGAATAGCAGAGCACAGTCACACTGATAATAAAACACTTTCTCACACTCTTACATGTTAAGAATAGCACAGCACAATTCTACTGATAACAGCAATGTGATAAGTTACAGATTGAATAATACAATACAAATCATCCATACAATTTCAGGCCTGTCGATCAGGCCCTGTCACTTCATCATTGCAGCTGCAGAAACACACATTCACCAGGTAGTTGAAAAGTGAGCAGAACTGCAGCCTGTGGAAAGAGCTGTGAGGCTGACAAAGATCCATGGGTTCCCTCAGTTGGTCACTTCTAGTCTGAAGGAAGAAAGCCTTTTGCAGTGTATTGGGCACAAGGGGTAACAGAGGGTTAACAACCCATCCATACTTCACCATGCACTGCAAACCACAACTGAAGTCCCAGTCAATTCTGCCTTACAAGAGCCATGGGATGACCTGGGTGTCAAGCCCTGAGGAGTCCAATACAGTTACCTTGTCTTGGATATTTCTGATATGGGTACTCTTTTGCTTGAATATTTGAGCCTGTCTCAATCAGAATAGGAGGTTACAGGTTGCCACTTTGTGAATGCACTCTTTGTCCCAACCTGGCTGATCAATTCTGCACATCTTGGCTTTGTGTTTGACTTCTCTCATGTCAAAGAAAAGCTTTGTCAAGGAGCATTGGAAGAACTGCTGTCTCACTGAACTACAGTGTTCATTTGCACAGGATGTACTCTGCAGTGACTTGGAAGCAGTGTCATGTGCTTTCTGAATCCTATGCTTTTGTGTCTGAGCCACAGCCTGAGGGGTACACATGGGACATTTTGAAGAACCAATACATATTTCTGATTAAGATGTTCAATCATCTTGTGATGAAATTATTCCACTGGAACAAAAAATGACAGAACACAGAGGATGCAATGGAGATTTTTAATCAGAGGGGGGAAGGAAGAAGGAAAAATGTTTCAAAAAAATGTGAGGTCTTCTCCATCTTCATGAGGAAATCTTCATAAGGACTCAGTTCTGAGACCGGGATAATATTACAGAAGTCAAAAAAAAGGGAAGAAAATCGACACTTCCAGTGCTGGCAGTCACAATACAATCGAAGTGTTTAGAAGGACTGGCCTCACTCAGTCCAGCTGGCCAGAAGCTTCTGCAAAGTCTTCACTTCACTGAGCTGAAAATTTGACTACATTTCCAGCCAAACACAAAATGCCTTTTTTTCTCAGGACATTGAGTGGTACTTTTAAGATTTTTTTCTTTTAAGCCTGCTCTGACTTCTCAGCAACACACTACCATCTGTATGGTGAGTAGATTATACTTGCAGCCTGGAAGCATTCAGGGAACAGGAAGGAGAATTAAAATTGGAGAGGGCAAAATAGTCACACGAATGTTATGGAGGTGATTTTGCAGTACATCTGCCTTGATACAGATCTCTGACTCTTTATTCCTAAGATTCTTCACCTGACCTCTTCTGCTGGGAGCAAACCACTATTACAAGCTTGGCTGTGACCAAGGAAGACATGATGAACAGCCATTTGACATATGCATATCTGGGAGAGAAAGCTAGAAAATAGCCCCTGTCCATAGGTGTTCCAGCAGCAAAAAGTACAACCAGTGGTGTCAGATTTTTCAGGTATCACAGGCCTAGGATGGAAAGAAGGAAAAAGGGAGGCCCAGTAGTAAACTCTGCAGAGAGAAGAGGGTTCTGGAGAAGAGTGTAACGGATTTGCTAGTCCTAGTGGATGGTGGATATTGAACTTTGCAAAAGGGGGTGGTTTGCAAAATAGAGTAGTTCTACATGTGCAACAAACAACCTTATTTTGCAAGACAGATGGATTGAGTAATGGTCTCTCAAATCAGCTGAGTGACACCGGGGGTGATGAGGAGGCATGGTGAAAAACCAGCTCCCCACTTCTTGGCACAGCAGGCATTGCCAAGACCCAATCAACATGTAGTTATTGACTGAGTCTCATCTTGCAGAAAGGCACTGAAGAGTTTTCAAAAAGTGTAAAATTGGCACCTGAAAACCCTTTTGTTGGGGAGGAGCCAGTGGCTACCTTACCTGATGGATGGGTTGATTGGCCTGCACCTCTTTTTGCTTCTCAAGAAAAAATGCCTTTTTGGGTAAGATTCATGCACCCCTGACTTTGTTGCATGTTATCCAGGAAAATAACTACTAACGAGAATTTCAGTTATTATTTCTTTTATTTATATGTATGATCATTTTTAGATAGTTCTAATTCATCAAATGAATTTATCAATGACAATCCCAAACTTGTTTTTATATGTCACTCAAAATAAATTATATACTGTTTACAGTAATTCTGACTGGTGGCTAACATATATGCAAAAAGAAAGGGTTCAAATAGATCAGCCATGACCCTGGCATGTATCACAGCTTTTAGGTTCTGCAAGTGACAGTTCCCATGTGATGTTTCTCCTTCTGAGGTTCTGTGAACAGACCTCACATGCTATCAGTCTGTCTCTAATTGGTGTAAGAAAGATTTGTTTTCTACTTGAACAAAAAGCTCTGACATAGTAATAGACTTCTCTCCTGCAAAAGGCCAGGGACAGAGAGATTTCTGTGCATCGTTGAAGTATGGTGGTAGGCAGCACTGTGTGTTCCACAATGTGCCTCATTTAGTGAAGGTGCATGATCCAACCCATAATAAACACACCATCACTAAAACTTCACTTTTGAAATGCAACAGGGAATTATAAAACCATTTCATGTGTACAGTAAAGGGACAATCTTCCTCCTTGGCAAATTCATATAGCTGCTCTTTGATATCTCCTTATGCTACTGTGGGTCTTTTCTCACTCCTTTCAGCTCAGTTCTTGGTTCTTACTCTTACCAGAACCTGTTTATATGAGAAATAGCTTGAGCCTCCTTGATATATGATGTTTTACCATAGTGGGCCCAATTGAAAAAAATCTTACTCTGATGCTTTACTTACCTTGAACTCTAAATTATACTCTCAGTACAGGACAGAACTTGTCATTTTAATTTGCAGTTACTTGTTTCTAGAGATAGTACTGTGCATCATAATTTTGTAATTGCTTCATGTAACTAATTTCTGTTTCATAATCTTTGGTTTGTTTATGCAGGAAGCAACAAGAGAACAGCATTCTGTCAAAACCATTTCATAAGATCATGAGATAGAAAGTGTACTTCCACGGTACGTTTATTTCATAAACATGTTTCAGCATTAGCATGCAGAAAAAGACATAACTCCACCTTAAATTGGAAACATCCTTTCAATGCTGGGCCCTCATTCAGCCAAACTCTAGCAGGTAAGGAATCCCAAATGAATTGGTTTTGGGTGAAAAGAAGCAAGCTGAAGAGCCCAGTCTTACTAAAGCTGTTCTTTGGGTCATGCCCAATAAACCTACATAAGAACCAAGTCATCTCAGGATTTCTTATTAGATTTGCATGGCCAGAATCAACAGAAAATCCTTGGGAGTTTTCTTTAGACACAAACTCTGCCAGCTTTAACTTTTATTGAAATCATACCAGCTTGGTATGGTAATTTTTTTTTGTATCCTAGAGGTTTTCTGTCACTATCAGAGTGCTACAAATTATTCACAGTTTTTCCTGCAGCAAAGGTGTTAATAACCTCTTATTCTTGGCTAGTTTCTCAGGGGTAGGATATTTTACCTTACGTAACTTTAAATACCTAGAAAGTAGGTGACTATGGATTAGGCTCAATTTATGATCAACCTGAAGTCATAGGCAATAGCAAAGTAGGTCAGATGAGCCATGACCCAGAAAGAAATGTCGTCTTCTCTTTCACACTTCTTTGGAATTTTGCTGGTAGAACTTACAGAAATATGCTAATTCCCCAAGAGATAGCTTGAAAAGCAGTTAGAATCAAAAGTTAGTAGTTCGAAGAACAAGGTAGAATAGTTGTGTGGAAGTACAGTAATGAAAATTCTTACCCCAGAAGTAGGCAGACAAACCCATGTGCCCCAGGGATCCTTACCCTCTTGCATTCATGGAATCTGCACCACACCTTTATGCCCTGAGTGTTACAATTTTGGAAGAACACTGTACCTCAAATGGTTAAAAACACGGTACTACAGAGAGTTTGCAGCAAGGGTGGACTTCCTTTGCATTTTGTTCAGGACTGATTCCTACCGTGATGAACAAATACTTTGAATTTCAGGGCCATTTCCCAGAACCCATGAGAACACAGCCCTCTCAGCTCATTCTATTGATAACAAAAATATCAGAAATTGTCTTTGGTGGGCAATATCCTTTCTGTAAGGACTGCAGGGGGCTTTACTCTGAAATATAGAGGTAAAGTGATCTTTCTGGGGAGAGACAGAACAAAGAAACCCATTGGCAACTCATTTAATCATGTAAGAAACATGCAGGGCAGAGGATGGTTCTGCAGCAGAGACAAATGCACGAAGTTTGCAGTTTTTTTTCTAAATCCACTGAACTATTTACTGAATTTCAATAGCTGCTTAACATTCATCTCTCTGTGAGCTGTTGTGCTGCTTTGGGTATATGCATAAGCTACTGCAGATAAATTATTGAATAAAAGAGAAGGAAGGAAGGAAGAAAGGAAGGAAGGAAGGAAGGAAGGAAGGAAGGAAGGAAGGAAGGAAGGAAGGAAGGAAGGAAGGAAGGAAGGAAGGAAGGAAGGAAGGAAGGAAGGAAGGAAGGAAGGAAGGAAGGAAGGAAGGAAGGAAGGAAGGAAGGAAGGAAGGAAGGAAAGGAGGAAAGGAGGCAGGAAGAAAGGGAAGGAGGGAGGGAATTAAAATGAAAGGATTAATAAATCAAAATACATTATGTCTAAATAAAGAACAGATGTCATGCATCCTTTTAATGTCCATGGTGAGCTAATGTCTCTGTAATGAGCAATGCCTAATTATGACTGGCTTGGCTAACATGCCAAGGCCCGAGGGAGATTTATTCCTGTTCGTCTTGCTTTTACTTCCCAGGAAGCTAAGGAGCAAGACAAACTGCAATAATTTGTGACTGCAAAGTAAACATAGAGATCTAATTACATCATTTTTCATCAACAGTCACTTTAAATACACTGTCTTATCTTACATCTGCTTTTCTAAAGCCCATTAGTACTGTCAGCAGTGTTTTTCTTTGAGGAAAAGCTTGTTCTAGCTGAGCAGAATTTGATTACTTTCTTTATTATCTGAGACATGTATAACTTAACAAAACATTCACCATGCCCCTTGGCCACTTCAGATGCTTGCTGTCTCTCTTCAGCATAGCATGATTTGGTTTGACCAGTTCATGCTGTTCAATTGACAGAAAATTATTTAGTCAGGTTTTAAAGCTAGTTTCTTGCTTGACCTACAGATCAAATTTCCAATCAGCAATTGCTCTTTGGTTGTCTTAGAAGTTTATAGGTAGACAGCAGACAGACAAATATGTTCTATTGTGGTGCCCATTTATTAGTTTTGCCTTCTGAATGTCATGACATATACTTATAGGAAGCATTCCTTACACATTATCTTTCACCATTCTGGTAGTATGGACACTGGGCAGAAGCTGGTTGACTGTTGATTGTGAATTAGATATTAAGAAGGCAGCACCAAACCTGCATCAGGGCTGTTGCTTTAAGGGTGCCTAACAAAGCAGGAAGGCTGATTAGACAATTAAAATTACTTTGTATGAGCCTATGCTTGATGGGTCTTTTACAAATATTTTTCCCAAACTACAGAAACAGCATAAAATGTGAGAAAGTGAACTAACATGTAGCTTCTCCCTTGTGTACAGTTTGAAACTGGTGTTAGTTGGTAGTTACACCCATAGGAGAAAAAAATAAATCTGCTTTTTTCAGGCTGTTCCTAGATTTCTACTGTAGGTTACTTTTACTTGTATCAAGGTATGAAACAGTTCTGTTTGAGCCAGGATAGATTGTGGCCTCTTGCCAGGAGAGTAGTAAAGGTGCTTTGGTTTTGCAATTTGCTTTGTCATTAGATTAATGTCTCCATGAAGTCACTTCCTTTGGCTATTGCCAGATGAAAGAACACCTCTTATCAGAATATTGCTGCAGTTAACTTAAGAAATGGCAGTAGTAATTATAAACAACTTTGCAATCATAGGGGAGAGTAGTGTATTTAAAATGCTTCTCAGTTTGTGCGCTTTCTGTCTGTTACAGGGGAGCGTGGAGTGGGTCAGAATGTAACATTGCAGGTGGGTTGTGGATGCAGGCACTCTGGGGACTGGTACACCCCAAGCAAAGCACTCTATTTTTAAGCAATTAGCCAGTGACATAAATGCCTGACATGGCTGGAAATGTTTCCTCTGTTATCTTGCCCCCTCTAACACCAGTATCAAGCAACAATGAACCTTTTGTAATGCCTCTGTTAATCCAAAGAAGATGGGATTCAGCTGAAGATGTTCTACTGTTCAATAAAACTTGCTGCACTTTCAAGCTCCCAGTGGTAGCCTACATGCTGAAATGTGCAATCAATGCTTAAATTAGCATTTAATTCTTCAATTAGTAGACAAAGCATGTGGCCTACTTGACAAAGATTAGCAGGGGCTAAATCTCTCTTATGCTTACACTTTCTGCAAGATTTATTTTTTTAAATATACCAATACTGTGGTTTGGTCTTGTTTTAAGGGAGACAACCAAGAATAGCAGGGAAGGTTGGTTATGTTTTAAGAGCAGCAACGGCTTTCCATAGGTATGATTTTCTGTGTATGAGAGTTGTACATTTGCCGCTAGTTTTATTTGACATCAGATGTGCCTGCCAGCCTGATGCTGATGGAGTAGATCAAAGATTTACATTTGCATTACAAGTTTTCTGTGGTGTGTTTTCTAATAATAGATAAAAAATGGACTGCTTATCTAACATTCTTATCTGGGACTGTTCTTACAAGGCTGTTGCATCTCAACAAACACCCCCCTATACTGGACTCTCGCTGCTCCCCGGCGAGGACCATTGAGATGCAGACTCTAATGTAGAGGAAGCTCAATGGCGGGTTTATTGATTATGCAATCTACCTTTATAGCCCTGTCCAGCAAGAGGCCCTCCTTCGTAGGTCCCTAACCTCTACCGTCACATCCCGTGTTTCATCTGCATTGCTGTTCCTAACCTGTTGACTTACTCCGCCCACACAAGGCATAGAAAGAAATGCATATTTCTTCCATACTTAGGATATCCCTGCTGTTTGGCATATTATTCCTTTTCCTTTTCAGCCTGACTCCTCAAGCCATCTTGGCCCTATTGCTCAGACTATGACTGCTAAGACGCTGTTCTTTCTCTGCCTTGCTGTGTAGCAGTCCTCCTTTCACACATGCTGTCCATTTGCACCAGTTTTATTGAACTACTCCTACTCCCTATGCAGATTCGCAGACCTATTGCTTCCTGTGGCTTTACTGCCACACCTTTTTGCAAACTCTGCAGTCCTACACCATCATAGTCTTGAAAATTAAGCTGCAGAAGAACTCATTAGGCCAGTTTCAGAAATATTTCCCAGTTTAGAGAAGCAGCCCTAAAATCAGAAAGGGTGGCTGCCTCCCTGAAAGTCTATCTTTGGAAAACTGCAGCTAATCAGCATTTCAAGACAAGATTTGAAAAACTTGAATAGTCTTCATGGGACAGACAACTCCTGGAGGCACATAATAAATCACAAGTTTATTGGGACATTGGAAATGTCATCCTTAACACTATTCTTCAGTACTGAGAAACTGTTTTTGCAATACAGATACTAGTCTCAGCACTTAGATTGTAGCTGGACATGATCTGGAAAGCTGGTTTGCCGGGGCAGTATATTCATACTAAGATGCAAATGAAAATAACATATTTTCTGCATTACCTGAGGTCTAAGCAGCCTCTGAACAGAGCCTATGGTAGGGTCACTTTGCATTCAGCAAGAGACAAATTCACAAAAAATCCCAACATAAGTCTTAGCAAGTGTGTGTGCAAGAAATTGTCTATGGTAGCTTACTGAGGCAGAGAAAAAGACAAGGTGATTTTAGTAACAGGTAAATTATTCTTTAAAATGAACGAAGGTGGACAAATCCATGCTACTGTATGTGACTTGGCAGCTCTCAGAAGCAGAGATCATCTTTTGGACTGTGATTGCACACCTACTGATAAAAAGTACTGTTATTAACGTCTATTACCTAGCAACTGGTGTGCCAAATATCTAAGACATTGTTGAATGTTTTTTCTAGTTACAGGGCTCTGAAATTGCTGAATGGAGCAGGGGACTTGGTGGCAAAGGTCATGGAGAAGGCCAGTGTACTCAATTCATTCTTCTCTTGGTCATTACTGGTAAGATCAGTATTCATGAGTCCCAGGCTTCTGAGACGAGAGGGCTGGATCAGGCTAGGGAACATTTGAACACACTAAACATATGTAAGCTCATGAGGCCTGACAGGGTATGTCTGTTAAGTGCCTTGCCTCACCTTGGAAGGTGATGCAGCAATTAATTCTGGAAGTCATATCCAGGTACATGATGGACAAGAATATGGTTGGGAATGGTCAACATATATGTGTGGAGGGGAGAGGTGGAACGGATGAGCCCAAAGGGCTCAGTATCATGAATTCCAGATGAAACTAATTTCCTAGTGATGCATCCCAGTGATCAATACTGGGGCAAATGTATCTTAAAATCTTCTTTAATGATCTAGATCACAGGATAGATACACACTCTGCCTGTCTGTAGATGACACAGTGTTTTGAAAGGTGTCTCAGAAAAGCCTTATCAGGCTGGAAAGCTGGTCCAACAGCAATCTGATATAGGCCGACCAGGAAAAAAGCCAAGTCCTGCCCTTGGAAAGGAATAACCTCATGCATGCTACATGTTGCTACTAGCTGGACAGTACCACTGCAGAGAAGGACCTGGGGTTCTTGGTGAAGAGGAAGCTAAATATGAGCCTGCAATGCACTCTCATGCCAATGACAGCCTGAACTGCATGAAGAAGACAGATTTCATCAGGGCAAGGGAGGCGATCCTTCCCCTCTTGGCACCAGTGAGGCCACAGCTGAATTGTTGTGCTCAGTTTCGCACTCCTCAGTGCAGGAGAGATGTTGGTTTTCTGTATCAAGTCTAATGAAGATCCTGAAAGCCAGAACAAAAAAGAGGGGGAGGAAGTAACAATTAAATGGAATAAAATTTTTATTTGGAATCAATGTAAATAGTTCAATTGTCTGTAAATAGCTTACTGTTTGTTTTACTAGAAAAAAAATCTCAGTTTCTTGTTGTCCTAGAATTAGATCATCTGCATAATTATTAATAATTACATAATAATTACTGCCAAATGTTATTGGTTGATATTTGGTCACTTATGTACATGATTAGAAACACTAATCCATGGTCTTCACCATTCCTATAAACTGATTGTGGGTCTTATAGTCATGATCTCTCTCTAGTTCATACCATTCAGTGTTGTATCGTCTCTCACCTCTCACAACCTTCTGGTCTTTTGCTGACATTTCGTTTACGCTACCTTTTAGTTCTTGCAGACTACTGTACAATTTTGATCCTACTTTTCACATGCTCCATTCTGTACTATCCTTAAAAACAAACAAACAAACAAAAGGTGGTTTTCTATAGCAATACTTAACAGTGACCTTAACAGAGGGCTGAAATTCCAGAAGTAATTACAGTAGTAGTAATAATAATAATATAATAATAATATAATCTAATTTGGATTTTGTGTAGACATCTTGACTTCTGTGGCCCATTTGTTCTGTTTGCTTTTACAATTTCTTTCCTTTCATTAACCTGCTGTTCCCTCAACTGCCTGATCACTTACATTACTATCTTATCTGTTACAACTTTACCCTGCTAATTTGGCTAAACCAAGCCTAAAATTGTTTCTCAGCCCCACAGCTGAACTGTTGAAAACTACTTCTGCTCCATAACCACTCATTTCAATCTCCCTGGGAGGCGTTTTTATCTGGTATGGATAAACATTTCAAAGCTCCTGAAATACACATAAAGCTGAGGAGACTGCAAAAAGAGTCTACTTTAAACCAAAGAAGAGAGCTGGAATGAAAGGGAAAACACTTGAAACACAATATGAACACAATCAAGGCTTCCTTTACCTACCTCTGCTTGTACTGAATGACTGCCCAAACCTCAACCCACTGCAAATATTCATGTTTATTTTATTTGGTGAATGGTATTGTGCAAATTATCCCCTACATTTGATGTGGAAGAAACATACAAAATAAAACCCTTGCATTCTTTTCTATTGCATTAAACAGCTTATTCTAAGAGATGACAGGAACAAACATTATCCAAATTGAGATTGTGAAAACACATTTCTTTGAGGCACACTGTGATTTCCATTTTATTATACCTTATAGAACTAGCAGAAGCTACATCTAATGTTACATTTCTATTTTTATTCTAAACTGTTCCCTTTTCATACTCTTCTGTTCTACTGAGATTTCATTCTTTTCTTTGTTCTCTCACCTAAGAGAGCAAAATAACAAAGTCTTACATGAATTTGAGGGGAAGAACAAAGATTTTCATACTGGGAGCTCATGACAAATGTTTAAATATGAGAATTCCCCAGAAGGTCAAAGGACAATACTTATCTGTGAAACTAATGCATCAAAAATTGTTAACTAGTTTGCTCATGTTGTTTATTTTAAGGCCCACAGCTGCACTTGAAGGGAAGAGCAAAGCAGTTCTATAGATGTTCTCCCTGGTTTAAGGATCTTCCCCACCATCACTGAAATTCTTTCCATAACCAGTATAAAGATATTCTATTCAAATTTCTGCTAGATTTGCCTACTAAACAATACTTGGCAAGGATACCATGACAATATATGACACTGCAGCACCATTGTACATCCTTTTGTTGAACAGTAGAAATGATGAATAGGATTTATTTCCTTGTAAGAAAATCCTGTAAGACTTCAGTGCAGTAAAATGGGATAATCTTTCTATGGATCTATGCAGTGTGCCACACCCATTTGATACTTCAGTACTTGAGATTGCCAGCATCTGAAGGGATATAAATTTGTCCATATTATGCTCTCTCTCTTAGTAGTATTCTCTCTAATAAATATAATTTTAATTTTTATTGATACCTTAGAGTCTGAGTGTCTTTCCTGCTGGATCGTAACAAACAAAACCTTCCTGATGTTAAACAACATTCCTTTATCTGTATTTTCCACTCCAAATCCTGCAATGAACAAGTATTTTTACTGCTACTCAGAGATCTGTAGAGTATGTTGATCAGATTACCATCTATATTCTGGAAAACATTGGAGATTTTGTTAAAAAAAGGGTTGGGAAGCCGGAAGGAAATTGCTTTGTACCCACTGTACCATGCGATATCACCATGAAGCACTTCTTTTCTCCTTAGTTATGCCAGTTATTGATAAAAGATAACATCATACACACACTTTGTGCAATGTGACTGCTGAATATTCACCACAATTAAGACTTCTGGTTTTATTAACTTTCTCCAAACTATTCTTCATAAGAATTATAGTAGCATGTTAGAAATGGTCTCAGTTGTTCTGATGGGTTTCAAATTTAAATTAGATGGGCTTTTAACTGTCATCTTGTATTTAGTTAATGAGAAGACTTCCCACCTTTCCACATGTGTCAGTCAGGCATGTGTATTTTTTTCTCTTGAAGAAGATTTGTAGCACCATATTGTAGGAATTATTCTTTGTAATGCTGTACCACTTCTTGCATGAAGGGATAGTATACTGTTATTTAAGATGTTTTGCTGCTCTTTTTTTAAAATGTGGCAAACATGTCTACCTCTTTACAGCTTTTGTTCATTTTTTAAGACCACTGTTAAGCTTATAGGTTACAGGCTAAACCAGCACACCAACAAGGTAATGGTCTTGCTCTCCCCTTCCCCTGCCTGCCACCTTAGTAACTCATGGATCACATATGAAATATTTTTTAAAGAATTAATAGCCAAATAAAGGGACAATACCTTTCCAAGTGTGTTATGTGAACCATAATTGCACAAGTAATGTGCTGGACTGAAACTGCATATTCATCTAATTTTGAGTTGTCCATTGTGTTGTAAGTGCTGGATTGACTCTTATTAGCTTGAAAAGCAGGGGATGGGCTAATAACAGATTTGGGAAGAAAGGTTCCTTGTATAAGTTTGAGAGAAGAAATCACCACTCTGAGGTTAGAGCTTGTCTCCCATCCTCTGAAACCATTCTACACAGAGTTCATCAAAGGCACTGTAGCAGTTTCACCACTCCTTGGCAGATGACTTGAACAGAATGGGAAAGGTTATTTTCATTCTCTTCTGGGAGAAGGCAGCCAACATGCAGATGATTAATTGTTTATAGAATTCAGAAGTATCGCAGGCAGTATGTCTTGGATTATTCTGGTCTTACCAAGATGTAATGCTTCCTGCCACTGTCTAACTTCAGAAAAAGTTGAACTTGAGAACACCCTGCATCTTACTAACCAGCATCACAGGATTTGTCCATACCTGGGAGTTACAAGAGGCAAGGTATGATCATTGTCATCCTCCCTTCTCAGATACGTAGCTTCCACTTTCAGCAGTTCCATAACTCTGGTTCTTAGCAAGCCCTTCAGTGTTACAGGGGCTTCTAGAGACTGTTTTTTCTAAGGGAAATTTATCTCTAGGAGGTAACACAGGCAGCCTGTTTGGTATTCTTTTCATTTACATGACATTATTCTTTGCATAACCATTTGTGGAGGATCTCTGCTTTACATAATTATACATAGTCACACAAATGGGGCACAGCTGCATCTAATTGGTCTCATTTTTATTTGAATATACATCTGTGACAGAAACCCTTTTCCAGCCACAACACATTACTTGTGGGGACTTCAGAAGACTGAATGACAAATTTTCTTGTTGGATGGTAAAACAGAACCATCTCGGATACTCTTAAAGGGGCAGACCCCCTGCTGTTTTTAAATGAAGGTTCCCAAATATTTCAAAGTATTTTTTACTGTCTTCCATTAGGAGCACACTGACAGATTGTAAGTCTCTGAGAATGATTCTAGTACAGGTCACCTCATCTCATAAAGAGTATTTTCCAGTGATCTGTCCCTGGCACAGAACTGGCTTTCAGAGAAATGGACCGTGTATAGATGCTATAAGAGCAATAATCTGTGACCTTGCTGATAAGAACAATCAGCAGGTAATAAAAAGAATCTCTTGCAACAGTGATCTGTGCCACAATGCCTTCCTCATGTGCCCCCAGTCCAAATATACTCATAGAGCCTTATTACCATCAAGTAGTTCTGATTGGTAACTGGTTTGCAGGTGCCAGTTTTCTCCCACCAGAACCGCCAGTAACAGTCAACTGCGTGTGGAAGGAAACAGCAGAGCTCTCTCTTCAGAAAGAAAGCTTATGCTGCTCCTGATACTGCCAAACCACTGCTCATCATTACAGTTGCGCAGTAACAGCCCTACTCAGCCTTGAGAAAGACAAAGGGAAAACTTGCAGATTCCTGTGGGATTTTTCTGATGAAAGCCAGATCATTCAAACAAACACCCCCCTCAGCACTCCTATTGAACAGGAATTTCTTACACTGTGTCAGCTCCCTGTTCTGTGTCACTCTTTCACCAAACAGGTTTTGAAGACACATAAGAAGTAAACCTTGGAGGGTTTTTTGCATTGTTTTTGTAAACAATGCATCATGTAAACTCCTCTGAGGCAGCACTCAGGTGTATTTAAGAAGGCTGCCAGTGTTAGTTGCCATTTCTCACACTTGACAAGGAAATGGAGGATTAATTTTCTTTCAATTTCTCTAGCCCTGAGAGAAATATTTGCAAAGAGCACAATCTGCTCACTGACACCAGAAGAGGTTTAATCGTGCAAGTGAATATTTTGTTTTTCCATGCAGATCTGACTGCGGCTTTTCAAAATCTCAGTTTCTCTGCAGTGTAGCAATGCAGTCTTACACTGCAGCCTCCAAAGCCTGCATTAAGAGCTGATGACTGTGCACTGCAGTGCGACATTGTCCTATCACAGTACTGTAATCTGTGCAAGTAAAGGACAGTAACAAAACAAAACCCTCTGGCAGAACTCAATGTCCCATTCAAGTTCAAGGACCTTGCTTTGCTGAAGTGGATATTAATTGTTCTAATGCAAAACTCAAAAAGCATACTACTGTTTTGACTTCAATTTTGAAAATTAAATTCTGTGTTTAAAGATTAACTCCAAAGCAACAGTGAGACCATAAAAAGTTTGGCACTGTTTATAGCCCCATATTTTCCTTATTGTCTGATGGAGAGAAGTTCTTAGCCGATCTTTCCAGCGCTGAGTATCTTGCCAGGTGATACTGGCAGCACAGTAAGTAGCACATAAATTTACATGACTCCAGCTGGACTAGGGGATCAGAATGATTTTAAAATGGAAACACCTGCCCAGTTACAAACTATGCTTCACTTGGAATTTTTTTCTACCTCATTTTGACTTCCTTCTCTTTGTTGGTTTCCTGTTCACCTTCTATGACAACCAGCAGAGTAGTTCTCTGTGAGGCTAATCTGATGGCAAATAGATCAGACTGCAGTAACAAGCGAAGGGCTGACACATTAAGACTATAGCTGTTCCTTACCCAACCCTCTGTTAAGAGAGATTTAACTGACAGGACAGAAATGATCACATAGAGCAGATAATGGAAAAGAGAGGAAAGAAAAATATCCCCAAACATAAGAGACTTTTCAGATAATGCAAATATTGTTGAAAGAGTTGTCTGTTCCTCACTGAAAAACATGAATAACTAGAAAGGAGCAAGAAACTTGAATGAAATACTGCACTTACACTTATATGAACATGGCTAAACACTCTTTCCTGTGTTATAGGAAAAAAAGTGCAGGGTCCTGCACCTGGGTTAGAGCAATCCCAAGCATGGTTACAGGCTGGTCAGAGAATGCATTGAAAGCAGCCTTGAAGAGATTGACTTGGGAGTGCTGGTGAGTTAGATTCTTAACTTGACCCAGCAGGGTGTACATGCAGCACAGAAAGCCAACCATATCCTGGGCTGCATCAATTGAAGTGTGACCAGCAGGTTGAGGGAGGTGATTGTGCCCCTCTACTCCCCTCTCATGAGAACTCACCTGGAATAATGTGTTCAGTTCTGGAGTTCCCAGCACAGGAAGGATGCGAATCTGTCAGAGTGAGTCCAGAGGAGGGCTGTGAAGATGATCAGAGGGCTGGAGCACCTTCCATACAAGGACAGGCTTAAGAGAGTTGGAGTTGTTCAGCTTAGAGAAACGAAGGCTCTGGGGAGACATTATAGCATCTTTGTAATACTTAAAGTTGGCCTACAAGAAAGCTGGAGAAGAGCTATTTATGAGGGAGTCCAGTGATAGGTCAAGCAATCATGGTTTTAACCTGAAAGAGGGTAGATTTATATTAGATAACATGAAGAAATTTTTTACTGTAAGGGTAGAGAGGCATTGGAAAAGGTTTCCCAGAGAGGCAATAGGTGCACCATCCCTGGAGGTATTTAAGGCCAGAATGCATAAGGCTCTGATCAAACTAATCTATTGGAAGTTGTTCCCGCCCATGGTTTAGGGGAGAGTAGTGTGGCACTAGATGATGTTCTCTTATAACCAAAGCCGTTCTATGAATCTATGAAAAACAGAATTATTTGCCTTGATAAAAATTTATTTTAGCCAAGGTTGTATTTTCATATTTGAATTTCACAGCACAGGAAATCCAGATGCATTTTTGTTTCCTTTCCCATTTTCCGGAGTGGATGTTTTCCTCCACAGGCTTTGTTATGTTTGTCTTTGACTTCAGAAAAGTAGCACAGATTATTCTAAACCTTTTTTTTGAAGACTGTTCTTCCTTTCTTTAGCCAAGATGTTTCTCTCTGGTCTGATCTGATCTGATGGCCCACTACATAACAATTTAACACGTCTTCTGGCAAGTCTGCCAAGACACCAGGTACAGCACAGGCAGGGGTACACAGTGTGAAAAAGAACCAAAACTCTGTCTTCAGAGCTATGCAACTTGTTGAGATACTTCCTCTCTGTCAAACACAATGGCCATAGCCATGCAAAAAAAAAAAAGATAATTAGCAGTGTCGCACCTAGATGCAGATCATCATTTGCCACAGAACAGAATAATACTTCTGTGACAGAAGCTGTCACCAGCCTACTTCAATGCTGTCTATCATGCTCAGAACCAAGGTGCTAGCTTCTGCTTCAAAGGCTCTGCCATGGAATCATAGAATCACTAGGTTGGAAAGGACCCACTGGATCATCGATTCCAACCATTCCTATCATTGCTACAAAGGTTTTCCTCATCTTTCTTACAGGCCCCCTATAAGTGTTTGCTTAATAGCTGCTGGGAGGCTGTGCTGAGGTGTCCCTAGGTCCATGACTGGACTGACTGGTGGGCTGGGGCAGTCCCATGCTCCCCTAATTCCTGGGAAGGTGGCTTGCGAGCCCTTGCTGGTCCACCAAGGCTTCTCGGGGCTTTCCTTCTCGGCAACTAAGCAGGGAGAATCCCCTCTGGGTCTATGTCTGAGTTAATATTATGCAAGGAAATTATACCCCCTAGCCAGAGCATTTGTGATCAGGGATCCTTTTCCTCTGTGTCGTTGCTTTGATCATAGTGCATTTATGAGCAAAAGAAAGCAGCCAGAGGAGCGAGAATCAGAGGAAATTCTTTCTGGTAAATCTTCAGAATTTGCTCCACAGCTACCCAATTTTCATTCTTGTGTTGACTTTGCCACAAGGAAGGTGTTTATATATATATATATATATATATATATATAAACAGAAGCAAAGATAGCCTTCTGCCATGCCATGGCAGAAGTCATGCCTAAGGCATCAGGCTCCATTCCTTCAAAAATGATTTTATTTAAGGAACCTCAGACCCTCACATTCAAAGGAGTTCCTTACACCAGCCCAGATGTGCCCTAGTTCTTCCACAAATCCCTTCTTTAAAACTTGCCTCAGACTACATTAAAACAGGAGTCTTAAAACTTCTCTCCTTTGCAAGTAAAAATTACCTACTCTTTCCTGTGATGCCGTGTATATGTGTAGGTACCAGTCCTGCCTTCAAATGCAATTGAGTCTTTCTCTTCAACAGAAGTACCTGTGACAATTCCCTGTCTGGCACCACTAGGTGCTACAAAACCACACATAACAAGCCCATTGTGAAAATCCATTCTTGATCTCTTGGCCAAAATTCATTGCAGACATATATCAGCAAGACACAGGCATGAATGTACTGCTGATGCATTGAAGAAAGCAGTACTGTTGCTGCTTGAGGTTTAACAGAGTCAGTGGTGATACTACAAGACTGGTTCCTAGACGTGCAAGCAGTTTAATCAAGGGAAGATTAAAAAACCTATATAGAGGTCAGAAAAAGATTTTTCAGAAGTAGTATACAGAGTAAGATGCTGCAGATATTTTCCTTATTAGGAAGAGCCATTTCAATGGCAGATTAAGAAAAAATATATATATTCTAGTAAGGCACAATTCCTTTTTAGAATAGCCAAGTCTTGTTATGTGCCCTTGCCTCACTGGGAAATGAACTTCTGACTAATATCTGTCACACAAAAGCAATCACATGATGACAGGAACACAAAGCACTCATTTACATGTACCCAAGATCCAAAATGCAGCCTAGGTGGGTTATAAAGTGTCAGGAGAAATATACATGGAATTAGAGAAAAGATCAGAAACACATCTCAAAAGTACAGCCTGACAGTAGAGGTGAGTAACCTGTGTCGTCTTTATGGCAGAAAGGTTACCACATCTACTGATATCCTCAATAGCAGAACCACTGACATTCTATCACTTTCTCTGAGGGTGCCATTCCTTTGCTCTGATAGCACATATTGCTCAAAGTGCTCAAGGCACTTGCCTGGCTGAAGTGTGGGAACTATCTTGGGATCTTCTCTGACACAGTTTCCAGTTGTTGGCACTTGTACAATGGACTTGCTAGGCTTTGTGAATGGCAAACACCAAACATGTCATGAGTACGCAAAAGAAAGCAGTTTGTGAAAGGGAGAATTTCTACTTGAAAAGCAAACAACTTTATCTTTCAAGATAGATAGGATTGGTTGATGGTCTCTCAAATCTGCTGATTGACACCTAGGAGACCTTACAGCCTCACATTGCTTCAGTTGACAGAAACGTCCCAAACCCATGTACTGAGCTCCCTGCTCTGGAGGCACAGCAAACTGTCGGGTCCCCACTTCTAATGACACAGCAAGCATCGCCAAGACCCAATCAACACAAAACTGATTTAGTCTCATCTTGCCAAAAGGCACCAAAGAGTTTTCAAAATGTATAAATTTGTGACTGAAAATCCTTTATTTGGGGGAGAAAAAGTGACCACCTTTACCTGGCAGATGGGTGGATGGGCCTGGCTCCCTATTCCCCCCCACAAGAAGAGATGCCTTTTGGGTAAGAATTGTGCACCTCTGACTTTGTTGGATGTTACCCAGGAAAATACCTAACTAGAGTTTCCGTTGTTACTTCATGCATATATGTGTGTATATATACATATGTATACATATTATATATGATCATTCTTAACCAGTGATTTTATCAAAAGCAATCCTGAACTTGTTTTAATTTGTCACTTTAATTCAATTACTTACTACTTCAACATTGTGAGATCGTCTCTCTGACAGGCATTGCAAAACTTTCTCAACTACTTCCAGTGACAGCTTTCTTGGGCTCACTGGCAGGAAGTATTATCCCTGTGACTGACAGTCCCTGCGGAAACTCTTGCAGGTGACACTAGTTCTGACTGGTGGCTAAAACACGCATACACACATACGACATGATTCTTTAGTCATAAACAATCAATGAAGTCTGGGGCTAGAGATGGATCCAGTCACACCCAGGCTCCTTTCTGAAGGGAAGCATAGAAAGCAAGGTGGTCCATCTTGAACCTGATGACTCTCTGGGAGGACGTCCCTCATCCATCTGTCAGAATCTCTGCTTTTAACATGGCAGCACTTACCATAAAAGCACACTATGCAACTAGGGAAATATCAGAGCTTCTTCCTTTGTATGCACCCAAGAAAACATGGAAATGCTCTTATCCAAGACCAATATCATGCAAAGCTGGACCTTCAAAGCAGTGGGAAGACCGAAGAAATACTGTCATTCACATAAAGATGCCAGAAGCTAGCTGTACTCTGTTGAACACTGCCTGCTGCATACCACCCATGAGATCTGACTCACCAATCCTGACTTCTAACCTCCTCAGCACACAGAGCTATGCCTGACCTAGTTGGGAATTTTTTCCCATCAGGTAGAGTCATTCAGGTCATAAATATTCTGACCTGTTTTGATTGTCTTTGTCAATGTGAGCTGAATCATGGCACTCTAGAGAGAGGTGCTGATTCATCTTGCAGATACAGACGTTCACAGACCTGGACAGAAGAGGTGGCTCATTTCCTAGCTTACCCTTTGCAGGACAGATCCCAGAAAGCTGATCTCTCAATTGTTTATAGTTCCTTATGCTGCAGAGCCCTCATTCCAAGCACACAGTGTGCTAGGGTGGATATTGCCTAGTGATGCTCATGCTGTTGTGCTCTGTGCTTTGCTGCTCAGCGCCAGCCTATGGGCAAGAGTACTTAAGCCCTTGAACATAACTTACCAGCTATCACGGAGCCACTGTTGTCGTGAATTGTTTACATACTTGCTGAGAGTATTTAGCTGGACCTGAGGGATGCAGCCACAACTAAGGCAAAGTAGCTAGAATGAACGTACATCCCCCACAATATAGACAGTTGTGTGTTGCTACCTGAAAGGAACTTCAAAGACATTTCCTTGCAACAGAACTGTTTAACAGAAAGCACATAAAGGCTATGGGCCTGGGTGTGTGGCATGTATCACTTAGTCTGTTCAGGAAGGAACCAGAAATGGCACTGTTGTCTAACATCTTCCTGCAGATACAAAAACAGACTTCCTGAGCTGGGGATATTGATACCAGATTCCAGAAACCTTGATAAGGCAAGAGCTATCAAAATGGAGCTGTTCCAACAACAGAATCATATGGATATGGGGAAATGGCAGACGCTTTTGCTCTTGTGAAGGGTTGTGTAATGTCAAGTTTTCAAATTAGGCTGTTCTATGCACTGAAATGGGAAAAAATATGTAGCTTAAAACAAATCACTAGAAGAAGCTGATAAAGCAGTAGAGAAGGAGTGATGTGATCTCTCTAGCAGACTTTTCGTTGTTCCTCGCTGTTGACATGTGCTGAGAGATGTGTCCATTGATTTAACAGCCATGTGGATACTGGGAAAAAAAAAGAATATATGTCTATTTTCCTTTGAAGGTGAGTAATATTGGTCTCTTAATAATGTGAGATTGGATGTGCTCCATATCACTAGGATGAGAAATGTATTTAGGACATCAAACTCCTTTCACATGCCAAGGGGAAAATGACTGTATTTTCTGTGTTACTTCCTTGTCTTTTCTATAGGTAAGCAGAAGATGAGATGAAATAGAAGCTTTAAAAAAAGAATATTTGTGCAGACCTTTTTATTATCACCATACAATTTTTATTCAGTAACAAATCTCCCACAGAGTACATCCTGGAGAATCTTTCAACAATTAAGTCGGCATCCAGCAGTAAAGCTAATGAACTCCACTCTCACATTTAGGCAGGCATATCCATTTGATATTTGTGGCTACAAACTGGGAGTTGCACAAGCAGATCAAGTACACATGAAACTTGCAGGAGCAGTGTGGTTAATCTACCTGTGCATTAGTATGTCTAGAAAGGCAAGCCAGTTATTGGCAAGATTTCATTTTTCTGCCCCAGCAAATCACTGGCAATTCACCTCTATTCATCTATGGGGAAATAATGAAATGTGGAGAGGCCCTCAGATTTCCCTGAAACTCGTGTTGAAGGGTTTTTACTGTGATATCAAAGCAAGGTACAACTGTGGCTCCCAGGAAAGGAATGTGGTTGCCAGGGAAGAAGCCTGCCCTGGCTAAGCAGAACATTCCACCACACTGGAATAGAGAATGGAGCACAGATTATGGGGTAGCACAGACAGTCCATGTTACTGGGATGGGCATGAAACTGTGTCTTTAGCTGAACATTTCTCATTATCAAGGAAGATGGATCTCAGATGCTGCCTCAGCAACCATGGTGAAATCGTGTAAGTGAGATATCTTTATAAAAATCAGGATTAAAATGATGCATGACTAAGTCACTCGGGCTCCACTTGCTACTACAGAAACCTTATAAAAAAGAAGCACAAAGGGGAAAGTTTAAGGAAAAGCTCATTGAGGCTTTCTGGGATAAGCCAACAGGCTGGGCACTATCTTCCCCTCCTCTAGGGATATCTATTGGGCAAGTGTTCTGTATTGTGTGTGCTGTATACTAACATCACAATGACCATTAGGTCCTATGTATTATGTATTCTTAGAGTCTAAATGCATATTGCTTTTATCTATGCTTGTATTTTTAACTGTATACCACTTAAGATGTGTTCTTATGCTGTTAGTGTGATCCTGGCACGCTGGTCAAACCATGAAATTCTGAGGTGGCTTCCCTGAATTTCCCTAGCTCTAACATACAATGTAAGACCATCATTAAGACTGCATAAAAAAAACCCCAGAAGGTAAAGAAAGATAGTTTTTGTTGTTCCTAAGAAGTTTATTGGAAAAAAAAAAAAAAGCTGTCCCTTTAAGGAATTGATGAAAACAAACAATAAGCAATGGCTGAATTTTGGGGGAATCTTATTAAGCAGATGTATCTATTCAAAGGAAAGAAAGAGCAGTTTTGCTCTGTTTTCTCCTTTTGGAGTTCAAATTCTACAAACTAGGGAGTGGCTTTTACTGTGTATATAGATGCTTTCAGAGAGGAGGGCTGTGCTTTCATCCAGAGACCCTGGAGCTCCTGTGCTAAATGAAGTCCCAGCAATGATGTTTTAGATCACTGGACTGTAATAAGCTATGATGGTACATTCTACTTCTCATTTTCAAACTTAGACATAACTTCTAAAAAAAATGGGAAATAATCACTTTGCTTTGAAAAAAATGCAGTGATACTATTAACAACTACACTATAACAGGGTTTTTGAGAAAGCAAACAAATTTTCTAAATTAGTGGTGACTGAAATGTGTTCTTATGCAGTCTGGCAAGGGGTCAAGTAGCTAGCACACTGGTTAGAGGTGTAAGAGTTCTAACTCCAGTCCAAAGTCAACAACTGATCTGTTGTATGGCCTTTTTGTTTTACCACAGACTGCTAACCACAGAGCATAAAAGACTCAAACTCTCGAACACTATGTGAAATCAAGTTTTACTTAACTTATTTAAACAAGAAAGGCAACAGATGATTAGTAGTTAACAACAACAACTTTTAGAAGCAATGCACCTAATCATTACTACAAGAGAATAAGTACAGTAAGTAATTAAGTCACTGGGGAGCCCTACTTTCAATGAGGATTTGGAGAACCTGATCCTGCAACTATGAGGTCCTATGCTGTGTGTCCACTCGTAGCTAGGTCTCCAAAGTTGCTGTAAGAGGGTCCAGCTATTATACTGTTAAATAAGCAACTTACATAATTTTAAATATGCAGAATCATCTGGCTTCAGCCACCCTGCTGGCTCCCCTCCTGGAGCCTGGCCAGAGCCCAAAAGAGGAAACCAGGAGACCTGCTGTATATCTCCTGTCTCTGAAAAAAGGGAGCTGTTGTTAGTGTAATATTCCTGCATATCTCTTGTCTTTCCATACATTGTGTTCTTGGTCAGCCCAGGTGCCAATGACCAGTCAGAATGGTGATCATGCTGCAATCATGCACCATCCATGGGCTTAGAAATTGTTGCTTATCTTTATGATGTACCTTCTCATGTCCTGTGCATATTGAAGAAGTTACAATGAGAACAGCACAGCACAATTCTGCTGATCATAGCAATGTGAGAAGTTGCAGTTAAACAGTACACATAGCAATGCAATACAGATCATCCTTGGGTAAGCTATTTTAGTCTAGCCATTTGATCACACCCTGTCACTTCACTTATGCAAGACATTCACTCTCCATTTCTCCTGCTGTGTCTGTCATAATTTAAGTTAGGGTACAAGACAGAATTCTAGATACTTCAGAGGCAAGTTTACCAGTCTGCTTAAGCCTTTCTCTGACAATCTCCCAAGAAAGAAAATAAACAGTTCATCTTGTTGGGTTACACTGTAAAAACACTGAGCAGTTGTACAAGGACCATTAGTATTATCTAGCTTGCTCAACATTGCTGCACTTGGGTCTTATCAGCGATCTTGCAAAGAATTAATCTTGTCTGGCTTGCTGATTTTAAATCAGAAACTCCCTTTAAATCCCTCTTAACAGTTAGTAAGACTCCTGAGATTGGTACATATGCAAACAAGTCAATTTTATTTTAACAATTCTATTATAACAAATCATGACTAAATAAGGGTTCTGTGTTGGTTGGGGATAAGATATTATTTGCAAAAGTACACTAAATGTCAAGCACCCAAGCAGAGATAGGATCAATATGCAGATAAGAAATACGTAGTTGAGGTTAAATTATAAAGAGATGCTAATAATTAGCTTCATAGAATCACCAGGTTGGAAAAGACACACCAGATCATTGAGTCTAACTGTTCCTATCAATCACTAAACCATGCCCCTTAGGACCTTGTTCACTCATGCCTTAAACACCTCCAGGGAAGGTGACTCAACCACCTCACTGGTCAGCCTCTGCCAGTGCCCAGTGACCCTTTCCGTGAAATTTTTTTCCTAATGTTCAGCCTGAACCTCCCCTGGTGGAGCTTGAGGCATTTCCTCTTGTCCTGTCCCCTGTCATTTGGAAGAAGAGGCCAGCTCCCTCCTCTCCACAACCTCCTTTCAGGTAGTTATAGAGAGCAATGAGGTCTCCCCTCAGCCTCCTCTTCTCCAGGCTAAACAACCCCAGTTCTCTCAGCCATTCCTCATAAGGCCTGATGTTAAGATACATATTTAGTGCACATAACACAAAGGTCTTACCTCAAACAGCGTCCCAGCTGGGGGGGGAAGAAGGGGTCCAACCCATCAACTGATCCCCAAAAATCTGAATGATGACTTCCCCCAAACCCTTGCCCCTTTGTTTTCATTTTCATAATGACTTGCACCTGTAGGGTGCAGTTTTAGGTGGAGCTTGAGTGACTGAAGTCAATATGTTAGTCTCTTCTGACTGGTGTAGGAAAAGTTCTTGCTTTATGGGTAAAAAACTAACTGTGCATGCCCAGTAGGAGTGGTTATGGGAATGGTTTGCTCATAGGTAGGGAGGAGCCATACAGCCTTCAGTGTGGAAGTGTGTTTTAGTATTAAAATGATATGAAATTTATACTATATGAGTCAATTGGAGAGCAGGTTTGCCAGAGCAGCAGCTGCAATTAGTTCTCTTGGAAAGTAATCACAAGTTTGTCCTTGGGTGCCCTGCTTCATGCTGATAGTCGGGGGCTGGCTATGTCTGTCTTCAAAAGTCCTTTCTGATGAGAAGTGTGCTGTACCTTTATGTGTTGCATCTCCACTGACTTTACTTGAAAAAAGGCAGTCTTGTATTCAGTCTGGTGTGGGAGGTAGATTGTATCCAGAAACTTTTAGAATTCTCATTTCTTCCCACATTTAACTTTCTTCCCACATTTAGCTTTGTACTAGTATGCATTTTCCTAGGCCTTCTCAATTTGCATGTGAATCTTTTCAGGACCAGGGAAAGACACTGTATGTGCATATGTCTAGAACAAGGACAACATCCAATTCTGAGTCAGGGCTGCAGCTGCTGAGGTAGTAAAGTATATATATGGATATTGATGCAGATATGGATATGGATAAGCATGCAAGGAGAAGATGTTCAGGGAGAGAAGTTGTTCTTCAGACTATAACAAGGGCTGTTTCTGTTATGCTTTTCTTACCTTCCTTTTTTAATCGTAGTGCTTCAAACTCTCATCTAGCCAAAACAGCAGATTGCTTTTAAAAACTCACCCAGTAATTATTTTAACAAAATGGATATGTCAAACACTGAAAATTTTAGTACTAGCAAATCAAAATAATTAATTTGACATTAAAATAACCTTTAGAAGTCATTCCTCTGAGACATTAGAAATTATACTCCTAATCAGATACAAGGAATGTAGAGTCATGGCACCAATGCCTTTAACCTCTAAAAGCAGCTGTCTCAGACATATCTGGCAATACTGGGTCTTTCAAAGCAGCAAGAATTTATTTTTCTGGAATTTTTATTGAACAAAAATGCCAGCTACTGCAGGGATCTATCAATCTACCTTCAGCTGAACATGCCAAGGGATGGAGGAAGATGAAAGACACCATCACCTCCTAGTTCCCAATTCAGAGCAGAATGGGTCAATCTATCCACACAGAAAATGCACACCCAAGGTCAGAAAATCTGTGTTGTTCTGAAAGTGAACCCCGTTTATGACCTGTCCTGATTCCCCTGTGGATAAAGATTAACCATGAACAAGGCATATGGTGGTGATGAATCTGGCTCCTGAATGTACCCATTAAATTAAGAGATTTTTCTGTTCTTTTTTCTCTATAGTAATGCTTGAGTAGCAGCACAACAAAATAGACTCTACAAGGTACAAATGGAAAACACTTACAGTAATTAATCCAGTTTAGCAAGAAACATAACAAAAGGCATTCAGAGTGAATGCTGGTGTTTTTACAGTTAATTCAAGAATTAACATAAAGAAAATTTGCTGCAGCTGGCATTTAATTGAGAAATAAGTGGGTAGAGTGCTAGCCACTAAAATATCTATTGAGAGCTATGTTTACTTTGTATGAGTTAAGCAACCTGCATATTATCTGCAAAATATCTAACAGGATACAATTTTATTATTTACCCAGGAAATTTGGCAAGGGGAACAAAAAGGAATCCAGCAATATACTTCACACCATTTCTTAACGTGTTCCTATCTCTGTATTCTTCCATACACAGAAAATTCCCTTTCCCAGTGATGACAGCATGAATCAGGCTGCTGAATGGCTCTGTATTCTCATGACTCCCTTTCAAATATGAATATAGTGCTGGTCCCTACACTCACACATTTAATGAATTCTGAACACTGTCCAACAGGCTCTTAGTGTCAGAAATATTACTTTCTTGACAGAAATGGTTTCCCAACATGTGTGGTCTCTTCTTACAAGCAGTGGTTGCTGTGATTCAGAGCAGCACAATGTTCCCAACAGAAATCATAACATAATTGACAAAGATTGCTTTCTAACACTACATCCTCTATTAAAACCTCCATTGAGGCAGACATTATCAATGCTAATATGCAAATGGGTAAAAAAAGATTTTAAAAACACTATTAGAATCTCCTTCCCCACTATCACCCTGTCCACTATCATGATTTAAGCTCTGCAGCATTTTTCTCTGCATTTTCGCTGCACCTCAGTTTGGACAAGCCATAGAACATGAGAAGTCAAAGAGTCTAGAGTTTTCTGTGTTGTCTGCCCTAATGTCTCCTCATACATTACCACATTCCTCAACCTCCACCATCCCTCACTTCCCTCTCTTTTCCCTCCTGAGTGGGACAGAGGTAGTGTGCCCCATAGCTGACCCAAAGGTATTGGAGTGCTGGCTCGTACTGCTCTATGTAAAGAGAATTATTAGCCAACTGGCTGCTACCTCCTGGAGAACTGAACTTTACATGCCTTTAGATGAGCCAGGGATACTGTATTTGGATTTCTCTCCCCTCAGAGATCTCCAGATAATTAATTTCAACACTGTTTTGCAAATATTTAAAATTAAGGGTGAGAAAAAACAGAAGTAGAGACTTAGAAAAATAGCTGTGTAGAAATAGCAGATACATTGGACTACTTTTATTTATGAGACAAGATAAAAGTAAGTCTGTATCAAGTGGAATAAAATAATATGAGAAGAAAAGCCAGCCAAAATAAGTGTATGTCCCTTGGTTTCTAATCTAGAAAAGATGGGAGAATGTAATACCAAAGCATCTTCCTAGAAGTGGCATAGAACCAGGTACTGTGTTTTGAAAAGGCTCTGGCTACATGTCTCTACTCACAAAAACATGGTGTAGGTAGTAGGGCCAGGTCTCTGCTGGACTAGTTAGTACTGAGCTGGACCGTGTAAGCTGCCAGGAGTGAAATTCTTTAAAGAGTAGCCCTTCATGAAGCATGACATCAGAGAAACATACTAGACTGATGTGAGCATGCAGAATGTAATTGCTTTGTCAAAGTACTACACAAAGAATCAAGGTAAGAAAAAGCATTTGCAAATGACGGAAGGTTGAAGAATAAGACATTAATGTAATAGTGAGCATCCAGGATGCATGGGGGATGGAGGATGTTGGCAGCAAAGGGAGACACCATGGCAAATTCCAAATTAACTTTTGATAAAACAAAGGTATTATAATTTCAAAGGTATTATAATATTCTGAGGAAGCCTTACATATCAATGACAGGCGAATGGTGAGAAACACAAAGATTTGACACTTTGAACATGAAGAAGATTGGGGCCTGAAAGGTATCCAGAATTCACAAGACAGGAAACAGTGTATGAGGGGTTTGTTGCTGCAATAGTCACTGTAGGTCGAGACCATACTGGCACAATATGCAGAAACAGGCATCAGCCACTGTTATCAAACTACAAGTATCTTTGGGCACTCATGAACTAAATAGCACTAAAATCCTGAAAACAACAGCCAGGAGATTGCAGGAACAATAGGCAACACTGTATTGGAAGACAAGTGGACTATAAGGCTGGAGGTAAATGGGATACTTACTCATTTTTTGTTGACAGCATAAATATGACAGGCTCGCCAGCCAGTAGACAGAAGTCTACAAAAATAGTGATGGGAAAGAAAAGATCATTCGATAGCAGGTAAGCAGTGAAGAACCCAGAGCTCACAGTAATGTTTTTGTGCCAACTAAATACATACTCTGCAAAAGGATCTGAACAGGCGGGACCGCTGGGCTAAGGCCAATGGCATGAGGTTTAACAAGGCCAAATGCCGGGTCCTGCACTTGGGGCACAACAACCCTAAGCAGAGGTACAAACTAGGAGAAGCCTGGCTGGAAAGCTGCCAGGAGGAGAAGGACCTGGGGGTGTTGGTTGACAGCGACTGAACATGAGCCAGCAGTGTGCCCAGGTGGCCAAGAAGGCCAATGGCATCTTGGCCTGTATCAGAAATGGTGTGACCAGCAGGTCCCGGGAGGTTCTTCACCCTCTGTACTCTGCACTGGTGAGACCGCACCTCGAGTACTGTGTTCAGTTCTGGGCCTCTCACCACACGAAGGATGTTGAGGCTCTGGAGCGAGTCCAGAGAAGGGCAACAAAGCTGGTGAAGGGGCTGGGGAACAAGCCTTATGAAGAACGACTGAGAGAACTGGGGTTGTTCAGCCTGGAGAAGAGGAGGCTGAGGGGAGACCTTATTACTCTCTACAACTACCTGAATGCAGGTTGTGGAGAGGAGGGTGCTGGCCTCTTCTCCCAAGTGACAGGGGACAGGACAAGAGGGAATGGCCTCAAGCTCCACCAGGGGAGATTCAGGCTTGAGATAAGGAAAAAATTCTTCATGGAAGGGGTCATTAGGCATTGGAACAGTCTGCCCAGAGAGGTGGTTGACTCGCCTTCCCTGGAGGTGTTTAAGGTGAGGGTGGATGAGGTGCTTGTGGGCATGGTTTAGAGATTGGTGGGAATGGTTGGACTTGACTATCTGGTGGGTCTCTTCCAACCTAGTTATTCTATGATTCTATGATTCTATGAAGACAACTATTGTTTATCATCTTTATTGCAGACAAGGACAGTGGGATTGAGAGCATCTTCAGCAAGTCTGCTGGTGACATCAAACTGTGTGGTGTGGTTGATACGTTGAGGGAAGAGATGGCATCCAGAGGGGCTTTAACAGACTTGAGAGGTTGGCCTGTGTGAATCTCATGAAGTTCCACAAGGCCAAGTGCAAAATCTTGCACCTGCTTTGGGGCAATCCCAAGCATGATTACAGGCTAGTCAGATAATGCATTGAAAGCAGCCTTGAAGAGATTGACTTGGGAGTGCTGGTGAGTTAGATTCTTAACTTGACCCAGCAGGGTGTACATGCAGCACAGAAAGCCAACCATATCCTGGGCTGCATCAAATGAAGTGTGACCAGCAGGTTGAGGGAGGTGATTGTGCCCCTCTACTCCCCTCTCATGAGAACTCACCTGGAATAATGTGTTCAGTTCTGGAGTTCCCAGCACAGGAAGGATGCGAATCTGTCAGAGTGAGTCCAGAGGAGGGCTGTGAAGATGATCAGAGGGCTGGAGCACCTTCCATACAAGGACAGGCTTAAGAGAGTTGGAGTTGTTCAGCTGAGAGAAACGAAGGCTCTGGGGAGACATTATAGCATCTTTATAATACTTAAAGTTGGCCTACAGGAAAGCTGGGGAGGGGCTCTTTATGAGGGAGTCCAGTGACAGTATGAGAGGTAACTGTTTTAACCTGAAAGAGGGTAGATTTATATTAGATAATATGAGGACTTTTTTTGCTGTAAAGGTGGTGAGACATTGGAAAAGGTTTCCCAGAGAGGCAGTGGGTGCCTCATCCCTGGAGGTGTTCAAGGCCATGTTGGATGAGGCTCTGAGAAACCTGATCCAGGGTAAAGTGTTTCTCCCCATGGTTGGGGTGGTTGGAATGAGATGGTATCTGATGTCCCTTCCAACTGAAATCATTCTACAGTTCCACAATTCTATGAATTATGTAGATGGATAAATCCCAATTTGGAAAAGTACGTCTATTACACTGAAGTGACCTTTATGTCATCAAGTTTGTACTTGTTTTGGAGGAATAGCTATAGTAAGATTTCCAGAGACAGGGTTAACCTCACCAGAACTTAGCTAATAAACAGAAGGTAGTGTCTAGGAAACTGTTGTTCCTCAAAGATCATCCAGGTCTGAGGCATGAGGCACAGTATACCAGTGACCTTAAACAGTGTGATCAGACTTGGAGCCCAGTGGCATGATCGTTGTGTGTCCCTGTAATACAATACTGCCATTCTTAGCAACACTGAGTAAGCTTCGTACTGAATTTGCACATCCTGTAGACTTAAATTTGTCAGTGTTGCTCTGTCTAGACTCTCCTTGACCTGCCTGTAGCTTTGTTTTTCTTCCCTTAGCGGTGACAGCAATTTCTCCAACTGAGCAGGTGCCTCTGCCTGATTTGTTTCACTTTTACTTCTCTGTATGTGGACCAACCATAGTTTTACATAGACAGCATTTACAAGCTAGTGCTTTATGTGGAATAAGATATATGCCATAGTATGAAGATGACAAGGTCTTGAGAAATACAGACCTGGCAGGGCAGCAGAGGCCTTGAGAAATGGAGACACAGGATATAGCATAGAGGGGCACAGCTGCAAACAGCTTGCCTATGGTCAGCTAAGTGCAGACCTGGAGCTGGACAAAAATGGGTTTTGGAGTAACAGAGCACAAAGAAATAACATGTTGAAATTGCACCAGGTATAGGAAATTTGGAGCTGTGGAGAAAGAAAAAAGCTTCACAACAAGTATGTAAAAATGATCCCAAGTAGATCCTAGATGGAGAAAGAAGAAATCATTGACATGAATATTATTCCTCCTGGCACAGGAGTCAAGTGCTGACAACTCATGATAACATCTCCGACCACCACCATCAGTGTGAAACCATTAGAATACAGAGGAGAAGCGGAAGGGTGAGCATAGAACCAAGGAAAGGGATGAAATAGAGAGTGTGTGCATATCAAAATTTTATCGAAGTACTCTAGCTGCACTCCTTTTTGTAACAATTAGAGCAGGATTAATACTGTATAGTTTCTTAATAATTCAGTTATACTAACAATAAAATCCTGGTTTTACCACTAAATAACATATGCTTCCTCCTTGACTATAAACAAGATTTTCAGTGTAAAAACTTGTTTGTTGCAGGGGCCATTGATCAGTAGGAGTTCATGGCTTTAAGGAGAGGAGTGCCTTTTTTCCTCAGCTTACAAAGCAAAACTGAAAGAAAATTCAAGTCTATCTCTCAGGAGCACTAGAACCAGCTAAAACTGACATCATCAAAAAGTGACAGATAATGCTTAGAAAAAAAGAAGAGATCACTGACTTCACAGAACCACAGAGAAGTTGAGGTTTAAAGAGACATCTTGAGATCATCCAGTCTGAATAGCCTACTGAAGCAGGGTCAGCTAGTGCAGGTCACTGAGGACCGTGTTCACAAGGGTTCTGAGTATGTGCACAGATTGATACTCCACATCTCTGAGTAAGCTGTGCCAGTAAATACACTCCTCAAAGTGAATAAAGGGTTGTCTTACCTTTGGATAGAGTTTACAGAGATTCTCCTTCTCTGTTGTTATTGTTTGAAGTCTGGAGCAAGACATCTCCCAGCACTTGCTGCTTTACCCGTTTTCTACTATTTGGACACACATTAAGGGGTAAGGAGATGTTTGATGTGTAAGTGCTGAGATGCTGTCTATATTAAAGCATGCTCATGAAGAATTGATTACCATGGAAACTCTCCTTTCTGAATCCATTACAACTTCAAAGAAATTATGTTCCAACAAAACTTATCTTAATAAATTATATTTGCTATAGCCTGTTGTGTTAAAAAAAAAACCCAAAACCAAAACCCAACCCAAACTCCAAACCAAAAACAGACACAAAAAAACCCCATGTCCAGAACGATGTCAGAAGTTCTTCTCTGTTTCTTGTCTTGGAAAATGGATCAAGACAGGATTTTTTTTAGGTGTTTTGTGTCTAGTAACATCAACAAAACTGTTACTTCTTCTGACCATTCATTTCACTTTTTTAAAAAAAAAAAGAACCAATTTATAGGGAACTCAATGCATTACTGTTGTGTTAGTGGTAATATCCAAACCACTGGTTAGCTTCACATCTTGATGAATGGTTCATCTCATACATAAATTAAATATGGACTGAAAGAATAAACAGGGCAAAAGAAAAAGCTTTCCTGAGATGTGTGGCTGGAAGAATGGTCTGCAGAACATAAGACACAATCCCCATTAAGGCGGAGTACTAAGTCCAGTATGGGGACGTGACCTTTTTTAAAGTGCAAGAAGAAAAAATGAGCAGAGCTTTACATAACTGGAGTTCCCAAGGAAGACATGAAGGAAAGCATAGGAATAGTTTCAGATATGTAAAAGGCATGTGAAAAGGCAGAGAATAACCTTTCTTATATACAAATTGGATAGAGCAGGAAGCAGCAGAATTAAATAAATGGAAGGAAGCTGTATGTTTGACACTAAGGAAAGAAAGGTAAAGTGTGCTGCAACGTCTATTGTGAGCTTCATCCTTTTAAACTTTTAAAGAGAGGCTAGACCGTGATGTCACTCATATTTAAGGCAGAGTTTGTCCTTCAGTGAGATATGAAAGTAGGCTACGTGTCCCTTTTACAGCCCTCTTCTGTATGATTCTGCACTTTCTATTCTATTTAGCAAGTCATTAAACAGAGCTTACCTTTAATAAAAGAATTAAATCCAGTTGATTCCAGCAAAATTGCTTAAGCATTTAGAATTAAAGAAATTAAACTTGGCTGAAGCAGACCCTGCGAAGGATTTAATCAAACCACAAATTTGACATGCAAAATCCCTATAAAAAATAAAGCTTGCAAATCACATGGAAACTGATTCTTTAAAAAGATCTGATTTGGTTTTGTTTCTCTTCTTCTTGGTGTTGGTTTGGTTTTTTTCACCCAACAATCAACATTCCCAGAAGTACTGCAGGCTTTATAGCCAGACATGACATTTCTACAGCCCATTTATGTCTCTCATAACTCTTCAAAAGTGCATGGCATTTTTTTCCCCAGGATTTTTCTTTTTTAAGTGGAAAAAACTGTCAGTGGACCTGGAAGGTTTAGTCTAGATAAGGGCACAAGAGGAGAGAAAGAGCGTTAACTACTCATAATTCTTTTAGAGTAAGATAGCGCAGATTTTTGGTCGCTGCAGTGATCTCTAAAGTGCTGTCAGATTTCTGATATCCATGTATACTGTATCTGTGACATGATTCCCGCCACAAGGTAATATGCAAAGATCTAGAATTTTCTTACTGCCTGATATCAGCAAAAACTGTGTCCCAAGTTTCCAAGAAACTCAATGATGAGAGAAGGGATAACCAGGATGGTTCCCTTTTAGTCTGATAGAGTATCTGCTCACACGTTTATTTTTCACTCTACTGATATTTACAATAAATGGATGACACCCACCAGACCTGTCGCCACAAGTATTGCTGAAGTGAAATAGCATGAAGATGAGAGAAAAATTACACTACGTTTTACAGGGTTCCTAGGGAGTCTATCACCAATAATCCTGTTGCCCTTACTGCCTCATAGTTTCTCACCCATTCTCCCAAGAGCTTGTGTGATGACAAGATCAATATCTCGACCTTCTGAAAGGTGCCTGACTTCAAACACAACATGGAAATGTCAAAGAAATGCACAAAAATGTCAAGCCATAACTTCATAATACAGAGATTAAAAGTAATTTCTTTTAAATTTCAACCTTGAATAAAGCAAATAAAGCTACAAAATTAGCTTAATATATTATGTAGAATGTTCACTTGAAGTAGTTCAGGAAAATCAGAATTTATATAGACAATGAAAGAACACTGAACAATATTATTAGAATGAACTCCTTCTACTTATAACATTATTCCAATATATCTCCTGTGAATCTATATTTAAATACCCTCCTGAGAATATCATATAACTACAAAGATTATTTGATCTATTTATCAATTTTATTACTGTAAACAACCACACATTGCATATTAAGAAGATACTTATTGAACCAAGATGATAAACCAGGGCATCCAGTTATCCTTCTGCCTGTACGGTAAATGGCACATTAATACCCATTCCCATATCAGGGACTTTCTAGCTATGAACTCTGAATCTTTTGTGGAAAGTAGGAACAGAGCAGTCACTTTGATTTGTTGTCCCACCTGTAGACCTGCTTGTATCATTTGTGCTGTCAGTGAAAAGTCACACCCTGCCCTAGTCAATGGTAATGAGTTGTAGACTGGCTGTTCAGTGCGTTTGCTGTCAGTTGTACTGTATGAAAGAGAGGGGAAAATTAACCATGTTTAGCTGATATGACCTGACTCAGAACAAAACAGATTGAATAAGTCTGAGGATGTGCATCTCACTTTTTCATTTTCCACCTCCAAACGCATTTTGCATTTTCACTCCAGACCATGAATGCAAAAAGCTTCTCATAAAGTACAGTTAGAAGTTTCAGAATGACAAACACAAGCAGCCTGAACAAAGGTCAGGCAGACAGTTGAACTGGCAGGGCAGTAATCATGGGAAAATACATAGTCTGAGTAAGGCTCCTGCAATTTGGTTCAATCCCATGCACCTCCATTACTGGAATATCAGCACACAGAAACAGAACCCAAGAACAGCTTTGTGGCTGCCTGTTCTAGGAAGACTGTGAGGAAAGCAGTGAGATGACATTTAGGTCAGGATATGGAGGAGAACTAAAAACAATCCTAAACTAACATTTGACAGACTGGACCTATCATTTAATTTTCCCTTGAAAGAGGGACACAGAGTCAGCCAGGGAAAGTCAGTGAAAGTGCTTCCAAGACACCAAGGCTGTGCTTAAATGATGGGAAAAAGAATATGTACAGGCTGAATCTAGTCTATCTCTTCTCTCAATTACCATATGCAAAGTGAGGTACTTAATAGTGAGAGTATGTTGTCAGTGGAAAGTGCTGCAATTAGCAAATGACCTCTTCTCAGATTTATTGCTTTTTCCAGCATGTGTTGCTTAATAGTCTTTCATTTGTGGTCTGGATGATGAAATTCTTGCAGAGCTACCAGCTTGTCACTTTACATTGCCTTTTATTCAAAGGTAAAACCAAGAGGCAATAAAAAAAGGAGGAAAGAGATATGACAGAAATACAACCAATGGGAATCCCATCTTACCAGCTTTATGCAGATAATGATTTCTGTAACATCTAGCTACTCTGTATCACACAAGTAAAAGCAATGGTCAACTAGAGAAATGAAACCAGCATGGTTTGCCTTGTATTCAGGGTTTTTTGACAAGGACTAACACCTTTTTGTGGATGAAATATAAGAATTAATTCTTATATTTGAAAGAGAATATGCAGCAATCAGTTTGTTTTGTCCAGAACTGTGCCTGGCATGAGACCAGGCTCACACAGCTGACCGTAAATACCACAAATATTTCAGATGGGACTGTCATGTCAGCTCAGAGACTCAAGAGAGACACCTGATTCCTCTTCTTAACTTCTTTTAGAAAACAGTTCATCTAACAGAATCTAAGAAACTGTTTGAAATCATAATATTCAAGTAAAATAATGTAGTAATAGTAATAAAACAATAACCAGTTGATTGTAAAGCACAAGCTTCAGCCTTAACACTTTAAGTAAACCATCATATAGTTTGTCCTCCTTAGTTGAAGTTTATACTTCGTGGGCTGTGTAAGAAGACTTGCTAAATCTAAACAGATGAGGCAGAAATGGATGTGACTTCGACTTCACAGAAGAAGCAGAATAAACACAGAGCTGATCCTCTGAAGGAAGGAGAGTTCAGTACTACTGCCTCAGCACCCTGACTAAGAAGACTAAGACCTCAGTTGGTCATAGAAAAACAGAAGAGTGGCCTTGCAGAAGAAAAGGCTTCAGTGCGCTCCTGCAGTGGCAGGATCTGGCAGAGGCCAACAGAGGAGCACCAGATAACAAGATGAAAATACAATTTGATGAGGACACCTGCCTTTGCCACAGGATGTGCCTGCCCTCAGCACTTGAGCAGTCTTGAGCTTGTCCTACATGTAACATCTTGCAGTTAGGCTATACCAGAAGGAAAGCTTAAAAACTATTAAATTGCAGAGGTTCAGGGCTGGACTTTCTGCTGATAATACATCTCAAAAAGGTTTTATGTGTCTGTCCTTCAGCCTGACCTTTGGTGTTCTGCCAGATAGTTGTTCCTCACAGGAGTTTTTTTTTTCTTAATTTTCCCCCTACTTCTCATTATAAATAATATAATGTCAAGAATCTTCTGGGTTTTCATTTGTTGGGGCAGAATATTTACCTTTGCACAAAAAAGATTCTCTTTCAGTACTATGAAAGTGTTGTGTTCTCTTTTACTTCCATCCAGAAAAATTTTGGTTCTTTGGGAGCCAGTTTATACTGGAGATACACATATCCTTTCACATCTGGTGGGACTGTAGAAAGAGAGTGCAGCCTTCCACCCCAGCCCTTTGTCTGGTTAGTGCACCCTGTCAAACAAGCATCAGAAGTTGAACAGAAATCCATTTCCATTCAGATGATACATTTGCTCTGAATAAACTCTTACTGACTTCAGAAAGAAAGATTTACATGAACGGCAAAGGTTGAACTGATGAGGATACAAACCACTTTTCCAAGCCAGTCTTACCTGTCAGAAAAGAAAGGACTGGCTTCTAGAGATATTGAAATGCCATTATGAGCAATTAACTCTTTGTTCTGGCTTTCTTTCCCAATGGGCATCCAATTAGAATTTCCAGACCTACTTTGATATTCAATATTTTTACGTAAAAAGGATTAACCATTATTAACATTGTATTTCCACTGCTGCTTAATTTTGTTTTGGTCTGAACTATTTTTCTCACAATATGCTGTGGTCTACCATGCAAAGAAAGCGTCCCTGGACTAAATAATTTGATTTATTGCCCTACCCAACTGCCAGACAAATCCTAGCATGGATGACACAATATTGGTATCAGTGGTCATTCATATATAATAAAATCACCCTTGAAATGAAATAAATAGACAATTTCTGCTTCTTTGTGCAGTAGTTCCTTTTTGTTCTACTCACCAGGAACTCAAACTAGTAGTATACACCTGTCTGTGGACTTAGCCCAGTTGCAGGCTAGTAGTTTTGACCTGTCTGCAACTTTGTAAACTGCAAAATGAAAAAAGAGCAATGCAACATAATTTGAGGAATATTTTAATAAAAATTAAGACAGTTATCTAAATCTAGTATCTTCCTCTGTGACAAAGGAATCAATCTTATACAAACTTGCAGATGTACAGAGCATAAGTATAGCATATTCCAAATCTATTTCATGTTTTCTTTAAAGAGAAAAGATTTTAGTCTTCACAGTATATAAGAGATCAGAAAAAATATTTCATCTTCACTTGTGACTTTTAATTTTAATTAACTGAATATAAAAATTATATTTGGGATTTTACATTTTACTGTGCTATTGCAATATAAATGGAAGTCATGATTAATCAGGATGGATATTTTCAAGTTATTGCATTTTAAGACTGTTTAAAACAGTACAACACTTCTGATGTTTGTACTCAGAATATTTTTTTAACATTGGCACTATTTGTGAGACAAATTACTAACACAATGTGTGCAGAGGAACATTTAAGAGAAAACATGCTTATGTGACAGCAAGTCAAATTTGTTTAATGAAAGTTCCTCAGCTTGCTGTAAGTGAAAATGAAACATGTCAGCTTATAGTCTTTTTTTCGAAGTAAGGAAAATGAAAACCTGGAAATATTCTCCCTTACATAAATGTTCTTCCATTAAGGGTAAAATGCAACAGAGATTTAAAAAGCACTCAAATCCTAAAAATACTCAAAACACTGAAAAAAAATATTCTCAGAAGCATTAGAAAAGTGCCTGTGCAAAGCAGTAGTTATTATCTTCTTCAGAATTGCCCACTTTTGGCTCAAGACTGTGTCAGAAATCCCCTGACCCAAGACACAAGAAGGATAAATGTCTATGTCTTCCTAACTGTTCAAAAACTCTCCATGATGTAAAGTATGCAGTGGCTGAAAGACTGAGAATGTTCAGAGGTTATGTACATCCAGGTCATGAGGTTACATGAAAGCAATACAGGAAAGTGAGCTCTAGTGAAGTGACCACCAGATCATCACAACTTCTAGAAAGCAGTACCACACAAAAGGGGAGGATCCTGGGTCAATATAAGCATGAGGAGGATGTTCTTCATACCATGTTTCATTGGGCTACGAGAACTTCTTCCAGGAGATATAAATGCTTGAAGTTTGTGTAGAACCCAGAAAACATCAGAGAAACCCTAAGGACAGATATCCCTGAAAATATGGAAACATCTGCTTTGGGAAATCCCCATAACAGATAAAAACTGGTATATTCTTAGGGAAAATATATAACTGGATGTGTTTTCACTCTGTTACCAGATATCCTTTCAATGCCACTGTACTTTCTTCTTGGTATTGCTTTTTTTCTTTAGTTTCAGAAATACTTGGTATTTGTCAATGTCGGAGTCGCAACCTTCACCTGGGTACAGAAACAGCTTACAAACATTTAAAGAATATGCTGCCTTTCTTACCACTCCAGTCAATCATGTACACAAGAGTGAAATTTCAGCACCAAGGAAGGAGATTTATACATGGGGTTGGTGGAAAGGCAGAGCTAAAGTTGTATGCTGTTTTCTCCAATGTTGAGGAGAGCACCGCAGCAATCTCTGCACCTGGTCACTCCAATGCATTCTTCAAAAAAAAGCACATATCTAAGGTGCTGCTAGAGATATATTAGGCTTTCAGCTATACCCTTAGGTAGTCAATGGTTTTAGAAATGTAGTAATGCATATATAGTTACTGTCTCAAAAGAGACCACATAGGATATTTCAGGCAAAATAAACCACAAGAGCTCCTGCCATTGCACAGATAGGCTGCCTTACTACATATTTCATCAGGACTGAGGAGTCTTCAGCTCAGATCATTCTCTTCCTATTGCTGGTATTTCATCTCCTCATAAATGAATACCAAGGGACCTGTAGATCCCCTAAATGTAACATTCAACGCTATTTTTTTCTTCTGTGAATGAAGCCAGAAAGCTAGAGAGTCTGGAAAGCTCTATAAAGTATCGTGGCCTTCAGGATTCCAAGTTATTTATATCTATATCTTTTGAAGTCTGGGTCTTCCACCATAGTGTAGTTTTCTAAAACAGCTGAGTATTGGCTGTTTGCAAGGGGCAAAATGAGTCAGGAAAGCAGCAGAAATCAGTGGAATCTTTGCAGTCAGCAAAAATATGATCCTAAAAGAAAACTGCTCCTAAGCAGCTTTAGTAGGCAAAAAAAGAATAGGGAAAAATCAAATGAGAGCACAATATTTCTGGAGCTGGGAAACAGCCTGAAAAAGCTATATTTGGTTTGAGGGTCTTCATTGTAGTTATATTTGATATATTATGATCTTTTAATAGTCTAAATTCCATGGATCAGGAGATTCAGTTTAAATCATAGCTGTGCTAGAAATGTCATTCTGTGATCTCAACGAAGTCCACTTGACCTCTATTCTTTAATTCATCTATAAAACAGAACAGCACTTCTCCTTCATTACAGCAAGATGAGCAAGCATATTACAATTGCAGTCATGCTGTGGAACTAAAGTAGAAAGGGAAGGAAACAGCAATTATATGATCTTACCAGTTTAAGGTACAGTTACAGATATACAGGTGTATAAACATATGCAGATGAAGTAATGCACATATTTTTAACGTGGTGGGTTTTTTAAATGTTCTAGTGGTAGGATAGTGAATGACGCTCTAGAGTAAAGTTACCCTCAAAGGGATATTTCTAACAGAAGTTTAATCAGTAACTGACAGACAATATTATAGTCCAAATACATATTTAACCTTCCAGCATTCTGCATGTAGATTTTATTTAACAGCCATAAGTAGCAGTTTCATGACAGAAGGCCTGTAAAAAACATCTGAACAAGTTTTTATTCAAGACATTTGCAAGATCATTGCTAGCAGTTAAAATGCAAGCATACATGCATATGATCTCAGCTGCTGGCTAGAGCCAAAAATCTAGTTTAAAAAGTCCCTAAGAGAAAACAAGAAGTAGTTCATCAAGGGAAAAAAAAACCCCAGAATTATCTTCTTCAGAGGTTAAAAATCACAGCTGCAGGAAAAGAGTCTCAGTATGGTCTCTCTCTTTTCAAATTTCTATGCAAACTGTCACAATCTATGATCTTAGGCATGCACAGTAATGACTTCCAAACTCATAGCACCTGAGCTGCTCTTTTCTCCAATAGATTTATCATGCATCCTAATGTAACCTGACTACTTTCAATGGCAGACTTCCTACAGGTAATTTCTCACTCAGTTCTTGGCATACTCCCATTACTGGCAAATGAAAAGACATTTGTTTTTGATTTTGCAGGCCACCCAAACTTTGTTGTTTATGTTAGCAAAATCCTCTGCAGAATTTTGTACTTATCAATCATACAGGAATTTGAAAAGATTCTGAATGATGGAAAAAATTTCTATTAAGCTTTTAATTAATAGAAGACTGAATAAGTTCCATGAACTGCAAGCAACCTTCTCTGATTATGTCTTTTTGTAGGACAATTGGGTGTTAGTAGGCCATGGGGAAATAGGTAATTTCCAGTTGAACCTTACTAGTTGTTTACTTCTGAGATGTCTGCAGTCCCAGTTCAGACTAACTCACAGAACCACAAACGAGGCATAAACATCTGGCCTTTCCAATCAGATGACTGTCAGCTGAATTTATACTTTTATCAGTATATCGTCTAGTTTACATTTACATGGGGATGGAACAAACATCCGTGGCTGGTATTTGCTGTTTATCTTACTCCATCTACTGGGACATGCAGTTCTCTGCAGAAGCACAGCAGAAGGCACAAACTTCAGCTGTACTTATGACATCAAAGTATCCTCCTTTGCTTATGAAGTGAATCCAAACGAGACCAACAAGTACTTCTGTAGTTTTTATAAAAATGTTAGTCAGCTGATGAGTGCTGCAGCTGCTACATGCCTCTGAAATCCAGATGGTAAGCAATGCAAGCACAAGGAAATGGAGCTGAAAGACAAAAGAAAATGAGGTGAATGTCTGTTCATGAGAAAAACAAAGTAAATGCTAAAGCTTTGTGAACTGCAAGAAATAGATGATAAACATTCACTTCCATTTCCTACTTGGAAAGTGAATCAAAGGAAGATAGCATGCAAAGAGTGACAAACCCATCCAATATGAACAGCAAGGGAAAATAAAATGCACTTTTCTACCACTTGTGACATACTCAGTACATTACAGTGATAACGATGTTCCTACCTTAGACTGTGCTTCATGTTGTGAACAATGAATTGATACAAAGAGATCTTGTCTGTGCTCCTCTTTCTTCTGTCATCCTGCCCTTTCCCAAATAATGATGAAAGACAGACACTGCAGAAACTACTGAAGAAGAATTCCAGAGGGAGTCACTTTGCACTAGCTTTCTCAAGGGGTCTAGAGTGGTGCACATAATTTAAAACAGATCACGTCATGAAAGGCTTTCAGCTTCAAATGTCAAAAAGGGTGGGAAAAAGGAAGGATCACTGTTCCCATTTAGCAAACAAAAAGCTAGTCCTAACATCCTATCTTCTGAATGACAGAGCCTCTAGGGTCTACATCAGTCATCTTCATCAATGTATCTGGAAAGGATGCAGGAAAGATCAGTTATTAAGAATCACATCTGTTACTAGTGCTGGAAATAAGGCACATCTTTATATATATTTTTCCACTACAAGCTTGTTGTGCGACAATGTAGACAACAAACATTTAGCATCACCATTGAGTACTGTGCCCCATCCTTCTAAACTGATATCCAAAGCACTATCAAGAGTTGATTGTGCCAGATTTGTTTTCCCTTATACTGGTGGAAGTGCAGAAGCCACTGCAATATACTTCACTATGCTCAAACCAGAACACAAGTATTTTAAAGCCAAGTACTATCACTATTCATAAATGGCTTTCAAATTCTTTATTCTCATTGCTGCAGGAAATTCTCAAGAGGAATCTGAAAAAAAACATTATTGCATACAAAAATAGTCCATGCACTTGCATGCATACCTATTCAAACCAGGTATCAGGTTTCAGGCATTGCATTCTATTGGTGAACATAATTCAAATATCACTGACAAACAAGTAGTTTGATAAATCTTTTGAACACCTATTCTCCTAAGGATTCGAGAAGAGTCCCCATGATCCAAAAGGTCTGAGATACTTCAGTGATATTAGGTAGATTTTGTAAATGGCAGATGTCAATGTAAATTTATCTCAAAGCAGCTAACCTACAAAATTACCCACACCCAAGGAAATATTCCAAACAGTTTCACACAGAGGGCTCAGATCACATCAGCTCCTACTTTGAGACCTGTATTCCTCTCAGTTCACACAGCAGCCAGGCCAGCTGGTCAAGGATTGTCTGATAAGCCCCAGATTGTTTGCACAATTTATATGCATTGCCCTTATCTTTAAGTTGGAGGAGATCAAGGATGACTCAGTTTAGTTTATACTTCTGAGAACCACTAACTTTTCTCTGGACATCACAGAAATGAGACCTGGATGACAGAACGGAAAAGACTGTAAGAACAGCAGTACCAGTGGGATTAAAATGATCAGGCAACATCTGCCATCTGAGTTTGCTGATGTAAACATTGAATGTGTTGATGAGTATAGCCAAGTTATCAAATAACTGCTTGTTTCAAATTGTGTCATAAAATTTCAAAGATCGATCCTTGCTGAAAAAAAAACTAATTAAAACATGGCACTGGCTGTCATTGCACTATTTGATGACAGGAGTAAGTAGGACTCCTCTGCTCTCATGAGGACCTTCAGACCCGGCCTGAGGAGTAATACCAATCTAAAAATAGGGCTGCAGAAGCCAGCATTTTCTAGACAGATGGGAACATAGAAGGTTGGAATGCACTACACACCTAAAAAAGTGCCTGGAAAAAAAAAAGTGCCTAAAGTGGCTGAGAACTTAAACTGACTTTACTTTTCACCCTTGTGACAGAGCTCAGGAAAAACACACAGCTGGTGTACTCTAGAGAAAGGCAGTGTGAGCTTTCTTTCATAAGCACTTCCATACAGGAGGAGTCAGGGATGAACTCAGAAATCGGGTACTCTTAGTCACTGCACTAAGCAGCCTGCAAGAAGTCACAAGCCCCATAGTTACATGGAACCTTCCACAACCCAAATAACTAATTCCATGTTATGAGATGGTTACATTTAGCCACAACTATGCCAGTGCTGAAGCTACAAAATTTATCATAGCATAGATTAGGCTGCCAGATAGTTAGTGGCAGACTCAGAGACAAAGAAACATTTAAAAGCAACAAAATTATTCAAGAAAACTTATTAAAATAACTATTTAATTGGAGGGTGATAAAACACTGGAACCGATTGTCCAAGGCGGTGGAGTCTTTCATCCTGAAGATACTAAAAATTGAATAGGACAATGCCCTGAGCAACCTCATTTAGTTGACCTTCATTTAGGTAGGGTACCTTTAAAGGTGCTCAGAGGTTTTCCTCCATGTCTCAGACCCTAAGGTGGTGATGCCCTATCACAATCTCCACTTTGTACACTTGCTTTAAATATTGAGTTCAAGCCCAACTTAAGAGCATTTTGAGATAAGATTGTTTTCAGGTCATTCTGGCTACTGTGGACAAGACCCTCATCTCAGTAACTTGAATAGTATCCAAACATATATAATTCCCTACTGAGAGGCCATTTAGAACATTCTAGCTAAAATCCTACTAGTTGGCACTGAGAGCGACTTGTCTCTCAGTACCTGTAATCTGTGTGCTCATACTGCAGTGCTAAGAGGATTTCCCTGGCTTTACTTTCCTGTAATTCTATGCTCAGAGGCAATTTGATCCCAGCCTGATACTGCACACTCATCTCTTTTAAGAATTCCATTACTAACAAGCAATGACTCATCATGACCAAATTAGCAATACTGAGGTTTTGTGACTCTGGCCATTTCTCAAGGTTCATCCTCTGAATACCTGAAATTCTTTATGGTCATAAAGCATGGGAAATTGGAAAAGAATGCTTTGCTTCTGCTGAGCCAGTCATTTTCACTTTGCAGTAAATATGCACTTGCACTGCCCTATGTGCTATCCAGTTCCTCATAAATACATTTGAACCAATGGTTTCCCTGGGCAGACATGAATATTTGACCGATAGCTGTGCAGAGCTTTTTGGAGATGGCAAAATAAGATTTGCCAGAATTAAAGGTCTTTAAACCACGCTTCTCCTCTTCATCTAGCTGAAATGCAGTGGGAATGTAATTTGTTTCTGCTGTACAATTTTCTGGTAAATTTGGTACACTGATAATTCTGGAAAACAATATTTATTATATTGGAAGGTGTTCTAGCAGTGATTTTTAGATCTTGCCTTTTAATATCAAAGTGATCAACTTCTGTGCTTGTTTTTCATACCCTCAACTTACCAGGAAAACATTTCATGCCACTTTACTGCAGCAAAGAGGACAAGAAATGTGGGCTTAATTTCAAGTACAATAACCAGAAATCAGGCCCAAACCAAAGACAATGGATTAGCCTTCACTGGCTGCAGACCTGGGACCACGTTTAAGAACAGGTGGAGTACTGTACATCTTCTGACAGCAGGATGGGGCAAAGCATGGACCTTGTTGGATCTCCCTTCTGCCAGGCATGGCTGAGGGAAAAGGTGTGAATCTTGTAGTACATATCACTTCCTTTCAGCCACTGCTCCTCCTCAGCAGCTAAGATCCAGCAAAGCTGAGGCCTGCCCACTACATTTACACATATGTCAAAGGAAAATCTGGCTCATTATCTAAAACAGCTCTTGAATCTTCAGCTCCAAATTCTCACTGTATGCCACAGTAATGTATCAGCTGAGCAGACAGCTTTCAGAAGCTAAATACAGGTCATTTGGTGAACAGCTGCTTATTGCAACTTCATATTATTTCTTCAAGCAGGCCTGAGTGGAAGATTTCACCAAGGCAGACATAGGATTTGACTGGCTGCTGAGACACTGCACCGATGTAATTCGTGTGAATTACGAATTCAGCATCATTATTAGCAACAGAGCACTAAAGCATGTAAAGACAGGGAAGAAATTGATTTTTTTCTGTTGCCACAGGTAATAAGGTTATGGACTACTGAATGATGTTTAAAGTAATTTTTTTCTTAATTAGCAGATGTTGCACAGAAACTATAATCAGAGACAGTCAGGTAATTCTGGAAAGGATTTACATGAGTTAAGATACACAATGTCACTTTCTTAAAGCCCTCTGGATCGAAGACATAAGTTCTAGGACCTTAATAATTTGTCAGCAATGAGGCATCCTGGATAAATGCAGCTAACAACACTGAATATCTAAACATGTCAGAATGACATAGTATTCATCCACTACTTTTTAAATAGAAACAGATTAAAGAAAGAGAAAAAGTAACATTGTTTCTCCAAAAGGTTATAAAATGAGAACTTAGTTCCACCTTTCTTTCTAAATTAAGGTGCCAGTAATACCAAAGAGGGTAAGGAAGCAAACTTTTCCTACATTGCCCGTCTTTAAATGCAAAAGGGCCCCTATGTAACAATTACTCATCATATTCCCTCTGGTTTTGATAAATTGCTTAGCTTAAGATACTACGGTTAATTTGGTTTAGGAAACCAAATTTTGGTTTAGGAAACCAAATTATAATATCTCTGCAATTTCATCCTTTTGTTGAATAGCTTCATGCTGTTGTGCAAGTTTGACTTTGCCCACAGATTAAGTAATGTTTTTAGGGCCATTTGTGTCCTTACTGATAGCGGTTGGATAGATTAAGTCATATCTGAACTCCCAGCATTATTTTTTTAATCCTCCAAAGGAAGGAAAGGAATCATGCGAGATGAAAACACTTCCCATGCTTGTAAATGAACTCTGGTCAAAGTGCTGTCTGTAGCAGTTGTTCAGAGTGCCAGGTATAAAGTAACAAGTTCTGAAAACCCTAAACAACGTTCTGCCTTCCCCAGTAAAAAAAATACATGTATCTCCCTCACCACCACTTAGGGGCTTATGTTTTCTCAGTCATGAAAAGTAACTGAATTAAATTAAGTCCATATTGCATGATGTCAGATGCAACAGTCTAGAAGAGACCTTAAACCATTTGTGTCAAACAGGGGGAGTGCCCAACACCACTAAGTAATGCTGCTTGTTTTGCTAATGCTCTTTTACTCCACACAGCCAGGATATCTCCCGAATGACCTGAGGCCCCATCAACACTAAGAACAATGCTTAGACAGTAAAAATAACACACTGAACATCAAGCCTAAGGTGGGAAAAAAAAGATATCATAGAATCATAGAATAACCAGGTTGGAAGAGACCCACCGGACCATTGAGTCTAACCATTCCTATCAATCACTAACCATGCCCCTTAGCACCTTGTCCACCCGTGCCTTAAACACCTCCAGGGAAGATGACTCAACCATCTCCCTGGGCAGCCTGTTCCAGTGCCCAATGACCTTTTCTGTGAAAATTTTTTTCCTAATGTCCAGCCTAATGGCCATTTCCTAATGGCCATTTCTTCTTGAGGCTCTGGTGTGAGTTCAGAGAAGAGCAGCGAAGCTGGTGAAGGGGCTGGAGAACAGGCCTTATGAGGAGCGGCTGAGAGAGCTGACGAGGCTGAGGGGAGACCTCATTGCTCTCTACAACTACCTGAAAGAAGGTTGTGGAGAGGAGGGTGTTGGCCTCTTCTCCCAAGTGACAGGGGACAGGACAAGAGGGAATGGCCTCAAGTTCCACCAGGGGAGATTTAGGCTGGACATTAGGAAAAAAATTTTCAAAGGAAGGGTCATTGGGCACTGGAACAGGCTGCCCAGGGAGATGGTTGAGTCACCTTCCCTGGAGGTGTTTAAGGCACGGGTGCATGAGGTGCTAAGGGGCATGGTTTAGTGATTGACAGGAATGGTTGGACTCTGATGGGTCTCTTCCAACCTGGTTATTCTATGATTCTATGATTGTATGTCCCCAAAACCTTAAAATAAAATCACACAAAACTGCTATGCGTACTGGCAGTCAAGTCATGCAGAACAAAATAAGAATTTCGACGACAGATGGCTTACAAAAGACTTGCAGCTTAGTCCAGGATTCAAGTTTTGTGTGCAACATAGTGCAGGTGAACATTCAAATAGAACTGTTCAAAGGAAAACTGAGCACGATTTGAATACACTGCCAAGTGTCCATCCTAGTGAAAAACTAGCCAGGAAACAGCTGGTCGCTAAACTGAAAAACATACTTATGTAGCCAGGTGCTAATAGCAAAATGGAGGCCAACATTCACCTTTCAATATTTAATAAATAAGAATAGTCCTTGAGGAGTGTGTAAATACTCAATATTTACACAACAGGAGGGGGCATTCAGTTCAGGCAGATGAATAGAGGTATGACATAATAAAAGCCTGAGAAAGTGACATTTACAACAGAGTCCAATATTCACAGCAGTACTTCAAATATTTTCTCAAAAAATAATTTAAAATATTACTGCTATACCCTGATTATTATCTGCCTTGTATTTCTCCTGCTGTGTCCTGTAAAGAGAGGGTGTTCACTTGTTATGGAGCTCAAACAGGGAGCTGGAGCTCACAATTTAATTAGCAGATGCTACTCACTAGCTTCATGCAGGCAATGACAGGTAGCTCATCATTACCTCAGTTTTATCTATTTGACAACCAAGATTTTTGATCACATAAGACTCATTTTGCATTAACACATAAACCATGAAGGAGTTCAACTCTATCAATGAATTTATAAGCTAAGCAGGAAAAACAGCTCTTTTAAAAATAGCTTGGAAGAGTTGCCTTCACCCTACCAGAGCTTAAAGAATGCAGAGCTGAAGTCCAGTCACAGTCAATTGCTGTTGTAGTGGGACAAGCAGATGTAAAGATCTGTTGGTGAATCTGTTAGTACTTATATGGCCCTTGAGGGCTCCTAAACTATTTATACTAGTCAAACCTGGTGCATGTACACCTTTCATAACACTGGTTTCATCTTGTCTTGCTGGTTCTTAAATTCAAGTGGTTTGGAAAGCTAATGATCACACTCAACATCACACATTACCAATTGCTGTTCACTTCATAAAGTCAGTGAAAATGTATGCATGGGATTGTAAAAGGCTTGGGATAATTCATTCATTGATTTCCAGGGCATAACAAATGTCAACTGCCATGTGACTAGAGACCTCTTTTCAATTAATGATTGTCCACTGTCCAAAAGATCACAAAGGGACTTAGAGCTTCTTTCTGCCAGACAGTAGAATACAATATGTTCCTATCCAGATCATAGAAGCTTCCTCATGGCCTTTCTTGTTGTTCCCCAGCAGCTCTCATTCTACTTAAACAAATTGAGTTGGGTACTACATATATTTCTTAGTGGGTTTCTCAGCTTTTTTTGACTGTAGGAGGAAATGATGACGTAACTGTAGGTCTTCAAATTACCTGTGCCTTTCAGATTGTCAGTCTTAGATACACCAACAGTAGATGCTTGATAATAATTGAAATACTTTTATTATGGCATTCTTTGAATTGTCAGTATTGTTTCTGACATCACTTTATTTTCCACTTATAGATCCTCTAGGTTTTTTTTCGAGTCTCCTATATTTCATCCTTTTCTAATGAAGTTTTTGAGTCTTACAGATCATCATGATCATCATGTGGTGTTATGACAGCCCAGAGCTTTCTGTAATTCACACTGGAAGAATAAGATGTCATACAGAGGGACCTGGACAGGGTGGAGAAGTGGGCCTCTGAGAATCTCGAGGTTCAACAAGGCTGAGTGCAAGGTCCTGCACCTGGGTTGAGGCAATCCCTGATTTCAGTACATGATGGGGAATGATGTGATTGAGAGCAGCCCTGCAGGGAAGGACTTGGGGATGCTGGTTGATGAGAAGCTCGACATGAGCCAGCAACGTGCACTCACAGCCCAGAAGGCCAGACGTAACCTGGGCTGCATGAAACAATGTGTGGCCAGCAGGGTGAGGGAGTTGATTCTGCCCCTCTATTCCTCTCTTGTGAGACCTCATCTGGAGTATTGTGTCCAGTTCTGGAATCCTCAGTGTAAGAAGGATATGGAACTGTTGGAACAGTTCCAGAGGAGGGCTACAAAGATAATCTGAGGGCTAGAGCATCTTCCTTATGAGGACAGGCTGAAAAAGTTGGGCTTGTTCAGCCCGGAGAAGAGAAGGCTCAGAGGAGATCCTGTAGAGACCTTCCAGTACCTGAAAGGAGCCTACAAGAAAGCTGAAGAGGGACTATTCATAAAGGCTTATGATGATAGGATGAGGGGGAATGTGTATAAACTGGAGAAGGGCAGACTTAGACTAGATACTCAGAAGAAGGGCAGATTTAGACCAGATACTAGGAAGAATTTCTTCATCATTAGAGTGGTGAGACAGTGGTGCATGTTGCCAGAGAAGTTGTGGCTGCCCCATCCCCAGGGGTGTTGAAGGCCGGATTGGATGGGGCCTTGGGTAACCTGATCTACTGGGATGTCCCTAGCCCTAGAAGGAGGATTGGAACTAGATGATCTTTAAGGTCCCTTTCAACTCTGACAATACTATGATTCTATGATTCAATGTTCCCTCTGCCCATCAAATTTGCACAACAAAGACATCTTATTTCATTTAAGCCTTAGCAACTATCATGGTAAGTTTCATTATAAGACATTTAAATTTCTATTTCCTGTTCCAGAAATATGGTATTCTTACAGTCACTGGCTGTGTCATATAAATTAATTGCTGCAATTTTATTGGAGAACAGGAAGCTAAGTATCCAAAGGAAGGAAATAATTTAATTATTATCACTTGGATTGATTTAGATGTGCATAGTAAGTGTTTTCAGCCAAACCAACTCAAATTTAACAGTGGAATTCACCCTGCTGTCATTGGCTATTTCTTCAAAATTATCAGAAGTGGCTGACAATTTGTTCCTATTCACTAAAGGATGTTTTCTTCCTAACAAATTATAGCAATCAAAAAAAAAAAAAACAAAACCAAAACCAAACTCCACACTGAGAAGATCATAATTTTTACAGTTTGGAGGTAAAATTATAGCCCAGTGTCACGGCATGGATAGAACATGCTATAGAAAACTGTAAAGAGGACAGCGTGGGTTTGACTCGTCTTGAAAACCATTAACACATTATTACAGTGCAATATTGAACAACTTGTTCCAGCCAAATTACCTAAGGCATAAAACATATTAGAAGAATGATTTATGGTCATACAACAGAGCTAGCCAGGGGGACTGGGACATCCGAATGTTAAAGCATCCAGGGATCCATACTGGGATCACTGCTGTTTAATATTTTCATTGACGATATAGACAGCAAGACCAAGCGCATCCTTAGCAAATTTGCAGATGACACCAAGCTGAGTGGTGCAGTTGTCACACTGGAAGGACAGGATGTCATCCAGAGGGATCTGGACAGGCTGGAGAAGTGGACCTGTGTGAACCTCTGGAGGTTCAACAAGGCCAAGTGCAAGATCTTATACATGGATTACACCAATATGCAGTTTCAATATAGGATGGGGGATGATAGGATTGGGAGCAACTCTGCAGAGAAGCACTTCAGGGTGCTGATTGATAAGAAGCTGAACATGAGCTGGCAACGCATTCTCGCAGCCCAGAAGGCCAACTGTATCCTGGGCTGCATAAAGAGAAGCGTGGCCAGCAGGTTGAGGAAGGTGATTCAGCCCCTCTGCTCCGCTCTTCTGTGACTCCACCTGGAGTATTGTGTCCAGTTCTGGAATCCCCAGCATAAGAAGGATGTGGAGCTATTGTAACGGGTCCAGAGGAGATCTATGAAAGGGATCAGAGGGCTGGAGCTCCTCCCATACAAGGACAGCCTGAGGGAGTTGGGGTTGTTCAGCCTGGAGAAGAGGAGACTCCAAGGAGACCTTATAGACACCTTCCAGTACCTGGAGGGGGTGTACAAGAAAGCTGGGTAGGGACTTTTTAAAAGGGCACGTAGTGATAGGACTAGGGGGAATGTCAGTAAATTGGAGAGGGGAAGATCTAGACTAGACATAAGGAGGAAATTCTTCCCAATGAGAGTGGTGAGGCCCTGGAACAGGTTGCCTAAGGAAGTTGTGGATGCTCCCTCCCTGGTAGTGTTCAGGGTGAGGTTGGATGAGGCCTTGGTCAGCCTGATCTAGGGGGTGTGTCCCTAGCCTTTGCAGGGGTGATTGGAATTAGGTGATCTTTAACTTTTCTTCCAACTCAAACCATGCTATGATTTCATGTTTTTATGACCTCCATTATTCTTTGCAGGCACCACATGTACACCAGAAACGGGGGGAGAAGTGCTGCATGGCAATATGTTGGTGGATGGGCAGAGAAAGACATCCTGTTCTGCAGAAGACACAGGAACACAGCCAGGAACAGTCACTGCTGGCAGAGGAACTAAAGGAAATCTGCTTGAAGTGTGTGTTTGCCTGGGTTGTGGCTAGCCCCTGCCTTAAGAAATTTGCAGTTACAATGGATGACTTGGGCTGTGCATCATGCTCAGCACACAGTTTGACATGACTACAGTCAGCCACAGAAGCAGGTGGCGCTGCACTTTCCTCCTGCACTGCAGCAGAGTAAAACAGGAATATTTCTGCCCTAGTTAAGAGAAGCTCTCTGGCTGCATTAACAGATGCTCTTGGTTGTTTCCTGAATAGTGTACAAGGAGGACTGTTATCCCTAAATCCTGCCACCTGGTTTCAATCTGCAGGAATGTCACTCAGATTTCAACAGTATTTGAAACAGACAAACAGCCAAAAAATGCCCCAGAACACCACCACCAAAAAATCCCAAAACAAAACCCAATCCAACAAATCAATCAATCAAACAAATAAACAAACTAATCCCCTAAATAATACAGCAGCTTGCAGATCCTCTGTATTAGATCCATGCTTTTGCCTGGACTTACTGCAATATAATGACCGTGATTTGCTATACAAAGGGTAATTCTCCAACTGACAAGCAGTCTTGCCAGGTTTATTGCATAATCATCACACACACAAATGGGGACACTACAGCACTTCTAAAAGCTTTAGTGTATTTGTCATGAAAGAGCTCTTCAGTCCAGCCAGAGTTTAAGTATTATTACCTGCAGACCTGGCTCTCAGAGTGTCATCATGAATCAGCATGCTGGGAAAGTGCTTGGAAAAAACTACTACAGATTTCATTATCCCTCATTGAATGAAATGCACCAGGGAGACAGGAGCAATAATCTTGCTGCTGTCACATGTCAAGAGGAAGTAAATTTGAAAATACATGAGTCACTTCAGACAAAAGAGCCAGAGCATGAAACACTGAGCAATGGCACAAGGATAATCAATAATATTATCCAAATTGCCCTAAACCATCTTCTTCAGATCCTTACCAAGAGTATCACAAAGAGAAATGATCTTGTCTAGCTTGTTGAGTAAGAATCAGAAACTCTCTTTTGAGTATAATAGCTCATGACTAATAACGTTTGTTTATGGCTGCAGAATAAGGTATTGTTTGCAAAAATACATTAAACAACCCTACATATGACCCAACACCCAAATGTGCACAATAACGCAACAAGCAATGACATACATATAGCAATAACACACAGACTTAAGTAAAAATAATGCATAGATAGAAGATAAACTGTTGAGTTTAAAGTACAGAGAGATCCTAATAATTAAGTTGATGTTAATACATATATATATTAAGTATGCATAACACAAAAGTCTTACCCTAATAGAGTCTGGGGGCAGAGAGGGGATGGGAAGATGGGGTCCAGCCTGTTGGCTGACCACAAAAGTTTCAGTGGCATTTTTGCATCTTTCTTTACCCTTTGTTTAAACTTTCTATAGTAACTTGCACCTTTGGTGTGCAGGAATACCAGGAGCTTGAGTGACTGAAGTCATGACATCAGACCCTACTGATCGGTGGAGAAAAATATTCTTGCTTCACATGCCAAAACATAAATGAGCACACCCTGTAGGTATGGTTTTGGGTGTGGTTTGCCTCAGCAGCAGGGAGGAGGTGAGTAGTCTTAGGTGTGGAGGTGTGTTTTAGTATTATAATGATATATCATTATGATATAAGTATAAGTCAACTGGAGAGCTGGATCGTGACAGCAGCAGCTGCAATCCATCATCTTGGAAAATAATTGGGCTCCTGTCCTTGCAAGGGCCTTGCTGATCATGGTCCTTGCTGACAGCAGGAACTGACCATATCTGCTTCCATTTCTCTAATCTCCCACTTCTGATAGTGAGATGCACTTGGTGCATGCCTTTCTGATTCACCCCTGTGCATGCTACATGCTTTCCTGACAAGGGTCTGTGTTGTGTCAATCTTTTTTCAGCAGGTTGAAAATACAGGAGATCCCTGTTGAGTCACAATGGATATTTTCAGAGAGGAAGCATCAGGTAAACATGCACTTTAGCGTTACAGTCACAAGCCATAAGAACAACTGCAACCTTCTTTTCCCTCTGTTCTTCCAATTCCCTGAACTGCTATAGCCTTGTAGTGGACTTCAATGCTACACAGGACAGTCTACTTATTCAGATGCATCATTAAATAGCTAGCAGTCCCTGTCAGAAAGGGTCCTCCATGAAATATGCTGTCAGGGAAAGTTTCCCCAAACCCCTGAGAATGAAATGTCTCCTCACAACGTGACTTTAAAATGCTAATAGATGGCTGAGTTTCTCCATCTTCCTTCCTTCTCTACCTCCCTCCCAAAATGTTCTTTGGCTTGCCATTTACGTTGTTCACAGGAGAGAAACCAAAACAGTGAAACCAATATGCTAAAGGGCTTTGAATCAGCAGTGTGAACCTTCGTCAACCTAGTGTAGCTTATTTACAAACCCCATGGTTTCCTCACTACCCACTAGGGTTTAGGGTTGCGTCTTTGCACTGCACCTCTTGGAGACCCCTAAGCAAAGCATAAGATTCCAATAAGTTAAATAGTCAAGTAGAGTAATTCTAGCAGAAGAGAAAATTTTGATAGGTCTTTCCAACAAGGAAATAGATTGTCTCTGGGTAATCAGTTACTAACAATCAAAGTTAGGCCTTAGTCTTGCCTGTGGGCTGGTGAGTTGAGGTGCAGAAATGGAGAGAAGTAAGATGTTCTCTTTGCTGGTTTTGGCTGGGGTAGGGTTAATTTTTTCATAGTATCTAGTATGAGGTTATGTTTTGGATTTGTGCTGAGAACAGTTAATAATAGAGGAATATTTTGGTCACTGCTAAGCAATACTTACACAGAATCAAGGCCTTTTATCACACTGTTCCACCAAGAAGTAAGCTGGAGGTGTACAAGATGTTGGGAGGGAACACAGCTGAGGTAGTTGACCTCAGCTGTGTAAAGGGATATTTCATACCATATGATGACACACTCAGCTTATAAATGTGGGGAAAAAAGGAAGGGGGAGCAGACATCAAAAGTGATGGTGTTTGTCTTCCAAAGTAACTATTATGCATGATGAAGCCCTGCTTTCCTAAACACTTTTGTCTGTGGGTAGTGGTGATTTAATTCTTTGTTTTGCTTTGCTTGTGTGCATGGCTTTTCTTTACCTATTAAGCTGTTTTTATCTCAGCCCACAAGTTCTCCTCACTTTTACTTTTTCAGTTTTCTCCCTCATCCTCACCAGGGTGTCATGGGAGGTGGCAGGCAGGGAGTGGGGGCAATGTGAATGAGCGGCTACATGGTACTTAGCTGCCACAGCTCCATTTAAACCACAACTGTCATAAATTTGGGGCATTCAGCCTTCTCCCAGAAGTCACTAAGTGTCAGGGTCTCCACAAGGGACAGCATGCCCCAGCCTGGCCAGAAAAGAAAAAGTTCCCCAAACCCGCAAGTAAGACTCTTGTTTTGCCCTGCTCTTTGCACTGTACTGCTAGCTTCCTGAGTGTTAGTAGAGATTAGAAGAGTTTTTTTGAGCTTTGTCAGAAGCATGATGAGAATAAATTAATGAGAAGCATATTGTCTATAGACTGATGGGAACAATTACCTTCATATGTCTTTTGCTACACAGCCACACATACAAGACAGTACTGAAACAGTACAGTTAAAGTACTGTAGGAACAATAGAGTGCATTAGTAATTCTTCTCCAAAGTGACAGTGACATTTTGCTAGGATATCATCAAAATTTCCCCCTAGGGTTTTCAATTTAATCTCATGGGATAAAGTCATAATTTGGAACCAGTTTGTTCATTTAGTCACTCCTTTAAGAAAACCGCAGGAAAATACTGCCGTGACTGAATCCCTGTGTAGGTCTCAGTGGGTTACCTTTTCATCATCTCACATCCCAGCAGACCATTTGTTGTGTGTGCTGTTGTTACAGCATCACAACCAGCAATGGTGCAGCATGAATTAAAGTTGCACGATTGGTGATGCAGCTGCTTGTAATAAATGAAGCTCCTATCTAGGCAGCAAATCAAGCAATCTGTGGACAAACCTGACAGATAAATCATTCTGTCTGGATAATAGCACAGACTTCCCACATAGCACAAATGATCTATGGAAACTATTTTCATGGCTATAAAACTACTCTGCCCTTCATTCAGTGTACCCTAGTATGCCCTTCTGCCAGTGGTACACTTAAATACATATGCATTCTTATCTTTATATATTTAAGCTCCGTCTATAGCAGTGATGATCAAAGAGATAGAAGTTGTTTGAGATGACATGGGTAGAATAAATAATAGCCAAACAGAGTTGTTAGTCTAGTGGATCATGCTATGCATTCTGCAAGGAAATCCAATTCTGCAACATGCATCAGAGCCTGAAAGAAGGTAGTTACCTATAACACAAACTAAATCACAGCTAAAATTAAAGCAAAATCAAAACAAAGGAAACTTTCGGTAGAGAAATTTTTTTTAAAAGGAATCACTTTAGCACCCCAGCCTGGCCCTCACATCACATGGCTTGGCAGTGCTACTGTCTATCAGAACAGCAGTTATACACCAGGCAAATAAAAAAAATGGAAGAGTTTAAGTTTGACAATTAACATCTCCACAACTATGTATTTGGCTATCTCTAAGTACCTTAAACTTAAGTCTAATTTCAGAAATGCTGCAATATTCAATAACTCTTGTTACAGTCAGGCATGTCATTTTCACCCTCTCCTTCCCTGTATATGTAAACATATGTGTGAGTATGTGCGTATCGAGGCTTATATATCAATCTTCCCATCCACAGTTTGTTGTTTACTTTGCATTTAAATGTGCTACAGTGAAACTTTAACTGTGACATGGTTTTGTTCTTTAGAACCTTGCTTAAGGTCCTTTGAAATGGTTGCACAGTGAGGAAATTTTGAATAGCAGTGTTGGAAAAGCAATAGAAGTCAGCAGCTGTCAGTACTCCATGACTCACTGTAAAACTCACATCACTCGTGAGAATTTTCTTATGAAGTAATCATGTGAAGACACTGATGTGTCACCCTTCCCCAAAACCTACTGTTTATAAATAAAAGTAAAAAGGCATTCTGAGGTGACCATCAGTATTCTGTTACAGATAACTGTACTGAGGTGAGTTTGCTGTGCCCATGTGCCACTGAGGTTCTGGTGTGTTACAGCAAGCTGAGCTTCTTTTACTGTCAGATTGGCTTCTCAGTACAAGGCCCCTGAATCCCTGCAGTAATGTCAATGTATTTGAGCCATGGATCAATTCTTTTACTCCAGCCTGCAGAGAAGCATGGAGTAAGCAATGGCTGGAAAAGAAATGCTAGGCTCCGGCTTTTCGAGTATAGTGTCATATACCAGAAGCAGGCTCTAAAATAGCAATGAAGTATTTACTTACACATCCTACTCTCTTCACCCAGTGATGAAAAGCGTCACTAGGCTGGCATGTAGATACTTTAAACAAGCCATTTAAATCCATATATATATTTGTGTGGTGTTGGCATATCTATAAATATATAAATTTCTATTCAAGAAAAATTGATTAAAACCATATCCTGGTTTAGCCCTCACCCCTGTCCAGATCAGCAGCCAAACAAATCAGGCACATCCCAGTTCCTCCTGACAGGGAAGGGGGAAAAGTGAAATGAGAAAAAGAAGGACTTGCGTGTTGGTAACTAGAACTAAAACAGCTTTAATGAAACAATATTGAAAAGTGAAAGAAACAAAGTAAGAAAATAATAAAATATACACCAAGTATATAAAACCAACTCAAAGATTCCTAGTGACTTTACAGTCATCCCCTGTTCCAGGGCATACATGAGGAAAGTCCAGACTGGAGTCAGCAGCATGCAGGAGCTAGACTCAGGAACTGAATTCAGGAATACTCAGATCAGGATCAGTGGCAGACAAAAAGAAGACGTCCTCCCTGAATGTCAGCTATCAAAGAAAAGACCCTGACCCTTGTGATCCCTGAGCTTTATACTATGACTTATATGACATGGGATACTTTGTTTTCAGGTTTGGGTCACCTGTTCTGTCAGCTCCTCCCTTCAGCTGCTATGCCCCCCTGCTTTTTAACCTTTCTACTTCAGGCATTCTACTAACTCTTAGGATGGTCTTGAATTACATAGGAATAAGTATGAGCAATGTCTTCTCTACATATCAATGCCATTTTCTTGGTCATAGACATCAGGCTTATCACTTCTAGAAGCAGCCACTGTCTGAAAACCAACACTGCTAACTTTCAGAATCTGAAGTTACTTAGAAGAGGCTTAGCTGGGAAGTTATGCAATTGGTTCTTTTTTAGCTCAAAACTAACTAAACTACAATGAACAGTAATGATATACTCCTGCTCTTATTTATGTGCCAAGATTATTTTTTAATCTTTCCAGGCCTTACTGGACTTTTCTTACTCTATCATTATATTGCAAATGCAAAATAGTGTAGTATGACACGTGCAGCAGGGATCTCATGTTATTCTAAGGGCATAAGTGGTCTAAGGGCATAAGAGGTCTACCCACTTGATAGTACAATTATGTAGGATGTATTGTGAGAAGGAAACATGAAAACACCACGACAAGATGTTTCTGCTTTACGTCACTGTTTTACGTCAGTACAAAAATACCTGTATATCTTGGGCAATACCTGTATCAGAGCATCACTGTTTGTAGGAGGGAATAAGAACAGAAGAATAAAAAAAAAAAGAAAAAAGAAAAAGAAAAGAATATGGGAGAAAGAAACTAGCAGGAAGAATTGTAATAATCTTCAAAATTTTGACCAGCTATCATCACCAAGATACTTCCAGCACAAAAAGGGAAGGGATAAATTTTCACTGTGGTGGTGTCTCATCTGAGAGATGACCCCTTGTATTCTTTGTGATGCGTGATTTTACAAACCACAGACAAATCTCACTGTCATATTTAGGCTTTTCAGACTCTTTTCTTGGTATGCTCTACATATGAGTACCAAATTAGCTTAGAAACAATTGATTTGGAAACAATCATTTTGGAAAACTTGACAGGAATTATCTAAGAATCGAAATTTATTCTTTGTGATTTGGCCATCTGTTCATTGAAGAAACACTTCCAAAACATGCAGCCTGCTCCCAACTTCAGTGTCAGAATTCATTGTTACTTCTGTTTCTCTATATAGACTCTTCCATGTGTCCCCTTCCCTACTCTGCCACCTTTGATGGAAAACAGCATCTATAGACAGAAGAGAGCATGCAGCAATCCTTGGAATAGTAGCAAGAAATGTGTAGTATGTAAAACCAACCACTGTCTTACAGGTGCACATCAGTGAGAGAACAGTCAGGCCATAGGAATGAAAGGGAAAAGGACAGGACAGGTCCTGAAACTCTGATCAGAGGCATGTGCTTCTCAAACACATAGGGAGATGGGACTGTGCTGACATCAGAATTTTGCCATAGCATAGCATGTTGCTTGATATTTGTTTGTAAAAGGTCATGACATTTTTTTAATGTCTTAAATGAGCAAGATGGGGCCTAGTTAATGACTGTCCTTGGAACCTGGGCGTGTTGGTTGACAGCAACTGAACATGAGCCGGCAGTGTGCCCAGGTGGCCAAGAAGGCCAATGGCATCCTGGCTTGTATCAGAAACGGCGTGACCAGCAGGTCCAGGGAGGTTATTCTCCCTCTGTATTTGGCACTTGTGAGACCGCTCCTTGAATCCTGTGGCCCCTCACCACAAGAAGGATGTTGAGGCTCTGGAGCGAGTCCAGAGAAGAGCAACAAAGCTGGTGAAGGGGCTGGAGAACAGACCTTATGAGAAATGTCTGAGAGAGCTGGGGTTGTTTAGCCTGGAGAAGAGGGGGCTGAGAGGAGACCTCATTGCTCTGCACAACTACCTGAAAGGAGGTTGTAGAGTGGAAGGTGCTGGCCTCTTCTCCCAAGTGACAGGGGACAGGACAAGAGGGAATGGCCTCAAGCTCCACCAGGGGAGATTTAGGCTGGACATTAAGACAAAACTTTTTACAGAAACAGTCAATGGGCACTGGAACAGGCTACCCAGGGAGGTGGTTGATTCACCTTCCTTGGAGGTGTTTAAGGCACGGGTGGACGAGGTACTCAGGGGCATGGTTTAGTGTTTGATAGGAGTGGTTGGACTCAATGATCCAGTGGGTCTATTCCAATTTGGTTGTTCTATGATTCTATGATAATTTAAGCTTGATCATCTCTATGGTTCTGGTTTTTATAGATAAGAGAGATTAGGCTTTTGAAAATAATCAGCCTTGATGACAAGGATGGGTAAATAAGACCCTCCTTTGGTCCAGATCTTCAGGATCTCCCTACATCTGATTGTGAGTCTTTGGATCTTCAAATTAGTACATTAGTACTGATCACTGTCAAGATGTTCAGAACAGTGCATGTTCTTTTGCAACAAGAGGACACTGTTTCTCTATGCAGCCAAAGCAATATCTTTGGCAAGGTCACTTCTCTATGTCTTGCTTGTCATAACAATATCCAGTCCAGCCTGTTTATCTGTACTACGACTATACCAGCTCTTATCATTTGCCTCCATACCACAGTAAAATGGAAAAATAAGGTCCTGATTTATCCTGTGACCTCACAGTGACAAACAAACATATAAAATATGAGGTAAGAAACTTAGTTCATTATGCAATCCACACCATTAGCAAAGGCCTTACAATCCACCTGGTTAATGATGGCCTTGAAAATACTGGATGCTGATAAGAAGAAGCTGGTGTGCGAATATCTGCTGATAAGAAGGAGCTGGAATGTGAACATCAGCAGCCTTAAGCAGAAAAATGGCTTTACCCTGCATCGTGGTTTGAGGTATAAGCAGAAATCTGCGCACAGATTAAGGTCAGAAAAAGTTCACCCAGAGGAAGAAGAGTTACTTCATCCCTGAGACCCCGGCCCATGACCACTGGGAGACACTGAAAAGATCCTTCAAGGACTAATTATAATAGGAAAAGCGGGGAAAGATTATGACTATGTAGTAGGCATTTATGAATATGTATGTATTTACACTATAACTATCTGCTTGTTAAACCATATGGTGTGTGAGTTAAGTGGATGACCCCCTCACACCTGCCAGTGGATAAACACATAACTACTTTATAACCTTTAATTGAGTTATAGAGTTTGATTCTGCAAAACAACAGGAAAACAGAGCAGAAGTGATGACTATGTGCTGAAAACTGAATTCAGTGTGCTTATCATTCCTATTAACTGCAGCTTCTCAAGTTAAAATCTAGCACCTAAGAAAAAAGTCAGCTTCCAGGCACCAGAAAGCTCAAGCCTCTGTTATGTACAACTTCCCACAAGAGCTACTCCCTTCACAAAGCGTAATTCCCTGCCAGACACTGATTGCCTATGACCTTTTTGAAATCAGGGAGAGGAACCTGGCAGTCCTCTGCACAGCAATGCAAAGCAATTCAGCTGCCACTGAATAAATCTGGCCCCATATTTTCCCAGTTCTGTCCTGAGATGCCCAGGAGACTTGCAGGGGAAAAGAGTTCAATCCAATTCATCCACAAAGGCTGATATTCAAGAGTTCTTTGAACAATTTACAATGCTCCCTCAAAAGCATCACAGGGAAACTTTGCAATCACGTGTGCAGTAAACAAAACCTAGCTACAAACAGCTTTTATCAGTGATTGTGCCTTGGCCGCAGCTTTTCCCATTATTGTAAGGTCACACTTGAACCCAGCTGGCTCCATTCCAACACAGGTGTTTTGGGTTGGGCTCAGAGAGTGGTGGAAAATGGAGTTAAATCCAGCTGGAGGCCAGTTACAAGTGGTGTCCCCAGGGCTCAGTCCTGGGTCCAGCCCTGTTCAATGTCTTTATCAATGACCTTGGTGAAGGCATTGAGGGCACCCTTAGCAAGTTTGCGGATGATACTAAGCTGGGTGGAAGTGTGGACCTGCTGGAGGTTAAGGAGGCTGCAAAGGGATCTGAACAGGCTGGACCACTGGGCTGAGACCAACGGCATGAGGTTTAACAAGGCCAAATGCCGGGTCCTGCACTTGGGGCACAACAACCCTATGCAGCTACAGACTAGAAGAAGTCTGTCTAGAAAGCTGCCTGGAGGAGAGGGACCTGGGGGTGTTGGTTGACAGTGACTGAACATGAGCCAGCAGTGTGCCTAGGTGGCCAAGAAGGAATGGTTGGACTTGATGATCCAATGGGTCTTTTCCAACCTGGTGATTCTATGATTCTATGATTCTATATTCTCTAACTTCCCATCTAAGACTCTCTGAAAACTTTGTCTTCTGAAGCTTACTAACAAAGTTTTCAGACAGTAGCTGTCTCTAGAAGTGATAAGCCTGTCACCAGAATAATGTGGGCCATTGGTGCGCACACAGGTCACTGCTCACACCTGTTTCTGTGTAAACTAAGGCCATCCCAGAGCTGGTGGCAGTTGGGGTCCAATCTGTTGGGAGGCGCAGACAGGACAGGTGACCCAATCATGACCAATGAAGTGTTCCATGCCATACCTGTCATACTTAGTATAAAAGCTTAGAGATCACAAGGATTACTCCCTCTTCTTCGACTGCTGGTGCTGAGTAAGGACCTTGTCTGTCTGTCTGCCTGTCCCTTTGTCACACAGAAAGGCTAAGCCATGGGCATATGAGCCGGCAAAGGCTAGCTTGTTTCTCCAAAAGCATCTTGATTTTTGCAAAAGATAGTAGTTGGTAAAGGGAGCAGCTAGCAATGAAAAACTGCACCTGGTAAAAGAGATAGAGTGGGTGATGGCCTGACACTCCTATCAGCTAATAGCATCTGGAGTGGGGTGAAGACCTTACAGCCTGGTGCTGCTTCAGATAAAAACAAAGACAAACCCCAAACCAGAGACTGAGCTCCCCACCCTGGAGGCCTGTTGAAATGCTGAATCCCCACTTCTGACAACACAAGTGGCCTTGCCAAGAGCCAGTCAATACTTAGCTCTACCCCACCAAGAGACATCACAAATGTTTTCAGAAGCATAAAACTGGCACCTGAGATCCTTTCTACTTTGAGAGGAGGAGTCACACCACTACCTTTCCTGATGGATGGATGGATGGGCCTAGACCTCTCTTCCTTTCCCGGAAAAGTAACGCCTTGTTGATAAAAACTACACACCTCTGACTCTTGTCAGATTTTCTCCTGGGAAAATTACCAACCTGAGTTTTCTTTTATTACTAATTGCTTTAAATATATATAATATTTATATTTTATTTTATATATATAAAATATATATTTTATATGCATTACATATATATAGGCTAAGTTTTAACCAGTGATAAATGTTTAAGTGCTAAACACAGCAGTGAATATAAATTCGTAATCTAGAATTTGTTTTTATCTTGTTGCTTTAATTAAATTACTTATCACGTCAGCATTCAAAATTGTGTCTCTGACAGGTTTTGCTGCAAGTGGCTGCTGGCTGTCCCATTTGGGCTGTGAGCACTTTTTAACCCTGTGAATACCAGTCTCTAAGAGGACCTTCACAGGCCACCAGATTGTGACTTGTGGCAAAGCCAGATGTAAGTACATGTACATTATCATTTAGACATAAACCATCAGCCAAGTCTGGGACTAGACATTGATCTAGCCTCACCTAGACATCCTCTTTGAAGAGTGTTTAGAAAACAAAAGGGTCTTTCTCAAACTTCATGACTTGACAGGTGGGCCTCCTTAGCCACCTGTCAGAATCTCACCTGTTTAACATGACACCCTGAACCCATCTGTATGTCCCTGAATACAGTTCCTGAATCCAGATATCACCTGCCACTGAGTTCAATCCAGCACCTTCCCAGCGCCTGTCCTGCAGCATCAGTGGTGTTGATTGGTCATTGAGAAACTGTGAATTGCTTGTAAATACTTGTATATATTTAACCATTTTCTTATTAATATTATTGCTTTCCCTGTTATAATTATTGTTTCATTAAAGCTGTTTTAGTTTCCAACCTGCAAGTTTCTGTTTCTCTCATTTCTCTTTTCCTGTATGTGTGGGATGAGGACTGGGAATTAAGGCTGCCCAGTTTCAGCTACTGACCTGGCCAACAGTGTGGAGATGGGAGTATTGTATGACTTGATTATATTTGCTTTAAATTTGCTTTGAAGTTGTGCTATCTTGCAGGGTGCTAGCAAGATGTAAGCTGTCATTATTGATTAACTCACTGGGTGCCAGATGCCTTAAGCTGAAGTCTTGTAACAAAGACAAACAGTTCTTGTCAGATGTGGAGGCAGCAGAGACTTGATGGGTTTGTCAACAGCAATAGCTAGAGGGTGAAACAACCTGGCTTGCAGGCCATATGTGGAGACTTCAAAGAAAAGTTGAATTAGAATCATAGAATCATAGAATAACCAGGTTGGACGAGACCAGCGGGGTCATCAAGTTCAACCATTCCCACCAATCCCTTAATCATGCCCCTCAGTATCTCATCCACCTGCACCTTAAACACCTCCAGGGAAGGTGAGCCAACCACTTCCCTGGGCAGACCATTCCATTGCCAGTGAAGAATTTTTTTCCTTATGTCGAGCCTGAACCTCCCCTGGCGGAGCTTGAGACCATTCCCTCTTGTCCTGTCCCCTGTCACTTGGGAGAAGAGGCCAGCTCCCTCCTCTCCACAACCTCCCTTCAGGTAGTTCTAGAGAGCAATGAGGTCTCCCCTCAGCCTCCTCTTCTCCAGGCTAAACAACCCCAGCTCTCTCAGTTGCTCGTTGTAAGATTTGTTCTCCAGTCCCTTCACCAGCTTTGTCGCTCTTCTCTGGACTCGCTCCAGAGCCTTCTTGTGGTGAGGGGCTGGTCTTGCCATTTCTGATCCAAGCCAAGATGCCATTGGCCTTTTTGGCCACCTGGGCACACTGCTGGCTCATGTTCAGTCTGCTATCGACCAACACTCCCAGGTCCTTCTCCTCCTGGCAGCTTTCTAGACAAACTTCTCCTAGTCTGTAGCACTACACAGGGTTGTTGTGCCCCAAGTGCAGGACCCGGCATTTGAACTTGTTAAACCTCGTGCCATTGGTCTCAGCCCAGTGGTCCAGCCTGTTCAGATCCCTTTGCAGAGCCTCCCTACCCTCCAGCAGATCCACAATTCCACCCAGCTTAGTGTTCTCTGCAAACTTGCTAAGGATGCCCTCAATGCCTTCATCCAGGTCATGTATAAAGACATTGAACAGGACTGGACCCAGTACTGAGCCCGCGGGAACCCCACTTGTAACTGGCCTCCAGCTGGAGTTAACTCCATTTACCACCACTCTCTGGGCCAGGCCATCCAACCAGTTTTCCACCCAGGAGAGCTTATGCCTTTCCAGGCCAGAGGCTGACAGTTTCCGAAGCAGAATGAATTGTCGGTTGGCCATCAAAGACTGCTCAAGACACCCAAGACTCTGAAAGACTCCCACCTCAAATAACTGGGCATGTGCAAGGGGAGAAGAAATATCATAGTTCTGGGATTGTCACCAATATGTATAATTGTTCTGGGTATTCTAATGAATACACACGTTTTCTTGTAGAAAGTGAGGAACTGGCTGAGAGGTCTAGAATACACAAATGGCTTGGAATGATCCTCTATGCATCCAGTGCTGTCAATAAAGGAATGCTTGCTTAAATGCAGAAATTAGTATTAAAGAGTTTTTATTTTATTCCAGATTAGGGTGACAGGTGTCAGGGTGTGTTAGACTGGGACAAAAGGGACAGATCACTCTACTCCTACAGTCCTACATCATCAATGTAGAGAGGACGAACAAAGAAGCTCTCCATAAAACACAACACAGCATTTCTTTTATTCATGTACCAGTTTGCCTCCCAGATGAAATGGATCATATAGAACTGTGAATGAATGCACTCCATCTTAAATTGTTACACAGAAAAACATTAGGAGATAAGAGAGGAAATTGGAAACATCATTATAAACCAATTTTTATCAGCAAGGCATGCCACATTTCCTGTATCAGATCATCCTTGGTCAGATTTCAAGTATTCTTCAGAGCTCCTTCCACAATTCAATCGCATTCTAGTCATGCAATTCAGGCCTTCCTGGCTATTGTGCTGAAGAGAACAAATTTTAGTTTGCACATGTAATTTGTACAAGTACAGACTTATACAGAGTTAATATATTATGTTTTATAAGGGTTATATATTAATTTTTCATTGTAACTTGTACAATATTTTTAAAATATCTGAGAAACAATTTGCAAACAGTATCTAAATAAAATGTCCTTCCAGAAGTCCCAAGAAACGCTCACTTGCTTAAATATATATGATATACACATACATATCTGATTCCCCCTAGCTGAATACACCATTTTTTTTATAGAAAGATGCCAGGAACCTGAACTGCTGGCATTCATTTTGCTTGTTGACCATGAAGATGAGAGTCTGAGAAACTGTCTGAAAAAACAAACCAACAACACCACATCACAGAATCACAGAATAATTTAGGATGGAAATCAAACCTGTAACCTAAAGCAGTGGCATCTCCATTCAGGTTTCCTGCAATACTGTAATTTTTTGTATGCATCAGTAAGATACAAATATCTAAGCTTCTGTGGGAAATCTGAGAAGACCAGTTTGCCTGACAGGTGAATGTACTGCAGAAGAGAAAGGACTGTAACTGAGAGAAATTAGATAAATAAAGGCAAGAACACAGGCTAATATAACCTGTCTTGAAAAGGAGACTGTTAATTTCTTAGTGTCAACAAACACCACGGTGTCACAGTGTTGCACAGTCTTCAAGCCAGAGAGCCTGCACTCTGGAACTGAGACACAGAACAGAGGCAGGTGGCACAAGCTCAGCTGAAGATGAAGTTACACAAAAGCCTTTGGCAGAACCAAAATCTCTGAAGTCCAGTTCCAGTGTTCTGGTCAGCTGTGTCCCAGAAAACACATGCTGAAGAAATACATCATTGCAAATGGAGGCTGGCTGTCAATTCATATAACTGGTAAAACATTTCTAAGAAAGAAACATCTCCAGAATGGAGAATTTTGGCATGAACTGGGAAGGCATATTGGAGGAAGGTGCTTCCCATACTTCTGCTTTTCTGATTAAGTTTCTGCAGCCACTGACTGGAAGAAGATAAATAGCTAACAAACCTCCAGGCTAATCTGAAATGGAATCTTTATCTGAATCCTTGCCTTCTAGGTGCAGCATTTTTTGGTGACTCAAATGTTAATCTCTTGCCTTCACTTAATTGAGATAGACAGTCTATTAAAAATTTAAAGCAATGTTTCCTTGAGACCTCTGTTCTTTTATAAACTTGGCTAAAATTAGGTGACGGGTTCAAAATTTTGGATGGGTACAGAAAAACTTTTGTAGTATTTCTGCACATCCACACATATTATTCCCTAGCCCTTTCCCTCTAGAAAGCCTGGTTTAAAATATTCATCTATATAAAAATAATGTATTTAATTATTTATAATAGAGCACATTTAAGTATAATTAAATATTAATTACAATAATACAAAGAAGCAGACTAAGAACAGAATCCGAACCACTAAGATTGTAAAGTCTTAAACAAGGTTGTCACAAAGTGGTGTTCTACTAAATGTTAAGAGCTTTCAGCTTGCAAGCCTTTTACTTAATATTAAATTTGGAACTCCCTTTTCTGGAAGACAGTGGAAAAGAAGACCACGTGAGATGGTCTGAAGGTGTTGTCTGTTGTCATCACTTACAATGCTATTTCTATCTTTCCTGAAGACAAACACATGAAGGAAAAAGGAAAGCAAAAGTAGGATAGAAAATACAGCTTCTGTGGCTTAGCATGAAGTGTTCAGCTTTGAAGATCCTTTGTGCTGGTGGACGACTCAATCAGCATCTGGGAAAAGTCTCTTTGGCACACCTGGCAAAAATTGTGCCAGTGTTAGACTGCTTAAGATATTGCTCTAGAGGCATCTCTGGTCACTGACTCACAGCATTACAACAGAGGCCAGCTCAATCAGACTTTATCTAAACATTGGGTAAGAAGAAAAGCAAGGTTTCACCGAAAACATTGATAGAAAGGAAAATGGCCATATTCAGGGCCAGGTGGACAACAGGATGACAAGTCACCTGGTCCAAGGGGTGCAGAGTACTTTATGGGCTCCACTGGGGATAAGCATGTTCTCTGGATCTTGTCCCATTCTTTGGCTTAATAAAAGATTTTAAGTGTCAAAATAAGAGCTAGACAATGGATATTCTATGTAACAGTATGCAATTAATGTCTGTAGTGTCCAGGAGACTTTCAAGTGGAGATGGACCATCTTGTTTTCTCTATTATTTGTGAACAAAGTAAGCCTAATTTTCAGAGAAATTAATTTTGTTTCCTGCTTTACAAGACATAACTTTTCTCTCTCTCTTTTTTTTCATCAGCCATTTTCTCTGCACAGTCCTTATACATCATCAGCAGGATTTTCTGGGATTAAATTAAGCTATATTTAGGTTTTGCTGATCTTTGTTAGCAAGCCTGTGTAAACCACTCAGCTTGGCTCTCTCTGTTCTTCTCAAGCATGGAAGACTGCACACTTTGCTGAAAATTAGAGTCAGAATTAGTCTGAAAGAATCAAAACTATTCCACTGGTAGGGAGATGCATTGTTCCTTTTTGTTTTCTGTGGGGTAAATATTCTCACTGAAAACTTTTTTAATATGACTGTTGCTACAAGCCCCTAATATTTTTTAAATCTTAAAAAATATCTTAGGATCATCAGACATGCAGGACACTTACACAAGATGGATCCTATTAATGATTATCTTTTGTAATTGTAATGGTAGGGGATTTAAGTATGTTCAGCTGTATGGTTAGATAATAGTGCAATTTATCAGTATAACTTTAGAATAGAGAGTTGGATATTTAATTAAATTAAGAAGTTCCAAACCAATGGTTTAGAGATACTGCCAATATTTTGGAGGTGACTGAGAGGATATGGGAAGGACTTAATTGATGGTTGAACTCAGTAGGTGATATTTGGAGTAATAAGTACTAGAGACCCTTAAAGAACCTCTTGGAGCATCACAGAAGTGCAAGGAACCATAGAATCATAGAATAACCAGGTTGGAAGAGACCCACTGGATCATCAAGTCCAACCATTCCCACCAGTCTCTAAACTATGCCCCTAAGCACCTCATCCACCCTCACCTTAAACACCTCCAGGGAAGGTGAGTCAACCACCTCCCTGGGCAGCCTGTTCCAATGCCTAACAACCCTTTCCATGAAGAATTTTTTTTTTAATTTAATTACATATTTAATTACTTGGCTTTTATTTAATTTTAATTTTTTTTATTTTTTAAAATTTATTTAATTACTTGGCTTTTATTATAATTACATGTAAATACATGACTCGTGCTTGATGAATAATATATGGCTTTGTGTAACATTGTGTATAAACAATGGTGATGAACTCCTTGAGCTGTGCTTGATTTGAGGAACAAAAAAACCCCATAAGCACCTAGGATTTGCTCCAACCTGAATAAACAATGTGTCTCTCAGCAATGTAGTTATTGGCTTATTGCACACTGGCTAATGGATCTGTATCTTGGACTAGATCACTTCAATGCTACAGCTGCAATGAGAAAGAACAAAGTTATTTTAGGAAACAAATTTTACATGACACCACAGGCATATTTTCAGCAATCACAGACTTTAATTACATACTGTTACATGAAAGCTACTGCTTTTCTTTTCTGTGCTTTTAAACTTGCAATTATCTTTTTAGCAAATATCCTGACTATTTCTGAATTTTATATGATAAAATCTCCTCTCTGATTTTCCAATAGATCTTTTTCTCTTACAAATTCTGCATTTTTTCATTTCAATTTTCATCACAATTGTAGTGCTTTTGCATGTGGCCAAGAGCCACATGCACACTCAGAAAAGGTGTGCAAATGAAACTGATTTGGGATACCAGTTCAAATTGTGCCTGTGCATTTGAGACCACTAAAGCTAAAGGCAGCAAGAATGCAGTTTAGGATCCCAACTCACAATGACACACACAGAGATCACAATATTAATTAAACCAGAGCCTTACTTGGAAGAAAAGAAAAAAATAGGAGCATGAACGTATAAGCATACATATATGTGGAGAGACATAGCCTGAAAATGCCATCCACAGCAGGATCATCAAGCACTAATTGCTCTAGACACTGGGAGACATCCACAGGAGACTGTATTGTCATATCTACCACAAGTGAACGGTGATACTTTTGTCATATGTATTTTGATCTATCAGCTTGCACTGCAAATTGTCCAATTGATTCAGAAATGTTTCAGAAGCATTTGAAATTGGATGTCTGTCAAGCCTCTTTTCTCTGTAACAGCTTCTACTTGACCTACCCTCTAGGCACAGCTGGACAAACTTTATATTTTAATCCTTCCAGTTTTGAATCTGATCTTCCATCCCAGCCAGTGTGGCTCTGAGTCAGTTGACTGGGTGCAAACTGGGAGCTCTACATAACATTTCAATCCTTACATGCAGTCCTATAGATAATTAGGCTAGGCATGAATTTTGTTGATTGCACAGCCTTTGTAAAGCAGAAAACAGATATTAAACTGTGTTATGCTAGCAGAAGCAAGCTTCTGTACCTGTACTCTGTGAGAGATGTAAAACGCCTTTTATTCAAGAGGTGTTTAATAACATGGCTGCAGTCCTAAACCCAACTCAATATGATCTGCAGAAGGGTTCATCTTCTTCAGCTCAGGAAGCATTGAGAATAAAGAGGGAAAATGGAGGCCAAGAGAAAGGTAGTGAAGCCAGACAGCCATTATTAAAAATAATTGTGGTCTTTTACCAACAACCAGATTCCTAACAACAAAATCAGTAGTCCTGAGAATTCAGCAGTTGTCCTGGTTCAGTGAGATTAACCAGAGGACCCCATTGTCCTTGTATGATAGGGATGAAACTGCGCTGTATCACTGGAATCAAATGATGGAGGAAGTAGTTGTCTTGCTTTTGAAACTGACAACATGATGAGAAATGGAGGAAGGGCTCTCATAGGGCTTTCAATTTCACTTAAAGACTTGATTTCTCTTCCTGGCCTACCCTACTACTTTCTTGGTAGAGTGTTTTCTCTCATTTCACAATCCACTTCTTGTCCTGTTCCTTTTCAGAAGTGGAACCAGATTTTAATCCAGCTGAATGGAATCCTCTTCTTAACAGGAACTTCTAGGGACTTGCATAAAGCCAACAATTAATAAATAATAGTTATGCACACAGCACAGAACTGTGATGGCAGGGTTCACATAAGCATTTCCTGTATTACAAGTATAAACTCATGCAATATTTATAGCCTTTTACACAGGTTTTCTGGGGAGTTTGAAATTGTTTGTGAAGCACTTTGTGCATGAAAAGCCTCTGTTTAAATCATAGAATCATAGAATCACCAGGTTGGAAGAGACCCACCGGATCATCAAGTCCAATCATTCCCACCAATCTCTAAACCAACCCCCTCAGTACCTCGTCCACCCTCATCTTAAACACCTCCAGGGAAGGCGAGTCAACCACCTCCCTGGGCAGATTGTTCCAGTGCCTAATGACCCTTTCAGTGAAGATTTTTTTCCTTATGTCGAGCCTCAACCTCCCCTGGAGGAGCTTGAGGCCATTCCCTCTTGTCCTGTCCCCTGTCACCTGGGAGAAGAGGCCAGCTCCCTGCTCTCCACAACTTCCCTTCAAGTAGTTCTAGAGAGCAATGAGGTCTCCCCTCAGCCTCCTCTTCTCCAGGCTAAACAACCCCAGCTCTCTCAGTCGCTCCTCATAAGGCCTGTTCTCCAGCCCCTTCACCAGCTTTGTTGCTCTTCTCTGGACTCTCTCCAGAGCCACAACATCCTTCTTGTGGTGAGGGGCCCAGAACTGAACACAGGATTCGAGGTGCTAATAGTAATAATGCAGATGCAGCAGGCAAGCACAGTTGTCTTTTTGAGGACCACAGATGCTTCCCATCTCTAAGAACAATAAAATATTTCAAGCGCTATCTCCAACAGAAATATACATAATCTCTTTGGTAGTAAATTCTTGGCTCAACGCTAAATTAAGTAGGAGGAAGACAGAAGGCAGGAGGAACAATTATGTACGGAGGAGACTCTGGCTAATGTCCTGTACATTTGGGACACTCAGTGATCCATGATAAAGCAAGCCTCATAGCACTTAAACAGAAAGCATAATTTCTAGGTCCCTGTGCACTATGAAATAAAGAAGGCTCTGGCATGCATATTACTTCAGTTGCCACAAGCAAAAGTAGCAAAATGCATCGTCATCAGAGTTTCTAGCACAAGCTAGCAAACAGCATGTCAGTCCCAAGCCTGCTAACCCAGTCAACAGCTCTTCTTCCCTTTGTCCTAAGAAGCAACACGTGAGAGGTGCCTATACTAGAGTCATGACAAAAAGGTCTCCCTCCTCTTACTGTGCTCAACAAGGAAAATTTTATAATCTACACTTTTATCCCATCCTTTCCAGAGCCCCAGTCAGCTGCTGAAGACAAAACAGAGAAGACCCCAGGTATCTATACATCTCTCCACCCCATGCTGGCCCAGTCAAGATCAAGACTGGTTTATGCTCTTCCTGATCCTCATATCATACCTGAGCACCCTTAGGAAAAATGACAGAAAGGTAGCAGATTTCCTCGTTGCTTGACTGCTAGGCAAGACAGTGACACTAATCCCTCCTCTGAAGAGTCCGAAGGGAAACAAACAGAGACCACCATGTGGCACATAGATACTGTTGTTGGGGATTAAAATAAATTTGCTTAAGGAATGTTAAAATTAATGGCTTAGAGTTAGGTGAAACTGTAATTTGCTTATAGCTTAGCATGAATGGATAGCTTGGTAAGTGAACTTTGCTTTTAGCATTAGTGAACTTAGTTTGTCAGCAAGAATGACTAAACTGAAGAAGTACAGAGCATCTTGCCCTGCAAAGATATCAAGGACTCAAATGTCTAATTTAATGGAAAAGACCTTCAAAGCAAGCAACAGACTGATGAAGGGACCTTGGTACAGGTAAGGGAGGAGGATGAATACAACAGAATTACACACAAAAAGGCCCAAGTGTCAAAACCAAGCTGGAAGATAAGGAAGTTACTCCAGCTACAAATCTTAGAGACAAGAAAAGAAGCAATGTGCCTGGAAGCAGGAAGGAAAACTAAGTAAGCTATAGGGAGGCTCTGGACCCTAAAATATAATTGGACCATCAGCTGCACGGCCAGTGCATGAAGAGCATGTGGCAGGAGGGCTAGATCTTAGACTGTAAGGATGTAATTGTCCACAGACTTTGTTGTTCAGGGTGTGCTTCTCTAGAGGCATTCAGGCTTAAAATAAATTGTCTCTGTGACAGGATCTAGGCTCTGAACTCTTCATAACAGTCAGGAACTTAGACTCCTACTGCACCTAGTCTTCTCTGAAAGGAATTCTAGAGAGTGAGGAGGTCCATTCTGAACTTTAAGACTCAGTGAGAAGGTCTTTTCTGTCTTGTCTATAAGAGCTGAGGTGGCAGTCTAGCTGAAAGCTTATGGTTTCAGGCTCAGGGCTTGGACTGGATTGTTTAGCCAGGCATATTACAGGTCAACTGGCATGAAAGATACCCTTCTCCACTTTCAGAGAGCTAGAGGTGAAATCTTTGACTTAATGGCTACATTTAGCAAGCCATGACTAGACAAGTTCTGAGAGACTAGAGGGGAGTTTATTTTATCAAGTCCCATTTTAGATTCAAACCTTATTCTGTACTGGCACACTAGTTTCCTTCACAAATTGCTCTCATAAAAGCTCTCAGTCTGGACTCCAGTTATGAAGAGACTGTGGGTAGTTCCTGAATACAATGCGGTGAATGTTAAAATGATGTTTATCACTGGGTTACTGGTTTGTTTCCTACATCTGTTCTTGTCTAAATTAGTTTTCAAATTAGAAGCAGATATTCACACTTTCCTGCCTCCCTCTCCCCTGTCGGATATTGGAATTGAGACTCATGGGCAGATCCCCCTTCCTTCCTTCCTGAGTAAAGATCCCAATGTGACTGCTGGCTGATTGACAGAAAGTTGTAGTTGTATAGTGCACCTAAACCTACTTTAAGCCCAAAATCACCAGCAGTATTTTCTATGGCTTCAGACTGGTTTGAGGCTGCCAATTCAGAAAGTGAGGCTGCCAAGTTAAAAATTTACTGGCATCTGTGAAAAAAATGTGTGATAAAACTCCCTCCTGGACTTTGAATAAATTCTGTTGGTGCCTTGGCAGGAAAAACCAGTCAACAACCACAGGTGATAAGAGTGACAGTAAGAGAAGGAATGTGGAATGAGTTGGGTATCATCTCCCACCTGCTCCCCACTCTGAAGCTCTGTGAGGATCCAAGGGAGCAGAAAGCTGCAGGTCCAATACTGCTCCTACAACCAGATGGGTACAGGAGGTGCTGGCAAAGCTACAGCACTGCTCACTTACTTGTAATTTACTAACAGAAAGCTGTGACTGGAAAAAATGAGAAATGACAGCTCTCCTCCCATTTCAAGAAGGCCACATCTCCACCTCACACTAGACAGCCTGAATGTGCTCTGTCTGAAGAGTGAAATAACTGTCAATTGATCACATCTCCATTTTAACACCACTCATGATTTTTGTATAGATGAACACACCAGCTGTGATTTGAATGACACTTAACCCATTCTGACATATACCTTAGAATAGACCACAGATAGCAACAGCCATCCTCAAAGGCAAACAAACTCCATAAACCTGCTAATCTCCAAGTCTACTACATAATGCACCATTGCAAAATACACTTCAACTTCCCTCTCACAAACAACCTCCAGAGTTATCATCAGCTGAGCAGCACCAGTCTAATCTCACTGAACCCCAAAATAAACAGCTGTGCTATTTTCAGTGCCAAGGTTTTAATGCAAAGATGCAGGGATATCCCTGTCCAGATCAGAGACTATGCAGGTAGCTCAAAGTACTCCTTGTCCCTGTCTTGTCATGGTTAGGTATCCTTTATCCATAAAAGAGATGGGGAATTCAGGCAAAGCTGTGCGTGGGTCCTCAGTCAAGCAGAAGTAAAAATCTGGAAGTACCAGAATAAGATCCTTCTTACCTATTCTTCAATGCCCGCAGAGACTTCTTTCTGACATAGTCTGTTATATACTGAATGGTCAATAGGATGAGATGTTTTCATCTGTTTTAAGCAGTTTCATTCAAATAGCTGAGCTATTTGCTGTCCATTTCTGTTTTAATATTCTCTGCAACCAGTACAGCGGAGCTAAACACTAAGTCACAGTACTCTCTCCAGTAGCAACATGCTTACACAGGGTGTTGTACCACTAGAGTGGCATTATGTACTGCCATATAATCTATAAACACAAATGGTAGCTCTTTCTTGGACAGCTAGACTATGAGCTGCTCATAAAGATTTATATTTGCCAAAGCGCAAAACTTTGCAGCCATGTGAAGCAATGACACAGTGAACACAGACATGGGAAATAAAGTCATTATGAAGCCTGTAAAGTTGTAATAATGTTTGAAGAGATCAAAGCAGATTTGATGGGGAAATCAGATGGGAACAATTCAGGTACTTGGAATTGTCACCTCCCACTTTAGAAAAAAATCTGACCTCTTTATCCCTAAACGGCACCAGAGAGATCCAAAATCACTCAGGGGGAGGGTATAAATGATACTTCTTACTAAACAAGGTGCATATCTTTGAAACACTGGATTCGAACAAATAAACAACCCATATGTGACAGAGCACTGACAGAAAAGCCGCAGCCACTGAAAGTTACTGGGAGACCCCATCATTCACTGTAGTAACCTGCTTAACTGAACCATGAAACACAGCATCCAGAGCCCTAGAGCCACCTGGAGTCAAACCCAAAAGCAAAACAAACCTGCCAGCTACAGCCTGCTGCAGCTGCACGTGTTGAAAAGAGAAAAGGCAGAGAAAGAGAGAAAAGGGACAAAAGGAAGAAAAAAGATATAAGGAGAAAAGGGATGAATAGTTACAAGAGAAATAGGAAAGATGAGACATAGTAACTACCTTAGGAACTCTGCATGTAGCAACATGTATTTCTTTGTCCAGCAGTTCAAGAAGATAGTGCGCACACAAGAGTCTGCTGGATGGAAAACTGGTTGAATGGCCGGGCCCAGAGGGTGGTGGTAAATGGAGTTAAATCCAGTTGGAGGCCAGTGACAAGTGGGGTTCTCCAGGGCTCAGTACTGGGTCCAGCCCTGTTCAATGTCTTTATCGACGACCTGGATGAAGGCATCGAGTGCTCCCTTAGCAAGTTTGCAGATGACACCAAGCTGGGTGGAAGTGTGGATCTGCTGGAGGGTCGGGAGGCTCTGCAAAGGGATCTGAACAGGCTGGACTGCTGGGCAGAGACCAACGGCATGAGGTTTAACAAGGCCACAGGCCGGGTCCTGTACTTGGGGCACAAAAACCCTAAGCAGAGGTACAAACTAGAAGTCTGGCCAGAGAGCTGCCAGGAGGAGAAGGACCTGGGGGTGTAGGTTGACAGCAACTGAACATGAGCCAGCAGTGTGCCCAGGTGGCCAAGAAGGCCGATGGCATCCTAGCTTGGATCAGAAATGGCGTGACCAGCAGGTCTGGGGAGGTTATTCTCCCCCTGTACTCAGAACTGGGGAGACTGCACCTCGAATACTGTGTTCAGTTCTGGGCCCTTCACCACAAGAAGGATGTTGTGGCTCTGGAGCTTATATGTGTTCATACAAGAGAGTTTGAGCCCATGAAACCCTACTTCTCTCCTATTTTGTCTCGCAGCAGTAGTACAGCTCTTCAAGCATGCATAAACGAAACCTCAGCATCAGATTTCCACACTTAGTGAAATCCATCCTGGTCTTTGTAAAGTAAATCCCAACTCACCAGAGTCAAAATACGTTTTCAGTTTACTCTGAGGAGAAAAGATTGCAAAAGATACAGGAACACTTACAGGTCTGTACTGATTACTTGCATAGGACCTAGAGCCTCTCTGGGGAACAAATGATACCAAAAACGCATGGTTCATTTTGAAAATACCACATTCCACAGGGTATTTCCTTGGGGGCTCACAAATAATAAATAATAGTTTGTCCTCTTTACAAAGCAGTTTTGGTGGGGTTTGAACATAATTGTTGTGCTTAATTTGCACCTTGAGAAACACTTAGAAGTTTTATGTCTTTGTTTTTCTTACATTTTAATTTTGCTTTTAAGGCTATAACAAACTTTTCAAACAGCCAGAATCCAGGTCACATTGCAGGGAAACTATCCAGAGCCTAGTCAATTCTGTTGCACACTGAAAAGAAAAGCAGGCACACAGATGAAAGAACAACTTTAAACTAAAATTTTCCATTTTGTGTCATTGCAAACACTTAGCATCCCTGTTATAGCTGTGATAGCTAATGCAATAAGGGCCCTATTCCCTCTAAACTAGATTAGCATTTGTTAACGATTTGTAAAAATGTGATTAATCTCCTTGTATACTGGCTGAATCTTCTAAGGAGAACCATTGAGGTAGATTCATTGTGTTAGCCAGATTGCTTTGCAGCCTTAGTTTGTGACTATGTCTTTGAAGAAGAGCTAGAAGACTGAGAAGAAAGGAACATTCTTCCACAGAAGGTACTGAAGGCTGGATAATTGTCAAAGAAGCATGAAGTCATTAAAAGATCTTTGGAAACTAGGGGAAAGGTAAAGACAGCTCAGAGTATTACAATACCCATCTCATGGATCATTGATGAAATAAGCCCCTCTGGATTCAAAACTTAGATGCTAGAGGGAATGCACAGCAGATTTACATAGCAAGTGAGGATTGTGTTAGCCAATAAGACATAGAGCATTAATTAATAAGATAGATAGTCAATTAATGCAAATCTAATGTAATTATGGGCAGAGTTTTGTAAACTGAGAATAGGATAAATGTAGTGTGAAACTTGTGTCATGTGTTAGCTTTGTGGAATACCACTCAGCACCCAAACTTGCACAACTTCATAATGAAAATCTCATCTCTGTGTAAAACTGGATTATTGCACATTGGTAAACAATCTCACTTTTTTTTTTTTTGGAAAAACACCTCTGGTAACTTTTAAGACACCTCCTACTTACTAAACAAAAAGTTAGAAGTATCGTAAATTTCTACATTCACAAAACAATCTGAAGATCAAGATCAGATGAGCTTTTGTCCTTCTACTCCACAAGAAATTTCTGTCTTCCCTGGACTGATCCACATAAGCTACATTTTAATTTGACAGGTATACTGCCTTAGTGTGACACACACACCCTGACCTGACACTGTTCCCTGGCACTTGGAGCTGTATATTGTCAGGGTAAGGGAAAAGAGGGTACTTTTTGTAGTTAAGCCAGCATGCCAGAATCATGCTGACAGCTCACTGAAACAAATCAAAATAGAATAGGGGCTGACTTGGACCTTACAATTTGGCCAGTCTGCCAGGATCATGCTGACAACATCACTGAGAAAAAACCCTTATATGCTTTATATAAATTATTAAAGACTCTGGAAACTAGTACATGAATACAAACAATTTTTTTTCCCATTAATTGGTGATAGCATAAGGATTCAGGAGCAGCTGATGATAAACTGACTGCAAAAACAGATATGGAGTGCTATACAGTTAAAACCCCAAGCACTAACAAGCACTAACAGCTAGTGTGATGTTATTAGATAAGTGCATATAACACAGATTACTTACCCAACAGGCATGCCAGTGGGAGGAAAGATAAGGTCCAGCCTGTAAACTGATACCAGATATTCCACTGTAGATCTTCCCTAAACTTTACCCTTTGTATTTTATTTTTATAAACTTTCTATAGTTTTAAGTGGAACGTCTTACATCATTTTGTTCTTGATGGGTTTAAAAACCTCACATTTCACTTTTAAAAGTGTAGTCATGAAATGTAGAGTTCATGAAATGTAGAGTGCATGCCCAGTTGGGCATTGTGATCACTTGGAAGCAAGTTGCTTCTGGGATGGAGGTGTGTTTTGGTGTTGTCATGACATTATAATAAGCAAAGTTCAGCTGAAGGACACAATTTCACCGTGGTTGCTGAGGCAGTAGTTGTGATCCATCTTCCCTGAGAGCAGCTATGCTGTTTTCTTCACAGTTCCATGACCAGAAAGGCAACAGAGACTGGCCATGCTACCTCACAGCAGCACCCCATTCTCATTTCAGTGAGGGAGAACATCCTGCTTAGCCAGACCTCTCCTATAGCAGCTACATTCGTTTTCTGGGAGCAGCAGCTGCACCTCACTTTAATATCACACTAAAATAAAATAAATAGGAACTTTGGAGAATTTTGGGGTTCTCATTCCCCCCCATTTTTCATTATTGTCCCACAGCCTGGCAGTGTACAATCTAGAGCAATCTTTGTGTTGTCAATTGTAGCTGTCCAATTCTTTGAAGTATATGCAAACTTAAAGGAGTCAAGTGACAGTGATCCTCTGTTACAGAGGGGATTTCTAAACAACACAAACACCTCCTTGTAATAATCCTGCACCCATACTAAGACAGATGATTGCTGTCAGATCACAAACAAACTGAAAGACATCACAGTCTCAAGATCTTAAACATTTCACACACGACAGCCACAGTCACCATTCACACAGACAGCTACAAATGGAGCAGACAATCAGACAGTAAAATGACAGACCACAAAAAAAAAAACCAAACAAAAAAACCCCCAAAAATCGTGGTTATGGACCAAACTGGGGACTTTAACCCCAGACCAAACCATCAAATACCAGAATCCAGATTACCAAATATACCAAAATACCAAGCTGGGGACTCTAACACCAAACCCAAATTAGTTACCTGTCAACCCCAACCCTGCAGGGCTTTCACCACTGACTTAAGAGCAGGCAACCAATTCAAAATCCAAAAGGGATACTTTAATTCCTTAAATCTTACCAGTGGAATCGTTGCTTCCAATACATGGTCTGAGGGGATGGATGTCCCCCCTGAGAAGTTCTCAGTTACCAGCAGGAGCATCCTTGACCCCCACAGATCCAAAATCCTGAAAGCAAGTCCCATCTGGTGTGCCAAAATTATAATGAATATGCCAGCAGATAAAACTCTCTAAGACTCATTTTGGACTTCTAGAAAGCAAGCATCCTTCACCAGGCCTGGGCAGCATGCAGGAGTGATCTCCATCAACCATGTGCAATGAGACAAACAAAACATATATCCCATTTACATGCATAAAAAAACCTTTTCCCAGAGATCTTAGACATAATCTATTACTTTCCAAGGTCTAATTTTGATGTTGTGAACTTCTAAACACTCAAAACGCCTACTAATTTGGAGCTAGTTCCAGCTTTCTGCTTAACCTTGCCTTTTAAGATAGGGAACTCCAAACAGGGGTGATCAGAGAATAAGAGACATCTGTTCAGAATGTATTATACTTCACACAGAATGTTATCATTTTCAGAGAATGAACAATGTCTAGAAAACACCATTTTAAGGAAAACATGCAATCAGAGGGACATTCTGTCTAACTTTCAAAAAACACAACTCCTTAGACAACACTTTAGCTTAAATCAAAATATTCCGCTTTTTGTAATAGCAACTACTTCTTGTACCACTTAGTGTCCAGTCCTCCTGTGGCCTGTTCTCCTGTAATTATTTGAGGAATTGCTGCAGAGCAGATGTGCCAGTACGTCATCCAAAATGACATCTCTCAAAGGTGTGGTGTCACATCAAAACACAGCAGAGTCACAACAGACAAAACGGACCAGGGTAGCCTTCTCCCATCTTTCATGAACTCTCAGGAGGTCAGTCTGGCATACCTGGCTAGTGGTAAATTTTGGCAGAAAACACAGTGTTCACTGAAGCTCTTTCCTTTGCTTTCCAGTGCTTCCATTTTTGGAGTGTGAGAATTCTTGGATAGCGAGCATTCTTGGATAGACAGATTGGAACACATTAGTCCCTTGCACCACACATTTTCCTTCAAGGTCTTCAGGTATGTTACCCTGCAGGAAAATTCCTCATTTGTCTCTGTCACGCTGCAGTCCTTACGGGTCTCTTTGACCTTCAACTATAGCTCAAGAACAAGGCACAGAAACACGCAATGTCCATGTGCCCTTAGCAGCTATATCTCTAAGCAAGACCCTCCTTGCTGCAGCAGTCCCATTTTCTCATGCTGCCTTCATTTCTTCTTCCACTCACTGCATCAAAAATGTTTTTTTCCCACCTCCTTTGGCACTCAGACATGTTCTTCCTCTACCCATAACGGTAGAGGAGACTAAAGTCTGTTACTTTCTCCCCAGTTAGAAATGCAATGAAAAAACGCTGAAGGTCCATAAACACAAAACAATTTATTGTCAATATGAGCCCTCACTACTTAGTCACATAGAATTTAGGCCAGGCTTAAAAGGGAGAACATTATCTGCTGCTGGTATGCAAAGCAGGAATTTACAAGTCCGAGGGTGAGAGGATAAGAAAAGAGGCACTCCATAACAAGGTGAAAAAGGTGTCAGCAGAGTCTACGGATGTTGGTGGACATGATTTTCGAAAAGGCAGTCTAGGAAGCAGATAGCTCTTCCAAACTACCTGTTACAACTGCTCTATACAGAGCTCAGCAAAATTCAGCCTCACTGGAAAGTACTGTTTATCCAGGAGAGAGACAGAAAGGAGTTGTGCAGGCATCAGCTATCTGAGGCACTGGTGTAAAAGCCTGTGCTAAATCATCTCCCTTTCTTTCAGCAGAGCTCACTTCAGACAGAGATCTTCTTTAGTCCCTTTGGAGAAATATATTCATTGCTTGGAAGTTGTGAGCAAGTTTTTTTTCCCTAATAGCAAAAGAGCTAAATGCAATTTTTCATTCCTCAGTTGAGCCCTGAGCTGTCCTTGAATGAGCCATATGCAGAACAGGTATCTCTGCATGCCTAGGAAAAACATCCACTCTTGTCACATCAAGGAAACTCTCTCCTAGGACAAACCACAGTTATGACATGTTGGTCACATCTTTAAGTCCTCCAGGAGTCTTACTGAGTTGAACAACAGTTGCTGACTGCTCCAGATCTTAGAGAGATAAGATGACAATGACAAGCTCCGTCTTCCCCTGCTTGCGACCTCTGAAACAAGAATAAGCACAAGACGCACTTCGCAACATTCAGGTAGATCAAAGTGGGAATGGGAAAGAAGATTAAGTCACTGCTGATTTTAATGTATATATACATACTTAATGTATATATACTTATTTAATGTATATATGCTTACTTAATGTATATATACTTTAATGTATTTCTGCAGTTTGTCAGTGAGATTTCAAGTTCTCTGGATCTGTTTTTATTCAAAATTATGGCTTTGTTATCAACTGTCAGTCTCAGTGAGTAACATATACAATTTTTTGATCACTTACTATAAAACACAAAGAACTATCATCTAAAGGCACTTGAAAATAAGTTATTGGGAAAATTAGATCTACACTGCCACTTCCCAAACTGGCTTCACAAATCCACAAGCTGGCCTAGAGTTCTGTGCTTCATCTTGTTATTATTCCAAGGAGTTCAAATCAAATGAAGCTATCAGAAATTAAGGTGGGTTCCCCATATCAAAATTTTCAGTCAATTGTTAAATTTTAGTGTATCATATAATCATTTCAGGTTGCCTAACTGATGCAATATGTAAAAAAAAGGTGACAGAACGGGTGAAATGCCAAGAATAATACATTGTCTGAGAGCTGGTTCCAGGCTCTGAATGCAAAATGGCTGTAACCAAGAGCTGTAGCTGTGGATTTGTCATTGGGTTTCCAGAGGTCATACAGTAATTTGGATCAAATCTCTTTTTCAACAAAAGTTACATACACAAATTACCTAAAGTCCTACAAATTCTTCATCTGATTTAAACCAAGAGATCTGAGGCCCTGTCAGATTTTCTCTGATATGTTTTTCCACTGGTTTCCATTTCTCAGGTCTTCAGACCATCAGCTAAGAAATTTGTTACTGTAGAGGTCTATTTTCCCCTCTGCAATCCAATTAGTTTTTCACAGCTCTGCCGGTGCCATTGCCCCAGCTAAAAAAACCTGAAAATGTCAAGAATTATGTATGAAGGAAACTTCATGGTCTAGTACTGTGATGAAACCACAATGATCAAGACAAACATAATACATAGTCTGAAAGTAATTCAGACAACAGGATAATTATTTCCTGGAGAAACTTACAGTGAAAATTCAGCTCACACTACAAAAATATCAAGAGGCAAATACAAATATATCTTTCTTGAGAAACACTCTGGTAATCAGGAAGAGCAAGAAGTGACCAAATCTTTTGCAAACTAAAAATCATTGCAACTGCAGAGTCATTTAGCTGGAGCAGTCAGGTGGGCGCAGCAGACTGAATTAACTAGGGCGTGTCTGCAAACTTCACTGCATCCTTTCTCTAGAGCTACCTCTGGTTCAGCATAAATACTACTTCTGCCTAATCAAAGCACTACAGTTCATGGTGTTTCAGGAACACAGGGAAGTGAAACAAAGCTAGATACACAACAGACACTGAATATATTTGGTTTTCCCAAGAATATGTTTGGTTTTCCTGTTTCCAGCAACCCACTAGATTTGCTGAGGTGGAGGTAGACAAGTGTATCTCCCTTCACTTATAAGGTAGGTTTCTCTCTTCATGGACACTTTGCACATGCTTTGCAAACGCCCCATGTCCTATTGTGACATTTAATCCCTATCACTTGGGATACTCTATGTCAAGATCCACAGAGGTTTATACCTAGAAGAGGAGAACTGTCCTGTGAAGAATGTTGCTATGGGATATACTTACTTTTCACATTAGTCATCCTCAAGATAAAAAGCATTTACACTCTGAACTGAACTCATTGGAGACTAAACCTTATGCAAAATACTGCCCTTAATGCTGCTTGACTCATTGCTCAAGAATTTCACCATCATTGGAATGGTTGGACTTGATGATCCACTGGGTCTCTTCCAACCCGGTCATCTGTGATTCTGTGATCTTTAACAGTTTTTTATTCAATCTGGTTCTGCTAAGCAGCAGCTAGATGGTAGCTTACTGCTGCCTTGAAGGCCCTTGTTTGTGCTTTCAAACCTGATAACAAACAGAGCCTTTCCATCCACCTCTCCCACCACCCTCTTTCATGAGCCAAACTCATTCGTATTCTTCCCTCATAGAACTAATGCAGCTAGTTCAGTTGCAAATCCAAGCTCATCTGCATCTGTATCATTCTGGATAACACTCAGAGGGCATTAAGGTTAGCAGGAAGCAAGAGAGATAAACCTAGGCAGAAAGCTGAAAGTACAGACCAGGGACCTACAGAGGCAGGAAGATCCCAGGCCATGCTTCAAAGTTGCCTCATGAGCTGTTAATTCTGCCCTGAAATTCAGACCCAGAAAGCTGGTGGTGAAAATTCTATGAGTAGTGGTGTAGCTGGAATTTTTTATTCTCCAACTACACATTCATTCATTTTCACACACCTTCTTGTGTATAAGAACCTCTGGGAAGCAAGCCATTTTGCATGGATATTCATAATCCTGTGGCAGGCTTCCAGCAAAGTGAGTGTGTGGCAGTTATCTGGAACACCTGGAGATCTTGAGAACTGCACTCCATCACTACTCTGCATATGCTTTCTGACACACACTGGTATGAAAAGCTTATCATGAGCAGAAAACATTATTTTGCCATTATTCCAAGGTGTTGCTTTGTGATGTTCCTAGTCTTGCTGACAAATTGTATGGTATTGGTAATCAACCCAGCTGATGTAGACAATTTCTTTACCCATGAAGTAGGTCCAGTGCTGTCAAGGGCTTTGTTTTAAACTGCAGATAAAACATTTTTTTTTCTTGAATAACAGGTTTTGAGCCATGTTTTGAGAAGAAGTGATTGAAACTAGTCGGGCAGGACCACAACAAGGACACAGTCTTCCACACCTGCTAAAATGCCCTTTGCACAAGCGTGTGAGAAGAGGTGATCTGCCAGTCACTGCTACAGAGCTCCAGGGGGCTCAGGCCAACTATGTACTCTCTACTGAGACAACTGAGTGACAGCTTATGCAACACAGATCTCCTCCTAAAGGAACTTTGAGAGTCAAGAGAGAGTCAAATCCTTGAGAGAGTCGAGTACTCAAGGGAGAGAATCCTCCTCTGAGAGATGTCTACATAATAAATAAAAAAATTCAAAACCCTCTGATAAGGGTCCCTTTGTCTTAAGCCTGGTAGCTTAACAAAGAGTGGAGGTGTGTGAATTGATTACTATCTTCCACCTCATTGGAAAAGATCATCAATTCAGGCAGAAATGACTTCTGGGCTGGGATTGAAGAACACTGCTCCAACTGTGCCAGGACTCCCATTACAGGGCTTTATTCTACATGCTAGGGAGTGCTCACAGAGCTGCACCAAGAAAAAAACCTGTGCTTCAGAAAATGCATTTGTGTATGTATTCATATGCCCAGGTCATCCACAAGGTGAAGGAAATACATGCAGTTACCTCAGCTCCGTCACGTCAGAGTGAGGGTGCTGGAGTGGGAAGAGAAGACCCATGGCAGGACTCGAAATACAACAGTAGACTCTCACCTTGAGGACTAACAGTTTGGAGTCTATCTCTAGGTTACCAGTTTGTCACCCCATCATCCTGAGAGAAAATATTAGATCAGGTGTTGCTTAGCAACATCCCTGAAACCAGCTAAACCAGGTGAAAAAAAGATCTTCTTTGGAGAAGAGCTTTATTCTTTTTTTTTCTCCCATGACTATTTAGAAACCAGCTATGTAATTTCTGCAAGATAAAGCATTATGAATCACCACTTGTTACCAAGTAATTTTTGAGGACTGTGGAAAACAGATACTTTCTGTTATCTGAGCAATTAGGAAATCCTCAGTCCCTTTGCCAGTCAAAGTACAGCGCTCTTGACTGAAGATATAGTGGCCATTACCTCAAGCACACTTTATATTTTAGGAAGTTAAGGAACAAAGTGCAAGTTGAAACTAGAATTCATTGTGGTCACTCTCAGCATTTTTATGTAGGTCATGATCCAAACACGAAGGGAAAGACTTGTCGTTAATGCAGAGTGTCCCCTAAACAGACAAATAAGAGGAGTTCTTTCCTGTTCCTAAGATTTTCAAAGACTGTGGGTTTTTTTGACCCAACCAGCAACAGGAGAATAGCAACATCAGAAACCACGTTGTAAAGCCCAAGGTTACTGTAGAGGCATCTTTCTCTTAGCAAAGTATGGTGATTAAGGTAGCTCAAAGCAAAGTTGCAGAAAAGCTGTATTAAATTGACAATAAAAAACTATGCAATATCATCAGCAAGTGAGATTGCAATAAGCAAGACCACTGACAAAACCAGAATACCTCAGTCTCTGGAAACAGACTCAAAGTTAGCATTTTACTTGTTTCTGCATTCAATACTATTCCGTGCTTAAACATGCAAGCTTAAGAGCAGTCAAACAGGTACAAACTCATGCTCAATGAAATAAGGTTATCCAGAAGGCTATTCCTGGAGGGATGTTCTGATGATTCTGACAAGAGATTAATTTCCAACTGAGAATTGATGAAAATTCCTCTGGCTGTTTGCTGCTGTGCAGACCTATGTAGAAGAGTTTCTCTTTTCTTCACAGAAGTATACTTCTCTTGCAAAGGTAATATGGTGAGGCCTAGGGGGCTTGCTAGTTATGTCTTTGCATTTAAAAAATAACTATATTTTATCTGCTTCCAAAGACAACTAGGTTCCCACATCTTTCAAATAGGACACATAAGTCCTTTGTCAAAACTTTTTGCAGCTATCAATCACTGGGCAAAGGGAATATTTCAGGGTAATCTTTTCCCAAGAAGAAACAGCTTCCGAAACACGTGCTGAAGGAATTCTCTTGCAGGGCAAGTGCAGAGGACACCAATGACATCTTCATACACAAACGTATAAACCGTGCACCAGGCTACCTTGATCACCAAAACTGAGTTAATAGGTGAATCTCAGAATTGAAGTTGGAAGAGAACTCTGGAGGTCTCCTGTCCAACTTTCTTTTCCTTCTTAATAAATCCCAAGTAAGTTTGCACAGTTCCACAAATGCACTCAGATACATCATTAGAAATTTACTTATTTGCCGGACATCTAAGATAGTCTAATTTCCCCATTTTTTATTACTTGAAAAGTTCTAGTTGAAGATCTCCCAGGATAAGCTTTATTCCTGAAATGGCCTGTATTTCATGGTCCTAACAGCTCTGGTCAATCTATGTATCCATTATTAGGTTTCCTACCTCTTGAATTAGTTTCTTAAGCTGAATAGCTCTTGAACAGTCATCACTATAAAAGAGATATTCTTATGTTCTACGTGTTTGTCAGCGCTTGTAATAGTGCAGAGGTAATAATGCTGTTGTAAATGCTTCAAATCATGCAGATAATCTTGCAAAACTTTGGAATGTGAAAATTTTTTTGTTTTGTTTCAAGGTATAAACCTGGCTGACAGATCCGTACCTAACATTTTGGAGTCTGGTGTTCAGTTTATGTAACTTAGACTATATACAGAAAAATCCTGTTTTCTGACTTTTCAACCACACAGCTTTCTTTGGCTGGGGAGTTGGGGGTGGGGAAACATAAGATTGATTTATTGTGTAGATTTGATTTCTTGTTTATATGATGATGAACATGTTTTACCATATGAAAAGAATGCTTTTCAAACTGGCAAGCCCATCTTCTGCTCATTGTGTTCATGGATTTCATTACACAATGCAAAGATGTATCCTGTATAGAAAGTCAAGAAAAATCAGAATTGATTCACTGCAACTGCTGAATTAGATCTTTTTTTTTTTTACTTTTGCATAGAGACAATGAAAAACTTATTCAGAAAGCTGGTAGGGTAATGCAAATATGAATGTCTAATCCACAGTCCAGAGCTTTGGTTAGCTGGCTGTGGAAAGACTGCCTTCACCAGATATGCTGAACTTCTTTCTATGAGTATAAACTCACAGAGAGCCTTCATGGAATATCCTGTCAGCTGAACAATTATTGTTGTCACTATTCAAAACAGTATGATGAGGAAACCTCAAATTTCCCTCATAGCCTTTGAGCCATAATGTCTAATTTGAGTATGTAGGAGTCACTCCTGGCCTCAATGGCCAAAGTTTTTCTATGAACAACTGGTCTTTCATGAGCTAAAGAGAGCATGCCAGTCTTCCAGACTGTTTTTTTCAGCTAACTGTCTGACATGTAGGAGCTCCTAGCTTACATAAGGCAGGCTGATCAAGAGTAAGTGAAACTTGCCTCAAAAGTATATTCTTACTCTGCATGAGGAATATACCATTTCCTCTTTATGTAAGAATAAAAAATAGGTGGAAATATCACAATATCTCCACAGGACAGAAACCCCAGCCTTAACAGTTCACCTGCAAAATTTATCAGTATTCTGGTGTGCTTGTCACCGCTCCAAACAGAAGAAGCACAGCTCTTCTTTCTCATCTGTGCATGCAAGCCACAACAGCAAAGGCTGGAGAAGGAAATTACTAAGTAATTCCACTTCCTCTCTCTTCATCCTCTTCTCATTAAAAAAGAGATCACAGAAACAGTAGAAAGTCATCAGCCATGAGGAATGCTTTTTCTGGTGAAGAAGTGTGAATGCTGGCATTTAAGAATAGTAAATGCCAATAAGAAAAATTAAATTCTCCAGCAATTTCACAACTTAAAAACTGGAGCAAATTCAGTTTTGTTGAAGTTCTGTAAATTTTAAATCAGCAATTTAAAAAACATTTTCCAGTAGCTTTCCTCCCAGTAAATACCGTAGATTTTAAGTAACATTATACATACAAAGGCCTGAAGCACTTGAACATGTCATGCTTCACCAAAATGGTCAAAATATCTCAGGGAAAAGATTTAAGTATTTCTAAATCATGTATAATCTTTCAACAGTTTTCAAAAACATGCGTTGTAAATGAGGAACAACACAAGATGTGCCTTACTACCTTCCCAAGTCTGTTAGTGCCATGTGTTTCATACCAGAATCCTCCACTGCTGCAAAGCAGCCATTCTAAGCAGAGAACAAAATGTGTTAGTACCGAGGAGCACTGTTACTTTCATGCCCAGAAATCAGTCCTGCTGCTTCAGTTTAGGATAAAAAGGGGATTCTACTTCAAATTACAGAGAGTCTTTAATGTAACATCAACAAAATACCAAGCAATTTCACCAAGATGTTTCAAGTTCTGTATCTTCTCTGTGCTTAATCCTGCTGCTGTGCTCTTCAGAGAGGCTGCATGTGAACATACAGTGAATCTGGTATTTCTGTTTGCATCCAGAGCTAGAAATATCTATGACTCATGCACGCTATTACCTGTCTCCTGTGATCGTTAAGTTCTATCAGAAATCTTTCTGTTGGGGAAAAGGTCTTTTTTGACTTTCATGAATGCAGAGAAATGTGAGTGCTCTGTTCAGACTTCTTGAAATTGAAAGAGAGAGAGGCAAACCTTCTTTACAGTTTCACAGTGTTTGTAACTTGAAGACCTTCCCTGGAGGTGTTTAAGGTGAGGGTGGAATGAGGTGCTAAGGGGCCCACAAGTCTATGGGGCTGGATGGAGTCCACCCAAGAGTTTTGAGGGAACTGGCGGATGTGCTGGCCAAACCCCTTTCCATCATCTTCCAGCAGTCCTGGATGACTGGGGAGGTTCCACTGGACTGGAGGCTGGCTGATGTTGTGCCCATCTATAAGAAGGGACGCAGGGAGGATTCGGGGAACTACAGGCCTGTCAGCCTGACCTCAGTACCGGGGAAAGTCATGGAGCGGGTGATCTTGAGTGCTATCAAGAAGCACTTGCAAGAGAACCGGGTGATCAGGCCCAGTCAACACTGGTCCATGAAAGGCAGGTCTTGCCAGAGTAATCTGATCACCTTCTATGACCAAGTGACTAAACTCTTGGACGTGGGAAAGCCTGTGGATGTGGTTTTCCTGGACTTCAGTAAAGCCTTTGATACAGTTTCTCATAGCATTCTGCTTTGGAAACTGTCGGCCTCTGGCCTGGACAGGCGCACACTCTCCTGGGTGGAAAACTGGTTGAATGACCGGGCCCAGAGGGTGGTAGTAAACGGAGTTAAATCCAGCTGGAGGCCAGTGACAAGTGGGGTTCCCCAGGGCTCAGTCCTGGGTCCTGTCCTGTTCAATGTCTTTATCAACGACCTGGATGAAGGCATCGAGTGCTCCCTTAGCAAGATTGCAGATGACAGCAAGCTGGGTGGAAGTGTGGATCTGCTGGAGGGTCGGGAGGCTCTGCAAAGGGACCTGAACAGGCTGGACTGCTGGGCTGAGACCAACGGCATGAGGTTTAACAAGGCCAAGTGCCGGGTCCTGCACTTGGGGCACAACAACCCTAAGCAGAGGTACAGACTAGGAGAAGCCTGGCTGGAAAGCTGCCAGGAGGAGAAGGACCTGGGGGTGCTGGTTGATAGCTGACTGAACATGAGCCAGCAGTGTGCCCAGGTGGCCAAAAAGGCCAAAGGCATCTTGGCCTGTATCAGAAACGGTGTGACCAGCAGGTCCAGGGAGGTTATTCTCCCCCTGTACTCGGTACTGGTGAGACCGCACCTCGAGTCCTGTGTTCAGTTCTGGTTCCCTCACCACAAGAAAGATGTTGTGGCTCTGGAGCGAGTCCAGAGAAGAGCAACAAAGCTGGTGAAGGGGCTGGAGAACAGGCCTTATGAGGAACGGCTGAGAGAGCTGGGGCTGTTTAGCCTGGAGAAGAGGAGGCTGAGAGGAGACCTCATTGCTCTCTACAACTACCTGAAGGGAAGTTGTAGAGAGGAGGGAGCTGGCCTCTTCTCCCAAGTGACAGGGGACAGGACAAGAGGGAATGGCCTCAAGGTCAGCCAGGGAAGATTAAGGCTTGAGATAAGGAAAAAATTCTTCATGGAAAGGGTGGTTAGGCATTGGAACGGTCTGCCCAGGGAGGTGGTTGACTCACCTTCCCTGGAGGTGTTTAAGGTGAGGGTGGATGAGGTACTTAGGAGCATGATTAAGGGATTGGTGGGAATGGTTGGACTTGATGATCCAGTAGGTCTCTTCCAACCTGGTTATTCTGTGATTACCACTTCTGGTTTCCATGTAATTTACAATTTCTTCACATGTTTCAGTTGTAAACTGGTAAATCAATAGCTTAAAAATTATGTGCAATTTACTCTTCATTCTTCTGTATGACCAAGCTGAGACCACTCCTCTAACTGCTGGAGGATATATAAGGGGAATTCAAGTAATGAATATGCTTGTCACTATTTGTGGCTGCCTGAACAGGAAGTTTTCTAAACTGCCCTGGTGTCACCCATCCTTACAGTGTCTGGTTCAAAATCACAGAATTGCTTAGGCCCATAAACCTTACACTGCCAAGCCCACCACTAAACCATGGCCCTAAGGACCACATCTACATGTCTTTTGAATACATCCAGGGACTCAATCACTTCCTCAGGCAGCCCTTCTAAAGCCTGACAACTCTTTCAGTGAAGCAGTATTTCCTACTATCTACTTTAAACCTCACATGGCACAACGTGATGCCTTTTCCTCTGGTCCTATCACTTGTTAGAATAATAGAATCATAGAATAATTAGGGTTGGAAGGGACCTTAAAGATCATCTAGTTCCAGCCCCACTGCCATGGAGAGGGACACCTCCCACTAGATCAGGTCACCCAAGGCCCCATCCAACCTGGCCTTAAACACCTCCAGCTATGGGGTATCCAGAACTTCCCATGGCAACTTGTTCCAGTGTCTCACCACTCTCATGGTGAAAAAATTCTTCCTAATGTCTACTCTAAATCTGCCCTTCTCCAGTTTATACACATTCCCCCTCATCCTTTCACTACAAGCCTTTATGAATAGTCCCTCTTCAGCTTTCTTGTAGGCTCCTTTCAGGTACTGGAAGGTCTCTACAGGATCTCCTCTGAGCCTTCTATGCTCCGGGCTGAACAAGCCCAACTCTCTCAGCCTGTCCTCATAGGGAAAGTGCTCCAGCCTCCGGATCATCTTTGTAGCCCTCCTATCTTTCTTACACTGAGGATTCCAGAACTGGACACAATACTCCAGATGAGGTCTCACAAGAGAGGAATAGAAGGGCAGAATCACTTCCCTTGACCTCCTGGCCACGCTTCTTTTGATGTAGCCCAGGATACAGGATACTGTTGGCTTTCTGGGCTGTGAGTGCACATTGCTGGCTCATGTCGAGCTTCGCATCAACCAGCACACCCAAGTCCTTCTCTACAGGGCAGCTCTCAACCATGTCATCCCCCATTGTGTACTGAAAACAGGGATTGTCCCGACCCAGGTGTAGGACCTTGCACTTTGCCCTTGCACTCATCTTGGTGTCACTTGCAAACTTGCTGAGGGTGCACTCAAACTCACTGTCATTGATGAAGATATTAAACAGCACCAGTACCAGTACGGACTCCTGAGGGACACCACTAGTCACTGACCATCATCTGGGAGAAGAGACCCACAACTGCCTCGCTACAACTTCCTTTCAGGTAGTTGTAGACACTGATAAGATCCCCTCTCATCCTCCTTTTCTCCGTACTGAACAAACCCAGTACCCTCAGCCACTCTTCACAACATTTGTTCCCTTCACTGTCTCCATTGCCCTTCGTGGCACACATTTCAGCAGCTCAATATCTTTCTTGTAGTGAGGGGCCCAAAACTGAGCACAGTATTTGAGGTGTGGCCTCACCAGTGCTCAGCACAGGGAGATGTTCTTTTCCCTGCTCCTGCTGGCCACATAATTTCTGATAAAAGCCAGGATGCTGTTTGTCTTCTCACTTCTCCAAGGATAAAAACTCTATTATTTCATGATCACTATGCCCAAGACAGCTTCCAGCTCCCACACCACCCGCTCATCCTCCTCTGTTTGTGACAACAGATCCTATGTGGCAACTTTCCTATTTGGCTCAATCAGCAGCTGAGTCAGGAAGTTGTCTTCTACACAGTTCAGAAATCTCCTAGATTGTTTCTTCTCCACTGTATTCCATTTCCAGCAGATATCTAGTAGGCAGGAGTTGGCCCCCTTGACAATGACAACATCTCCATAGAAAATACTGAGGATTGTTTTGCTCTTTCACCTCTGGCTCACTCTGACGGCAGTTGCTGTGGTCAGTAGGATGGACTGGAAAGTTCATAACAGCTTACACGGGAAAAGCTAGGGACTTAGGGCTCCATGAATATGAGAGGCCTTAGATATGAACACTAATATTTAACCATCTGAGGAAGGATTTACAGGCTCTTATTTCTATTCATTTCAGGGAATTTCTCTACAGAACCCTTCTCTGAACTACTTTATTAAATCCAGAGTTAAAATGCATGATTAGAAGAGAAATATTTTGATTAAATCAACATATCCCAACTTTATTCGTTCCCTCAAAATCTGACAAGAGTCTTCAGAAAAGCAACACAGAGAAGCTTTCACAGTTCTGAGGCTGTTGAGTTAAATGAGAATTCTCTTCTAATACCTTTGAAAGAGAAAATGTGCCTTCACATAATAAAAGACCAATGAAGAATACAGTCACAAGCTAAATCTTCTTTTTTCCACTCCAGTGTACTTTCAGATAAAAGGAAATCAATAGTAGCTGTGAGATTCACATCAGAAAGATCAGCTTATTTAGGCATGGGCGCAGCTCCCTGACACCTTGTCTGTGCTGTTCTTAGGAGCAGGTCAGCCCAGCACAAAGACAAGAAAAGCCCACCAGAGAGTAATGATACAAGCCTTTGATCTCTGAGAAACTGAAGACTTTGTGGAAGCAAGGGAAAGACATGCAGCTGGTTTTGTTATTCACTATAGCTGAGGAACCTATTTTTAATTCATTTTTGTGCAGCAAAACTTAGATAAGACCTCCTTTTTTCCTCAGCTTCCTTTGTTCCACAAAATTCCATTTTTACTTGAGAGGTGTTTCTTCCTCACAGCAGAAGAGGGATGGCTTCCTTAGGAGCAATGTCTCAGTGTATTTATATACACCAAGCAATAGACAGTATAATTCTATATACCAAGGTACTCTGAATTGCTAAATGACACATATTTGGATTTCAGTCTGCACTAAAGTCCTGAAGCATAGGCCAGACATTTGCAGCAAACAAAAAGAGATTTAGCATTGTTCTGCAAGGCATCTCTTGACATGTAGCTCTCACTGTTGGCCTTCTGCACAAGCACACAGAGAAATTCTCTAGCAGGCTGAACATGGGAACCAGGAGAGGACATGGGATGTCAGACTTTGAGAAGTTACCCTGTCTGCACTAAATTGCAGAGATAAGGAACGGGAACACACCTTGTTCAACTATATATGAAAGCCAGAGGCTCAAATAGCTGTCGTATAAATGTATACCATGTTCAAACAAGGACCATGCTTCCTCAAAAATCTGACTACTTAGAATAACATTTTCCATTATGAAGCCTGACTTTCAGCTTCACTCACTTTACTGGTGTAAGCACTGACAATTGCCTGTAGCTCTTCATTGCCATATTTCTGTGTTAGAAAAAATGCCAGTTTACCTAAAAAATATATTTTCAGATCCAAACTTATTATGAATCCAAGATCAACTCCATCTCTAGTCTGCAGATACCAAATGCTGATCGAGATTGTTGACACACAAAATAAGGTGACTGAACTGCAGGCAGGCTGAGAGACATCACCATTTTTCAGACTATCTGAAATTTGTTTCAGAAAAAATAAACACTTCCATTTTTGTAATGGAATCACTCACAACAGAGACCATGAAATGCAAAGACCTGAGCAGGGCTTTGAAGAGAGTACACGGAGACATCAATGTGTGTCAGTTTCTTCTCTCTTTGGTTTCTAGAGTTCTTTCTCTGAACAAATGGTGCACATCCTGAAGACCGTCTCTCCACAACCACTTTAGCTGCTACAATATAGTGTTGATTCTGACATGATTTCCTACATTTTACTTAAAAATTTATTGTATACGTCTCATAGACTGTCAAGTGAAGCACACAGGCACTGACGTAAATATTGTTGAAATATTAAACAGATCACGTATGAAATGAAGTTTACATGCCAGATAGTACTGAGAGAGACCCACAAGAGCATTAAATCACACTAACTGCATTGGTAAATGCTGTAATAAGCAATAGACAGTATAATTATATTTACCAAGATACTCTAAATTGCTGAAATCTTCCCTGGCTTTCCATAAAATGTTGCAGCCTTTACTTTAGGTTGTAGCAAATCTCATCTAGAAGGAGCCAACTGAGACTATTCAGTTTCATAAACCACCTGTAGGAAAGCAGGCAGAACACCATTCTTCCACTCACTTATTTCAGGAATCAAAGATGACTATTTGGGGAAGTACAACGTTTTTTTTTCAAATGTTCCTTAACAAAGAAATCGCAAGACAAAAGAAACATCTGTTACCAAGTTAATAACAAATGCACTTAGAAAATTATGTTTTGTTCATGTTGTTCCTGTACAAAATTTGACCTGCTTGGGTGCAAGAAAAGTCTTCAGACATAAGTATATGTCTACATCTGTTCTCCATCAAACAGCAAACTCCAGAATTTCAATTAAAAGGGAAAGGGGTAAATTTATGTGTGCTTCAGCCTTCTTCTCATACCTTAAAATTCTGGAAGCTCTGAAGAAATTACCAGAATGATACACCAAAGCCTTAGGGAAATCTCTGTACAACCCCTTACAGGCCTTTTATGTCTTTCTTTTGTGATGAAACACAGACCAAGTGTTGACAGATGCTGCCTTCTCTTAGCATGCATCTAACAGGTAAAATAAAGTGTTTTAAAAACTAAAGTAAAAGAAGAACATACACTTTGAGGTCAGAAAGGACTACTTTCTATCAGAGGTCTTTGACCTTTGGTAAGTTGTAAGGGAGTTAAGTCAGGAGGAAAAAAGAATAGAGGTGTGCTGCCTACAGGGCTCTTGTATCAGGGACATCACCAAGAGGCTCCCAAGCCTTGCACAGCCTGCTTACTACTACTATCCACTTCTGTTGTTTCAGGTGAGCACCAGTGATATAGCCAGGGGCAGTCTGAGGGATGACAAGAGGGATTAAGGAGCCCTGGGAACAGTGGTAAGGGACTCTGGAGCACAGGTAATTTTTTCATCAATCCTCCCCATCAAAGGGATGGGGTTTGAAATTGTTGGTTGAGTCTCGTGAATCAACAAATGGCTGCAGGACTGGTGTCATAGCCAGGAATTTGGCTACCTAGATCATGGGACTCATTGAGCAACCTGGTCTGCTGGGGCTGATGGAATCCATCTCTTAGAGAAGGGGAGGGCATCTTCAATCATAGACTTACCAGCCTGTAAAAAGGTCTTTAAACTTAAGTTACCATGGGCGAGGGGAACTTCAATCCATCTCATTCATACTAGTTTGATTGCAGTGCCAGCAAAGGATGCTTAGAGCCTGGAGAAGGAGTGCAGCACCTGAAGAGAAGCATGAAGGATTTCTAACTAGTATGTCAGCTTCATCAGAGGTCCAAGTTAAGTGCATCTATGAAAATGCATTGTAGCAAGGGGAATGAACAAGAGGAGTTAGAGATGTATGCACACTTGCAGGGCTATGATCTCATTGGCGTTACAGAGACCTGGTGGGATGGATCCTATGATTGGAGTGTTGGGATAGAGGAATACAGGCTTTTTAGGAAGGACAGGCAAGGGAGACAACAGAGGGTGTCACCCTCTCTGTCAGTGACCAGCTGAAGTGTATGGGGCTCCACCTGGGGATGGATGAGGACCTGACCAATAGCTTATGGCTCAGGAGAGCAGGCACAAGTGACATTACTGTGTGAGTCTGCTACAAGCCACTGGGAAGAGTGGCCACTGCTATGGGGAAGAATGAGCAGCTGAAGCCCTCAAAAACAGATAGGCATAGCCTCACATTCACAATCCTTGGTCCTCGTGGAGGTCTTCAGACACCCCGATCTGAAATATGTTGGAGGAACAACACAGCTGAGCTGGGGTTGTTTAGCCTGGAGAAGAGGAGGCTAGAGGGGAGACCTCATTGCTCTCTATAACTACCTGAAAGGCGGTTGCGGAGAGAAGAGTGCTGGCCTCTTCTCCTAAGTGACAGGGGGCAGGACAAGAGGAAATGGCCCCAAGCTCTGCCGGGGAGATTTAGGCTGGACATTAGGAAAAAATTTGTCACAGAAAGGGTCATTGGGCACTGGAACAGGCTGCCCAGGGAGGTGATTGAGTCACCTTCCCTGGAGGTGTTTAAGGGATGGGTGCACAAGGTGCTGAGGGGCATGGTTTAATGTTTGATAGGAATGGTTGGACTTGATGATCTGATGGGTCTCTTCCAACCTGGTTATTCTATGATTCTATGATTCTGTGATAATGGGAGGTTCCCTCATCATTAGAAGGGTGAAAGGGAATCTCCTCCTCAATCGTGATGAGGAAATTTATGCAAATCTCATGGAAGACCAATGGCAGATTAATGAACAATTGGATCAACTAACCAAAAGGATAAGTGCTAAAGAACTAGTCTCATGGAGTCACTCAGAGAGGCACAAGTTTTGGAATGAACAATGGATCCCAGAGAAGGATAAATAGAATCTAAAAATAGTCATCAGCCTGTAGCTTGTAGTAAAAGCTCCATTTCTGCCAGGGGTTTCCATAAATATTTCTTAAGAAAACAAGAGATTTATAATTTACTTTGTTTTATAAATGTATGCAACTTGATTTTGGTACCACTTTAACTTCTTCTTTTGACACATCTGTGTGCAGAGGCTTTGTTTATTATTCTCAGTCCACAATTCATTTTTAGACCTAAACTTTTGTTCTGAGCCTGGGGGGGGTAGGAGTGGAAGCAGGGAAAATTCCCACAAACTAAGGAAGAACAGGTTTTGCAGAACAACAGTTCTTGAAGAAGACTCGGTGACCTCTGCCATTTCTCAAACCCCTATGAGATGATTCTCTGACATTGCCTGTAGCATTATCTTAGCTCCTCTCCTTCTCCACAGACAGCTATACTCCCATATACCATTCCCACCAATCTCTAAACCATGCCCCTCCGTATCTCATCCACTTGCACCTTAAACACCTCCAGGGAAGGTGAGTCAACCACTTCCCTGGGCAGACCGTTCCATTGCCAGTGAAGAATTTTTTCCTTATGTCGAGCCTGAACATCCCCTGGAGGAGCTTGAGGCCATTCCCTCTTGTCCTGTCCCCTGTCACTTGGGAGAAGAGGCCAGCTCCCTCCTCTCTACAACCTCCCTTCAGGTAGTTGTAGAGAGCAATAAGGTCTCCCCTCAGCCTCCTCTTCTCCAGGCTAAACAAACCCAGCTCTCTTTGTTGCTCCTCATAAGGCCTGTTCTCCAGCCCCTTCACCAGCTTTGTTGCTCTTCTCTGGACTCGCTCCAGAGCCTCAACATCCTTCTTGTGGTGAGGGGCCCAGAACTGAACACAGTACTCGAGGTGCGGTCTCACCAGTGCAGAGTACAGAGGGAGAATAACCTCCCTAGACCTGCTGGTCACACTGTTTCTGATACAAGCCAAGATGCCATTGGCCTTCTTGGCCACCTGGGCACACTGCAGGCTCATGTTCAGTCAGCTGTCAACCAGCACCCCCAGGTCTTTCTCCTCCAGGCATTAAAAAGCAAGACTTCGGCTTGCTCTAAATCACAGCTTGCTTTGGCCTTTCATATTCTCTTCAAACTCAGAAACTGCATTGAGTCACTTATTTCCACATGATTAAGAAATGCAGTTGGCTCTGAACTCTAAACCAGCATTGTTTGAATGCTGCAACATTGTCAAGGAATGGATAAAAGCAGACTGCAAGTGGATTGTGATATCTCAAGCCCTTTCACTTGGATGAGCAGCAGCTTTCACAGTCTCAGCACTTTCACAAAGATACTGCCCAGATCATCTGGTCAGCCAACGCATTTTCTGCTTTGCACATAGTGACTTAAAGCTTTTATAAGCACAGGGGAGTTACAGGGAGGAAAATGCTGGTTGCTAAGCTGCATATGTTTCCTCTAACACACTAACAGGGAAAGAGCTGCATGAGTGTGGGATCCAAAAGATCCCACACAGTTCTCACAAGCAACGAGCATGGAAAGCTACTATTTGAAGGGCAGTTCCCAGGGAATGCAATATCACAGGCTACAATACTACCCTAAAAAGCAAAAAAAAATGAAGAAAAGCAGCATCCCTCTTTTTTGCTTGTTAGCATCCTAAGATGTCAAGTTCCACTGCTTGTGCAACCAGAGCTGAAATACAATCAACTGAGTCATCTTCTGAGGAAAAATCTGGCAGCATAGAAAGACTGAAGAGAAATGTTTGCAAACATTGCTTTTTCTAGCAAATGGACACCTATTTCTCCAGCCATGTTCCCAGCCACATTCAGTGGCTTCTTGAGGTGAAAAAGTCTCATATGGTCCCCAGAAAAGTCTCTCTTCCTCTGTCCCTCACCTTTTTAAGTTTATCCAGTTTCCTCTATAAACTGAGCACTGAAACTTGTGGAAAACCAATTGGAGCCCTTTTCTTCTGTAAAATCACTCTTTTAGGGCAACAATCACCTTAGTAAATTTTGCAGATACTTTTTTCTTCTCACACATAATCAAGCAAACCGAGTATATGGAAAAGGCACTCTAAGAGTGTTGCAGTCAGGGCCAGGGGATGGCATTTGTTTCTGTTCTTTGCAAAGTTCTGTCAACAGAGAGTCAGAATATTTTGTTACTAGAAAGCACCGTGATTGTGGCTTGTATCTCCTATGGCAGAACCTGACAACTCCTGCTTCACAGTTTTCAGATGCACTAGGAGAGACTGCAGATCTTGGCATCTAGACACAATGAAGCTTCTGAAGAAGGATTTCCCAGTGCTTTGCTGAAACTGGCTGTGTATCATCCATCTGCATCTGTTTTTTTCATCTAAACTGGGAGTAGGCTCAAAGGCCCTTTACCATATCTTTCAGGTGGTTTATATGAATTTCAGAAAGCTTTGGGAAATAAATACATTTTTACAACTGATACATATATAGGCTGAAAAGATTTTTTTTCCCAAAAAAATCATCTAACCAATTATTCCAAGTGGAATAAGACGTGGGATGGCCCAAAAGAGCAGAATCTTCCCCAAGTGGTGAATTGCTGTTCTGTAATATTCTTGTGCAGATACAAGTTTTCCACTTTGGCTGGCTTTCCTGCTATGGTTTCAAAGATTCCATTTGATTAAAGCATGGAAGAGGCCCAGAAGCAATTTTTCCTGAGTATTACATGGTGCATCTTTCAAAGGACTTCATAATCCCCTTCTCCAGATTTACAGCCTCCACATGTTGGTGCATGCATCACAGCAGTTTTTCATTATAATCTGTTTTCACCTCTGCAGCCTTTGTCTTTTTCTTTGCATCATAATAATGTAAATGCACAGAGGCTTCACTCTACTGCTCATGTGAGCCCAAGAACTCCTTCAGCAATAAGGCCATTCTGAATGACATGCCTGCTAATTCAAACCAACACTACAGCACAGCACAATGCAGTTCTTAAAACTAGTGGAATGCAGAGGCATGCCAAATCGAGTGCATTTTTACATCTATTTCCAGAACATCACAGCCCCTTGTCATGGGGTAAGTAATGGAAACCTTGAACCTGACTACAGTCACAGAGGTGCTTATGAAGAACTGTGGCTCAGCATATTAATTCTCAGAGGCTTGGGAACTGCAAAGGAGCAGATGATGTTGCAAAAAGGCTGCGACTGTGAATTCATCAGAACAGCACCACTACCCATCCAATATCGTTAGAGAAAGCCAACACTACAGAGAAGAACAATTTGGTACCTAAAAATTCATTATGTTGAGCACTAAGTATGACTTTTGGGGGAGGGAAGAAATATTGTGGGAATAAAGCTAAATGCATTGGTAAAGCACTGTGAGAAAATTAGCTATGCAAACACAGGCTTGCATGGCCATAGATAATTTTTTCTTACTGTAGTAGTTCTGTACTTATAATGCATGACCACAACTGGGGATAAATGTCCTTACCTCTATGAGTCTATCATCATTTTTCCTCTGTCAAAACAACTGAATTTGATTTGTTGACTTAACAAACATAATCCGGATGCTTACTTTTATGTTGCTGCTTGTCTTTTTTTAAAGAAACATTAAAAATGAGGCGTAAATTATCTTTATTTCTCTACATTTTGTGTTAGTTTAATTAAACACCAGCCTATGGACATCTGTGTGCCCTTTCCAAAAAGCAGCATTCTGTCACTAGTTTTCTCATTATCCATAAATGTCTTTATGTTCCTCACTTATGTCCCTTCAGGAGATGTTTGTATTCACACTTCTGCCAGTCATAGCATAGAGTTTAAAGCTCCTCTGTTCCTTTTTGCCCAAAGATGTAAAGGGCAATGAAAGCCTATGTGTTTGCTTCTCCCTCTGTTTCTAGTTTCCAGTACAAGTCCAGATAAATTTATATTTATCTGACCTGGTTAATATGTCCAGACTCTGCTGCTGATTAGGAACCTCTCTAGAGATCAGCAGGTCACCAACAGCCAGAGCTATGAGAACTGAGGAGCCACAGATCTGCAAGTGTGCTGTCTGCATAAGATAAATTCACAGATTGCCTTCTGGTGAATGGAGCTAGTAGGCACGAGAGTAAACCAGAAGTAAGCAAGATAAATCTAGGATGGGTCATGGTGGTGTTTGTGCAGGAAAGCTGTGCCTTACAAAGGCACAGCTCGGGGTTGGTTTGGCAAACATGTCAGTTTGAAACTGTTCTGACGGCTTTCAACACAATCCTTAGGAGACAGGAACTTACTTTGGGACAACAGGTTAAAGTTCTCATACAGACTTAAACAAGTGGTTAAAGGAGAAGAGCAGGAGAAAGCAGTGCTTTTTTTTCCAGCAGAGGAAAATCTCCTGAGAAACATGCATTAGTGACCTTTGCTGTTCAACACAGTCTGAAGTAAGCTGTAAAAGATCAAACGAGAAGTAGGGAGATCAGAGAATTCACTACACTACCATTTTTCAACCTGACAGAAGCTGACTTTGCACAAGTATCTGGTAATACTGAATGACTATGCAGATAAAATTCCATGTAGGTAAGTATAAAGTAATGTACGCAAGTGGGAAAAAAACATCAATTTTATGTATAAAGTGATGGTGTCTGAGCTAATTAGCTAACACTGGAATGAGGTCTTGGGTGATGATACATCAAAACACCAGGTCAGTGCCCAGCAGAAATCAAAACCATAACATATCCAGAATTATTACAAAAGGGGTAGAAGACACCGGAGATAAGATCATAATAAACTTTCTTTATAAGTGAATAAAAATTGAGTGTTCAATGCCAATGCTTTCCTAGTACTTCTGTACAAAAGATGCCAAGACGTCAAGAAAGAAGATCAGATGTCTGAAACAGCTTCTGCTTAAGGAATATCCCCTAAAAATGGTTGAAGCAGAAGGAGGGACATATGACATTGACTGCAGAGTATTACAATACAGAACCAAGAAATGTTGAGCTGCATAAAATGACAAGAATCCCCATGACAAGAGAGAGTGAGAGTGACCAGGAAATACTTCTTCAACTGTCTCCTCTGGCATAAAGCTGAGGACATCAGATGAATCTATCTGTCACAAGGTCAAAACAAATGAAAGGATGTTACTTTTGAAACAACACATAATTAATCTCTGTGACTTTTTGCTACAGGGTGCTAGAGATTTACTCAATTTCTAAAAGAAACCTGGAGAAATCCACTGACGAAAGTCATTCCAAGGCAGCTATCTTATCTCTGCCATTTGCAGTAGTCCAGGAGACAGTGTTAGGAAAGAATCATGTTTGACCCATTCTTATGCATATCTCTCAGTTGCTGACTAGAATATTGAGCCAAGGCCAGATTTTTGGTCTGATTTAGGACAACTGAACTTACCTTCTTAGGCTCTTAAACTGATAAAAACATAAAGCTTCTGTAAGGAATAAAGCACTACTATCCAAAGCAACAGGACAAGAGTTTTGGATCTGCCAGAATCTGTTGGCAAGTTCCAAATGATTCCCTCTGTTCTTATGTCCCATCTGATGCTGAAGCTAAAATTGTTTTAGGCAGATAAGCCAAGTTGCAGTGAGAACTCTCTACATCTATAGACCTATAGTTGTATAAGTATGTAACTGTAGTCTAACTATAGAATATAACTTAGTTCCCTGACCTGTTAAATTTTGTTAAAATTGAATTTATTCCTTATGCATCAGAACAATCTTTTAGAGAAGGGAATACAGAAAATGAAAGAGGTAGAGCTAATGGCTGGAGGAGTTTGCACAATTAAACAATTTCAGCAACTGTGATGTCATTCTTTGCAGCATGTTTTCTAGGTCAAGCACAGACCAGTCTAATTATAGATTATAACTATAAAGTCTAGCAAGCTGGAATACTAGCACATGATAAAATCAATGTTGTCAAAAAGCGGACACAAATAAAAACAATATAATTGTAATCCAATTAATCCACACTGTGCTAAACAACTCAGAACAGAGCTATTCTAGTGGGTTCATCCACATCCTAATTAAGTTACACCTATTTTCTAAGGTTTGCAATTACTGCAATCAAGTAATATTATTTTCCCTTTTATTTTAACTCTTTCCCCTAAAGCAAAAAAATCCTCAATTCCTTTTAACCTCAAAGTGCACAGGTTCCAAGCCTGGTGAGCAATTTTTGATTGCAGCTTGGCCACAAATCAAACTGACTTCACCCTTGCTATGCACCCATTTCCACTAGAAGTTTCAAAGTCTTCCACTTGGATTGTTTCAGCTTGTGCCAGAGGCAGGCTTAGCGTGGAAGTGGATGCTGTGGATAAATGAGGTCTTCAGCTGTTTCTCCATCTCTTTTATTTCCCTTTTCAGGTGCCCTTTTTGCCACTTTGTGTTACCAGTTATAGACCATTCATGGCATATATTATCATATCATGAGGGGTACTTCTAGCTGAACCAAACCATTTCTTTTTCTGCATCTCAGAGTTAACACTTTCCAGAGGTAGGAGGGAAGAACATCCTAGCAGATCTCATCAGCACAATGACAAGAGAAAGGTACTTAACCAGACAGCAGAGTCACTTACCTGCATAGGTCAAATGATCTTCTGAAGCCTCATGGCAGAGTTAGCAGTGAATGTGTGGTTATTTGCCCTCATCCAGAACACTGCTCTGCACACAAATTGTGAAATTAATCTGAGGATCAGACTGCTGTGTTACAGTCCTTTTTTTCAGGGAGAGGAAATATTTGCTTGGTTTTGCTTATTTAAGTTCTTCCCTGTTGATGCAGCTGTCATGATTTCCACATAGCCTTCTGTCCACCTCCCCTTGCCCAGTTCCAAGAGAGCTGTGCCAGGCAGCCCTCTCCAGCTTTTTGATGCCAGGAGCCTCAGACAAGCAGAACAGAACTGCTGGTGACTAACCAAAATGTTTGCAAGAGGGATGACACAGCTTGTGGCTCCAACCACATGCATACTAAGCATCACTCTCAGTTACATTGCTGTAAACTCATCTTTTGGATTGTGATGAAGTCTGTTACCCTTTGAGGCAGAGAAGCTGGCAGGCAGGCCCTTGTGACAGCTTTTTCAGAAACCTCTTCCCAGCCTCTGGCTTCAAGGCTCATCCTGCATACCAATGGCATCCAAGTCCATATGGTGGAAAGGGCTGCTTCTGTAGAAGGTATTGATTAACATTTCACAGCTTCATAAGCATGGAGGGAGAGTGGGGATGGGTACAAAATGTAAGGCCAGTCAGATCTTAGTGCAGTGTTAGTGTCTGACACTTTGTCCAAGGACTGCAGACCTTGGAAGGATTTCAATCCGTACCAGCCCAATGGGACATGGTTTGCTTACTCTCTGGGACAAAACTTCTGTGGATTCAGAACAAAGAGGCAATCCTTTTAGCACACTTGGACCCGAAGGGTGTTACTTGTGATGTAACTTTTAAATTTAATCTGTCATGATACTCTCTCCTCCCTCATCAGAGAGCTGTCAAAAGGTCTAAGGCTTGCACATCTCCCTCTTAATCCTCACTGTGGTCAATCTTTTTACTTTTTTTTCTGGTGAGGATGCACTGCTCAGAACAAAAGAACTCAAAATACAGTTACTCAAGTTTGCAAACTTAGTAAATGGTGGTTATTTTAGCCTCAAATCAGATTGGTGTACAAAGTTTTGTTTTTTAATCTCTGATCTTCTTTCTCTTTCTCTTGTCAGGCTAAGATGCAGACAAACTCCACAGACAATATGAGGATCTCATCCGCTTTACTGCAAATTCCATACATGAACACAGAATAGAAGACAAACAAGAGTCCTAGCCAGAGAAAAAAAAATTATTTGTAAGTCTATGAACAATATGGTTTATTTTAAAGTCTAGTGTAACTTTTGATCAAAACCAGATATTTCCATTGATTTTCTAGGCCTTGGCAATATATTAAAAATTTAATTATAGGGAAATAAGGACAAAAACATAGTGGTACTTTCCCCTGTGCAAAATCATCTGTATGATTTCCTTGGTCTTGACAGCCTAAAAAGTTTAATTAAAAAAGAACAGTGTTATCAGACTACTTGCAGAGAATACATTTTGATATGAATTTCAAGGTATAATCTGGCTCTCCTGAGACAACAGTAATTTTTATGACCTGATTCCTGTAAGCAGTCTAAGCAGACAAATACTATAAAGGGGTTACACCGAAGAAAGTAGCTGGCAAATGTGCATTGACTGCATTAATGAAGACAAGGACAGACAAGGACTTGCAGTTTCAAAAATTAAATACACAACAAGTTTTCAGGAAAATAAATAAAATCTAGATTAATAAAGTTTGTTCTGCATCAAATTAATAGATGTCTTAGTATACTCCTTAGCATTATACAGAATACACAAGATAGATAATATCCTAAATATATAAGTGTGGAGGCGAGGTATTACTCACCCAAATTACCTTACTGCAGTTCGACTTTAAGGCTGTAGTCTCTAAAATTAAGTAATTGAATTAATTTTTTGAGAGAGAGTTGGGGTGGTTCAGCCTGGGCAAGAGAAGGCTCCAAGGAGATCTTATAGTGACCTTCCATTACATGAGTGGGGCTACAAGACAGCTGAGGAGGGATTTTTTACAAAGGAATGAAGTGATAGGATGAGGGGCAATGGGTATAAACTGGAGAGGGCCAGATGTAGACTGAATTTCTTCATGCTGAGGGTGGTGAGGCACTGGCACAGGTAGCACTACAGTGAAATTTATCAGACAGGGGGTGTAATGGAGGAGGAGGAATTGTCTTGTGAGAAAGTGGTCTTGTTCTAGCTCTGCGGGAAAGGTTAAGGCTGCAGGATTTCTGTAACAGAATGTCTGCATAACATTGCCAGCATCACAGGTCTCAAACACCTTGTTCTCTGACAATGCATCATCCAAAGTATGGGAGTGAATAATTGTGAGTTGCTGCGCTATCATTATACATGTAGTTAATTAAATACACTGCTTTCCTAGGAGGAGGTGTGCAGCTTCTCAGGAGGACTATAAGGGATGGATATGCAGCAAGAAAAATTGAAGATTTTGAATTAACTAAAAGCTAAACTAGTAGCTAAAAGCTAAATGACTAGCTTTTGCATCACTTTTTTCCTTCACATAAGTTGTTTTATTTAATGAAAAATCTGATCCAAAAGAGAAGGATCTTTTTTTGAAGACTCAACATGTAACTGAGAAATGCTTATATGATTTGCTTTTGCTTAGTTTAGGAAAACAGCTATAGGCTGCCAAAATGAATACATGTTTACTACTGCAGCTGAGCTGGGAAGCTCTCAGTGGCAGTTAATATTGGCAGGTCACAGGATGCAGAAGAAATTGTAATACTGAAACTGGGCGGTGAGCTGTCAGTTTCAGCTGTCTTTCTAGAAGAAATCTGACATAGCTCTTTTGGTCAAATAACTTTCGTTTCAGCTGAGTTAGAGATAATTTTCGTCCCAGTACCTACTTTGTTTAGGATTTAGTATTACAATAATATTGATAACACATATATCTTGCTGCTAGGTAATGTTGATGCTTGGCTGGGATAGTGCTAATTTTCTAGATTTTTTAGATGTAGGATGTGAAGAATGTGTTTTTAATTGTTGATGATGTTTTTAATTGTTGTGAAATAAAGGAGGGGTTTTTTGGGTTCCCATAGTTTGCTAGTATACAGGGTCAGAGCCAGGACAGCTAATCCAAATGGGCCAACAGAATATTTCATAGCATAACATCCTGCTCAGTAAAGAAATGGGAATTTAGCTGGAGGTCACAGGTGATCTGGATTCCATGTTTAGTCCTCTGCTTGCTGGTACTGCTATGCTCACTGTGCTCACCAAAATTGCTGCTTAGGGTGTGCTAATCATCATGTGGTGAGCAGTTTTATTTATTTATTTATTTATTTATTTATTATTACTATTATTATCATCATCATCCTCTATTGTTCTATTAAAACTATTTTAATCTAAATCCATGACTTATCTGTTCCTCTTCTGATTCTTCTCCTCATCCCACCAGGTGAGGAGGTTTGAGAGAGCAGCTGCGTACTGTTTAGCTGCCAACTAAGGGCTAAGATACAATAACCCATGACAATACTATAGGAGTTTTGAATGAATTAAATGGTCTAGGAACCAAAACCAGAAAAGTTGCTTATGCCAATGATGCATCAAAGTCACTAGGACTACCTCTGCACATTCAGAGAGCAAAGCTAGCCAGGATGCACAGGGACGTGGGAGAGATCTGTCCGCATACCAGTGCACATATGAACCTCCCATTCTGTTTCTGTTAGGGATTCTGACTGAGGCATCTTAAATCTCTGCAAATGCAATCTAACAGCCTGTGTGGAATGAAGAAAATGTTTATCTGTAATGACAGAGGAGTTTTACTCCTCCTTTCACTCTTCTACCACCCTGCACCTGTCCATCAGGCCCTGGAGCTCTCTGCACAGTGACATTGCCTGCTGATAGCACTAAGCCACTGAGCAACTGCGCAGTCAAGTCAAAGGCCTGTTTCCTCCTGAAAATCTAAAGTAACCACATGTCAGTTGGCTTATCAAAGCACAGCATTGCCTGCAGTATAGTTGTCTAAAAGACAAGGCAAGGAGAAGAAAGGAAAAAAAGCACAATTCCTTCTGCAATTTAACAGAATTTGGTTACTCAGAACAGTGTTGTTCTAAGTGAGCTCTGAGTACAGAGGAGTGACAGGTGACTCCACAGTTTAAAAGCTGCATTACAGCAATCATAATAGTGCTTTCCCTCTAGCAAGCATGTATTGGCTGTTTACCATTAAGCTACAGGGAGAGATCAAACAGACATTGGACAGAGATGACTATTCAGTGTTTGATCAGTTTGGGGGAAGCTAAGGCTCATCTTGGCATCCCACAACAGGAGAAGCTGTGAAATAAATGTGTCCTGAGGCTGAAGCAGAATCTCCTGCCTTACAGAGGAAATCTGTTAAGTTTGCAGATTTTGCGGTGTTGCATTGTGTCTCACATGTAATAATTGTGGACAGAACCACCAGATCATCGTACAAAACATAAGACACATCTTTAATTTTGCAGGTGCCAGTTTTGACCTCATGACCTTTCCTGACAGTTCTGATTTTTTGGCTAAGATGAAAAGTTTTCTGGAATATCTGATGCCTTGAGAGAAAAAAATGGGATGTTCATATGCCATGTCTGCCTTGGAGCTACTGAAATAGGGAAGACCTTTCAAAGGCACTACAGGAAAGAAACTTCTAAATTATCTCTGCTCTGGGGGAGGTTCTAAAAGGCAAGAAGTGGAAGAAACGAGTGATTGTTTCTTTCTCCACCACAAGCTTTTGCTAAAACTTGAACAGAAGTGACACTCCAGAGCACTTTTGCTCAGAATTCTTGTAGTGACACATAAAGGTAACTCACAGCCTTGGTGTTAAGGATGTGTGCTCCATCCAAGTGTCTCATCAGATGATTTATCTGTGAGTTTGCTGCATAACAGGTTTGACTTCTCATTGCTTTCAGATAGTGCCACTTCCTGGTTTAAATGAACCACTGCAAATACTCCTTCAGAAATTTAAATAAAGTTCACAATTATGAAATATCCAGGAACTGCTACTGGCTTTCCATAGCTGAGGGCATTGCAGACATCTTAAGTTAAATGTTTCCTAGAGTTAATAGTTAATTTACTTCATATGTAAGCTATGAAATCTCACAGAATCCTGGAGTCCTCTAATGTTTCTCTAAGGCAGGCAATGGTCAGCTGCAAGCTTAAAAAAGAGGTATTTATATGTAAAGGAGCACCATGCTTATTTAATAATACATACATATTGCTTCTTAGAGTATAGAGAATATAACCTCTGTCCTTCTCCAATGTAACGTAGATAGTGGCAATGAAACTGCAGTGGTAAGCATAATGCAAAGTTGACTAGGTGGAAGGGAGGACATCAAACATCATACTAAACTGAGCTCTGCTTTTGCTGCACTCCCTGTTTTAGGACATGTTTCCCTGAACCCACAATCAGCTCAAGAAAATTGGCTTTTGAGAGTAGTAGTAGGGACAGCCCAGAATGGAAACCAGGAGGAGGTATAGCATAGAAATAGCCGTGAGTTTGAGTGCTATATAAATGACAACTTCTCTCTTGCCACACAACACAGACTGTCCCTGACTGTCATCCCATTTCCAGGCTGTCTAAAAAGCCTGTTGCTTTGAAAAGCCATCAGGTAGCATCTGTGGGAAGCTCATCAAATACTTACTTTGCCAGCCATTACCCATTGTTCTTGTCCTAGAGAAACAGATTCCACCTGCAGCAAAACTGAACACATCAGGAATCTGTGCAAAGCATATGTCAAACTCCAGGATGAGCATCTATAGAGGCTTTCCAGAAAGTTATTGCTCTTCCTGCAGAGGTGAGCACCACCACCACATTACAGAGAATTAAGCCAGCAGTCTATGATGCTGGTACATTTCTATCACCCTGTTTCTCTATATGTAATCTTCCTGGCAAGGAACTTGCCACCACCCTAGGAGTGTTTCCTTTTTTCCCCAAAAATTAAAGCTGTCTTGTTTCTGTTTTGAGGAATACTTCTCCTGCTGAGACCTGCAAGGGATGGAGCTGAGAGGCATAGTAAACCTGACCTTGAATACTTATGAGTTAGGAAGAATGTGTCAGAAAGCATCACTGGGATTCAGTGATCTGAACAGATATCCCAGGTAATGGGATATCTATATGGGACAACCACAGAAAGAAGGCTAGTTGGCCCGCACAAGCCCTCAGCTCAGATTGCACTAGTCATGGACCTCCGGTAAGGACCAGTTTAGTATCTCTCCATTGCAGTGTATGACTTCAGCCATAGGAAAGACCTTTCTGGCAACATCTTTTGGTTTTATCTCCTCGGGGAACTGTAGATCAAATTAATTTCTATTTATGAAAGACTAGTCAGCATTACAAATTCTTTCCCCCAAACAATTGATTATTGTAGTTAGAAGTTTTCCAGATAGCTGTGTAATGAAGCAAACAATGCTAATTGGCCCAATGACATTGAAAAACTTTTTTTTTCCCCTCTGGAAAGAGGATGTTAGCGAATGTAAAGTTTTCATGATCAGAATGAAAACATGATAGGGAAGTCCATCCAGGAAGCATTCTCCTCCATTTAGTCTGGGTGTTATAGGCAAGATTTCCTTTACTCAGCATCAGAATACTTCTCCAGAGGAATAACTGGACAAAGCCAGAGGGAACAATGTAAATTCATAATAATTTAACACAGCTCCAGTGAACTGGAAGAGATATTACAGCAGAGGCAACATTAAAGGTTGTAAAAAGCATCAAAAATGTTCATGTGTATGTAAGGTGGGATTAAACCTGCTGAAACACAGGTTGGAGGTAGGCATCTTGATCACTGCTGTCTTTTTGTGTGGTGAAGCCCAGTAAAGGCATATTTTCCTCATCTCTCACTACTACATTGTCTTTTCTGTGTCAATGTAATAGGGTATTGGAAATTATTCAATAAAATATTGTTCTTGAGAGATCTGTGAACTCCAAATCCAAGAATCCTAGGTGTCAACCACCCATATTCTGCAACTGTCCTCGAGGTGTTGCCTTGAGCCCTGTAAATTCTTTGTATGCAATAGCTTTCAAAGAGCCTCGAAACCTTCCCATGTTTTTAAATCTCTGACTGATTGCACACGAAACACAGAAATTGAAATTGAGAAAGGATCTGAAATTATGATTGAAAGTCAATAGCCATTTGGCCCTCAAACTCAAATGGTTTACAGTAGCTGTGACCTCTGAATCACAGGCAATATAAATGCTTGTGTGACAAATACACTTACAGTTGAAAATACTGTCTGCAAGTCCTTCATCAGAAATGTGAAAATATTGCTACAGACAGATGGTCTGGGCACCTGTTCTGAAAAATAAGACCTCATATTCCTTACAAGACACTGTCTTGTCTAGTGGTGCAAACAGCATTACTCATATAAATCTACCATGGCAGCCAGTTCTGCTCCCAGTTAATGCACCAGTATGTGCTCAAGTTCAATGGTAAGTCAGGAACACACAGCAGCTTTGCTAACAGTTGCAACCTGTTTTCAGGGACACAGAGGGACTTCACTTACAGTTGTACTTGCCTTCAGATCATGCCAGTTTCAGGGCAAAGCACAGCTCTCACTGTCCCAAAAACAAGAGAGCAAACCATTTAGAGATTTCCAGGTACAATCAACAGCTGCTAAGAAAGATCAAGCACTTGTGCAAAATGCTGCAGAACCCATGTTCACCTAGTTTGTTAGCCTTATTAGTAGTTTCAGCTTCATTCATTCCACTAGATAACTCTCACCCAGTCTTCTCCCTTCCCCTCTTCTTGCTGTTTAATGGTCTTACAACAATGACAGATTTCCAGACACACCTGCTTTCTGTGCCATTCTGTGAATTGTAACCACCATGGTGGGTAGATTTGTAGTAGTAAAACCACATAACCATGCCCACTCAGGGTAGCACTGGACAAGCAACCTGTACAGCTTTCATCACCCTACAGGAGCATCAACAGCTCTGGCAGACATTTGGTTTGGTTCGGCAGAGGAGCTTGCTGGTCTCAGCCTCTAACGCTAGCAGAGGAGGACAAACTCAGATACAACTGGCATCTTACCTCCTTCAAAGACTCACCAGGGTGCACAGGTCAGATGCTCACAGAAGCAGTGTACACTTAAAGCTGGACTTCTCCTAGATGCTGCTTTGTGGAGAAGATAGCGTAAAAACTTTTTCTTTCTCCCTTCCTCTAGGTGAAGTGAGTGAAGTGGCAGGGAAGTCAGGTATAGAATCAGTTACAGCCCACTAGATCTTCCTGTGCAAGAAGGCCTTGGAGATGAGAGAGCCCAGTGACAGCGAAGATACTGCAGAAGCAGGATGTGGGTCACTCTCTTCTGCCTCTCTGGCTGCAGCTTGGGTCCAGAATATTGCCAAGGTTATGAGCTGAAGCTCAGCAGGCATTTCAGTTGGCACCAGAAGGTGGAGGGGCAGGTGAGACCACCACAGAAAGAGGGTTTCCTATAGTTATAGTGATTTTTTCACACGTGGAGCATGGTCAAGCAGCTGCCTGAGATAAAAAAGCACTAGAGTTCTTTGCTGCCACAGTGCACAATGAAGGGTCCTAAGTCCTCCAACCCGTAAGTGGCTTCTTATAAGTGTTTCTTACATGCTATGACATTAAAGAAGCCAGAAGAAACCAGACAGATATAGTTACTTTTGACAGCACATACCAGCAATGCTCAGCACTGTCAACTGGAGCCAGAACACATACACTACCTCTAATAAATATGCATGTGCTGAGACTGCAACATCAAACAGATCATGGGTCAGAGTAAGCAACCAGGGAAAGATGAAAAAAGTTAATGAAGACATCTCATATACAGCAAGATGAGCTCTCCCACCAGAGAAAGAGGCTGGTCAACCCATCAAAGCCAAAGAAGCAAGATGTGGCCCACAGCAACTTGTAAGCACACTTTGCTAAGGAGAACACCCAGATATCAAACCCATGGTACTGAGATGCCAATCAGCCATGGAAAATGCTGAAGAATGGAGCCATCTACTATCTCAGAACAGAGAACTCTCTGGAGGGCAATGAGAGATACCATAGTTGCCCGGCACAGAATGCTAGCTCCCCTGGTATTAACTTTTCTCGTGTGTTTAGTTTTCAGTTATTCTGACTGAATTGAGCAAAGTTTCTGTAAGAATGAGCGTAGGACTATGTAAACCTTGTCTGAATACGAGCATTCACTAATCCCAAAAGCTCTAGAAGAGAGCAGTGGTGAAGCAGTCCCTGTTATATCAAAATGCGTGCAGACTTGGGACCGCTCATTGCTTAGGGAGAAGAAACAGGAGACTGTTTCTACAGAATGAAGACACACAAGATCTGTTGAAGTATGTGCCCTGGTTTCAGCTGGAATAGAATCAATCTTCTTCTGAGAAAGCTACTTTTCTAAGTATCACAGAATCATAGAATGGTTTGGGTAGGAAGGGACCTTAAAGATCATCCAGTTCCAACCCCACTGCCATGGGCAGGAACATCTACCTGACCAGGTTGCACAAAGCCCCATCCAATCTGGCCTTGAACATATCCAGGGGGATGGGGCAGCCACAGCTTCCTTAGGCAACCTGTTCCTAGGGAACATCACCATGAAGAATTTAATTGTAATATCTAATCTAAATCTTCCCCCCTCCTCCAATATAAAGCCATTCCCCTTTGTCCTATCACTTGATGACCTCAGAAAAAGTCCTTCCCCAGCTTTCTTGTAGCCTCTCTTCAGGTACTGGAAGGCCATGATATGGTCTCCCTAGAGCCTTCTCTTCTCCAGGCTGAACACCCCAACTCTCTCAGCCTGGCCTCATATGGGAGGTGCTCCAGTCCTCTGATCATCCTTGTAGCCCTTCTCTGGACCTGTTCGAACAGTTCCATATCCTTCTTACGTTAAGGATTCAGAATTGGACACAATATTCCAGATGGGGTATCACAAGAGAGGAATAGAGGGTTAGAATCACCTCCCTCAACCTGCTGGCCACACTTCTTTTGATGCAGCCCAGAACACAGCTGGCCTTCTGGGCCATAAGCGCACATTGCCAGGTCACATCAAGCTTCTTATCAACCAGCACCCTCAAGCCCTTCTCTGCAGGGCAGCTCTCAACCACATCATCCCCTATGCTGTATTGAAACCATAAATTGCCTCAACCTGGGTGCAGCACCATGCACTTGGCCTTGTTGAACCTCACGAGATTCACACAGGCCCACTCCCCCATCTTGTCCAGGTCCCTCTGGATGACATCCCATCCTGGTGTGACAACTGTGACAACTACACCACTTAGCTTGGTGTCATCTGCAAACTTGCACTAGGTCTTGCTGTCTATATCATCAATGAAAACATTAAACAGCACTGGCCCCAGTACAGATCCCTGAGGGACACCACTTGTCACAGAACTCCAACTGGATACCGAGCCATTGACTAATACTCTCTGAACATGACCATCCAAAGAACATTTTATCTACTGAACAGTTCACCCATCAAATTCATAACTCTCCAGTTTAGAGAGAGGGATGTTGTGGGGAACCATGTCAAATGCTACACAGAAGATCAGAGAGATTATATACATTGCTTTTTCTGCATCCAGTGATGTGGTTACCCCATCATAGAAAGCCACTAGATTGGGCCAGGCAGGACCTCACCTTGGAAAGCCATGCTGGCTGTCTTGAATCACCTCCCTGTCCTCTGTGTGCTTTAGCACAGCTTCTAGGAAGATCTGTACCATGAAAGGAACTACTGCCCATTGTTTAGCAGCATGCTGAGAAATAGTAGGGCACCCCAGAAGCATAGACTTTATTTACTGCATCAGCAGTTTGAATTTACCACAACAGCAATGGGGATCTTCATGTGATGCAGTCTTAGAGCATCCAGAGTCAAAGACTTAGTGACCTCTTGAATGATGCAGTCTAAATCCAGGCAAGGGACAGTGAGTATTGCATTGAAGGAGTAAAACAAATAAGTAGTCTTAAAGACTATGAAAACAAATTTTCTCATCCCGTTGGTATGTAAAGAAATAATCACATGCTACAACAATGCAGAAAACAATTGGCAAGGCAGTAAGGACAGCATTCCCTCATGTAAACCATCCGGCCTGTTAATCTACTGAATGCAGTTGCTTGGATTTTCCTTCTTTTCATGGGTATGGTATATGTTTGGATAGATCACTATACAATCATTATGCACAACATGCAAAACACAAACATGTCTCGTTCGAGTCCATTAATACAACATCTCTAAATAGTGACAGCACAAGCCCAAGAATATCTTCATGTGAAAGGCTAGACATGTTTGGATAGATGCAACCCACATCTTACTTTTGGTAGGGAAATCTCTCAGAGTACTCTTGTGAACATTTTTCTCCACTAAGAACAGGCCACTGCTTCAATTTCCCACAGAAATGCTGATCAAACGGAAGCTTGTGGAAAAAAAAATCAAGAAAATAAAAAGCTAAATAAGGCCCATCTTATAAGTTAAAGATATGCAGGGAGTTGTATGCATAGAGAGTTGGATTGCATCATATCTCTATTCACTTATTCAGATGAGGCACTGGATTAAGCTTAACTCGACTGAGAATCAATTTAATTCTGAGTGGCTGTGTCTATACTGGGGTTTAAACAGCTGACTTAGTATATCTTAAATTCACATATTCAATTAATATGGATTATTTTTTCTGACTGCTCCAATCTCAGGGAAACATTGGAAGTGATTACAACAAAAGAGATTCCACATATAAGTACTGATTTTTGTAGCACAATACTAATCACTGGAATAAGACATAATCAGTTACGTATAAAACATCAGTTAGAGCTTTCTCACATTGAGTTACCTCTGGGGAAAAAACACTGCAGGCTGCTACTAGTTGCAGAACAGTTTATGCTTTCACAGCTAGATAATATGATGGTTTACACTATTTCTTGTTATGAGGCTTGGAAATTTCAATCAAACTGGAAATGTTTTTATTTTTATTTATTAGATTAACACCATGTTCTGGTATTAGTTAAGATTCCATCATGTATTTCTATTGTTCAGGTTTTCCATAATTTTTTGCAGCCTAGTTTCAAATGACTCACTTCAAACTAACATAGAATAATGGTAAAAAAAGATAAAACATCCAAGAATTATTTTTTTTTCTGTCCAAGTCGAAGTCAGAGAACAGTCTGAAATTCTACAAGTATATTTTACATGGGACAACATAAAACATTGATTTAAATAACAATTTTTTGCCACAACCATTTCAAAGGCAACATTCACAGCAGATGTTGAAAGTAGTACTTTAATAATTCCTGAAGTGAGATATACAGGTCACTCTTCCTGCAAACCTGAGTGATTTATTCATTATATATGTGGCAAGTAAAGAGACTACAGTTTATGTACAGTTACTTGAACAGAAGATAGCATTTGTCATCTCTTAATTACTCCAGCATTTACAGAGGTCAGAAAATAAGTAATCCCACTCTCATAAAACTGAACCACTACATTTAAGCACATCCCCTCTAGACTCCTGTAATAAATGCTGAAAACTCAAGAAGTTAAGAAGTAGGCTGAGCTGGCCCATCACTGGTTTAAGAGACAATGGAAGCAGTAGTAGCAAGTTAAGGAAAGTGTTAGAACCACTAATAATAAGAGCATGCAAAATGTAATGCTTGCTTAATTAGTGCTAAAACTAACATTTTTTTCAATTTTAAGTGACTATACACAGCCAAAAGGACATTTCTGCAATAAGTCTCTCATACAGGTATTTAATTGAAGCTATTAAGTGGCAAATGCCTCATTTCCTCAGGACAATTACACACTGGAACCACCAATGCAAACACAAAATGCATGTATGAGTAAATCTACTTCAATTCAGCCCATAGCTGTTGGCAATTTTTAACAAGACAATCACAAGAATAAAAGCTATTCCTACCCTCCTAGTACGTACAGAGCAGTTCACACTAGAAATCTGCATTACTGTATGTAATTTCTTACTGCAAGAAATTCAACTACTGTAGCATCTGCTTTCCAGCTTTACTGTATTATCTCAACTAGGCATTTTGATTAGTTTTACCTAAAAATTCTCCTATATCTTTGATCTTTTCAGGTATTAAAATAAATCTCAAGGACCTCAAAGGAAAATAAGCTCTTGAAGTTATGGAGAGGACAAGCACCAATGTTTGCCGTACTATAACTGACCGATTTCTATCCACAAACACAAAGACATCATGTAACTCTGTTTTTCCTCTTTGCAGCTGAAGCTATTTCATTTCCTAACTGGCAATTACTTGTCACACACTTGTCATAGACGTTGCCATCTGGTGCAGCAGAGCAACACTTCCAGCCATCCTTGCATTTCGAGTAAAAAGCTGACTATGACAATGCAGTGCCACACCAGCACTGTTTCAGCCACGCTGTGTTTGTTCAGTGCTGTCACATTATGACTTGTTCCTTATGTTCTTCAGAAAAATGGGACAATAATTTCCAGCCTGACAGTACTTCAGTTAGTTTCTCTGCTTTTATTAACAAGCATATAATATTAATTGGCAAAATACTGGATACAAGCTTCACTATCATAAAACTGAAACACTAAGCAATTATCCCAAAAGGCTTATTCAGACAAAACGAGCCACCAATAGTACAAAAATTACAGAGCAACACAAAGCATAAAAACTGTAAACTTTCAAATGAAGCTAAGCCAAAAATATGATTTTAAACTTTTGACAGTTCCAGAATCTTTATTATGCCACGTAAGAGGATAAAGGCTTAATGGTTGCACTGGCTTATTGTTCCTTAACCGTAAAATTGTTGCAGAAGGAAAGAACAAAACTCTCCTTTTGTCCAGATAAACAACTTCCGTTCAAGATTCCATTAAAGCAAGGTTTTTGTGTTTCAAATAAAAAAAATACTGGAGTATCAGTATTCAAAAACCAGGGCTGCTTCTTTCAGCAACCATTTAGGTTGTTAGTGAAGCTACCAACATGTGCGTTCACAGAACTGGACATTTCGTTCCTACTTTTCCCAGTAGGATGTAGACAGATCATTTTGGCTTTGACTGATTCACAAGAAGCCCTAAAGGCAACCCAATCATGGATCAAATAGCAGGACCAGACCTTTAACTTGTATATAAACAAGGAGAAGGTCCACAGTAAAACATCCCCGATGATTTGCTACAAGATGGAAGTCCTAGGAAGTGTGTACTGATGGCAAGCTTTGATTAAAGCAGAGATTGAAGCATTGTTCCATATTCTTTAGTTGCTTTTTGCAATCTCTTACTGCAACAGATCTCAAGACCTTACTTACAGTTAATCATATCTTATAATTCTAGTGTACGTGACAATTTCTGCCCTGTTATCAACTTTATGTAGACTAACTGAAGTGTATCTTGCACTAACATTTCCAGTAAAATATCCAAACTGAAGTAATTACCTGAGAAAACACAGAAACTTGATTCTTCTGTACAGCCCTCTGTACAAAATGCATTTTAAGTATTTATTAAGATTCATTTCTCATGTAGAGACTGGTTGGCTTTTTCCTATTACATTTAACTCAACAGTAAAATGCATAATGCTGTAAAATAGCCTAGTTTTATGCTTATACTTATCATCCAGTAGAAAAAACCTCAATGAATCTCCTAGGACTATTTTATTATGAAGACAGTAAGAGCCAGATAACCTTTCAAAGGCTCATAGCCTACTTGAAAAAAATAGCACCATCATCATTATAGTCTGATAATTTTTATGGTCCCATAGACCAGAGGTGACAGTGTTTGTGTATACTATTGCACAACCAATAATAAATATTCCCAGGTTTGATGATACAAATATACCAGACAACAATGGCACAAAACATTTTCAGACAGGCTTTAAGTCTTGCCAACTGCTTCCACAATTCACATTAAGTTTTCTTGCAAGATCATTTATTTTAAAATATTGCTGACAGACAGTTCTTGTACATACACAAATTCAAATCCCACACTCCACTCTTTAAATAAAAAGGAACAAATAAAAAAAAACCCACCACCCCTCAAATAATAGCCCCAAATAAAATCCCATTTGAACAAGTGAGAAAAGCCATCTACATTCCTTTTAAATTTAATGGTAAGTAGATGCTACATTTACAATTTAAACATATGTCTAATAAATGCATGTTTCAAACCTATTGCACAAAAGCATAAGTAATGCTCTTTATCCATACAAAACAAAAACATACAAATAAAAGCTACTCAAATTCAATGTAAAATAAAGAAGCTTGTAAAAACATCTTACAATTTCATTTTATACGCTCGTAAATACAGCTGGACCACTGAAACCAAAAATATTTGGATGGTAAAATAAGACAGAAGGCTTAAAACAGAATAAATAATCTTATAAAGTTAAAATTTAAAATCCCCAATCTCATTTAAATTTGATATTATATATTCTATTGGAACTCTATTTTAAACAAAACTATATTTAATGAGTCTCTGAGTCTGGCTGACTCAGACTCATTACTGCTGAGGATAATGCAACAAGATACTTCCTTACTGCAATTATTTACCAGCATTAGCAATTGTGAAAACTACTTCACAGTAACAACACCTTCATGAGAGTCAAAATAAGCTAACATGACCTCACTAGGACTAAGAGATACTCATGCTGAGTTCAACTCTCAGTCCAACTTTGACCAGTATCAGTGTTATTTTACCCAATACAACATTGATATAAAATAACTGTCTCTTAAGCTTCAAAGAAGTGAAACAAGGCTCTGATTCAAAGGCGACCTCCCTCTGACCTCAATTCAATTGCATTGTAGTCTTTTTAGTAAGGCCAAAAGAAATAAACATATGGTCTGGACACAGTCACATTCCTGCCGAAGGAAGAGTTTCTGTAGCAAAGATGTTGTGATATTTGATTCCAAAATAACTCTGTAGGTTTGGTTTTTTTCCTTTTTACTGTTGAGGCTTTATCAAATACATTGCAAAAGCAATTGCACACAATTATGAGAAAAAATACCAGCTGTAGGTATTAATACTGGCTCAAATTTAGCAATTTATCCATGTAGGTATAAACAATCTTCAACATACTGATAGCACCATAATAAATTCAACTGATTCTAAAGATGGTTATAAACTTATAAATGCATTTTCTGTACTGTAGATCATTACAGCAAGAGACAGACTTGAAAGACTTCTGAATTTGCTTGTTCATAACTGATTTCTCTGTTATACAAGTACTCAGCAAAGTACTAAAATCCCAATGTACTCTAACAGCACTGCATTAACATCTAGTCATACGAAGTTTCTGCAGTGCACACATTCTGAGGTAGACATCTCACACACACACACACACACATATATATATATATGCATATATATATATATGCTTTTATGTATATATATCTCCTGATGAAGTTGGTTAATCAGAATGCTGTCTGACAGCTTTAATTTCATGTCTACATCAGGTTACAACCAGTGTCTGCATACTCATGGTGCACAGAGGGTGGACATTTACAGCCCTGTTCATACTCTCAGTACCTCCCTGGCTAGAGTCTCCATTATTTGCACTAGGACAGTAACAACCACATAAACAGCCCTAAAAGGCCCAGTATGTCTATTTGTGCACACATCCAAATGACCTGCATTCATTGTTTCATGGAAAGATTATAAAAATGGTAGACCCATGATCTCATTTGTTCTTTTTGCTAAAGACAGGAGAAAAAAGCTGAAATACATATGAGGTCTGACGCAAAAAATGAGACCACCTGTACCTTTTTATTTAACAATATAAGACAATCAACTATAATCACCTCCAGAATAGCTGCCTTCTGAGTTGACACACAGCTGCATATGATGCTGCCAGCATTCAAAGCAATTCCACATATAACTTTCTGAAGGCTGTTGAGGATGTCCATTTTTGCTTTCACATCATCTACCAATAAAATACGGGTTCTTTTCAGCACTGATTTGATCACAAATAGGGTAGCTGCTGAAGCACAGTGATGTCACTAGCTAAAAACTGCTTCATAAGATAAAGTATTGTGGACTGGCACATAGACTTTTTCCAGCTGAGGGTAAGATAAAGTCTCTATGCAACCACGCTTCCACTCAAACTGAGTGAAGCAATCGAGCTGAGCCCTGTCTCACTGTGACAGGTTAGAACATGTTCTATAACCATCTCTTTGTCTCTATGCTTCCACTCTTGGTTCCTGAGCCACAGGGTTAGTCCTGGGAATGGGGGTAATAGGAGGGGGTGTCTGTGTCCAACTTTGTATATTTGAGCGAGCAGACAGAACAAACAGCAAGACAAAACCAGAGCCATGATCAATTCCACTCCTCATATACGTGGACACACATCCTTCCCACATAAACCCAGCCTCCCAGACCAGACATGGAGATATGCCTAATGCAAACACTCAAATGAAGCTATTCTATACTCATTTACTGGGACAGCAGCACTTTTTGGCCTTTGTGTGGCACTCCTTTCCACCTCCCACAGTTCAGTAGCCTCCCTTGTCATTCTCTGCTCGCATACTTTATGATTTCCTTCCCACTGACATAAGTAACTAAGTAAAAACGAGGAACCCTGTTTTCAAAGGTAAACATAGGCTGGAGCATTCCTTTTTGCAGCAGCAGAGCTGGGAAAGGAGGACTGAAAACTCCATAGAAAGAAATTATGGAACACGTGCTGAGGAATGTGTTGCTTTGAAAACTAAGAAAAGGAAGAAGATTTAAAATGCTTTGATAAATGTTTTGCAGTATCACCCTCCTGTCATTGAGTAACAAGTAACAGTTTCTAACAGAAAATGGGAGGGAACACAGCTAGAGGAAGCAGGGCAGTTAGAGAAAAACCTATTTCCTTATCCAAAGTCAATTTATCAAACAAATAATAGGGTTTAATAATAGAAATAGCAACTAGCATCTTCAGCTGACTGGAAAACTCTTCAAAAAAACTAGGTTAACTATTTCCAGTTGCTATTAATAAGGCATAGCCTGTTTGCAGTAACTTGACACCTCTGCCAGACAAATACTCTCACAATCACACTATATATGCTCTACTGTTTACAGCTTGCAGAAATCACTCTCAACTACTGTTGAGTCAAATATTTCAAAAACTCTTATAAACAGTGCAGTGAGCCCTGCTAAGTGCTACTGAGGGTGCATTCCATACCATATATACTTACATATGTGTATAGATGTATGCACACATATATACATGTACGTGTGCGTGTACTTGCATCAATTAGGGCTGATGCAAGCAAAAGTACCAGTTAAGGCCAGAAGGTGCTAAACCAATATTGTCTGCACTCATTCCCTGCCCTAAGACAGACACGAATTGCACTAAAAAATTGTCACGGTTTCATAAGTAAACAGGTAAAAGAAATATAAAGTTGTGGAATATTTAATCACTGAAATGAAAACTGTGCAACATCACCCAAAGTTGCCCAAGACCCGGTAGTTCAACAGTGAGAGGAAATTCTCTTTAAAATTAAAAACTGATTTCTGCAAGCCACAACTATATAAGAAATGTTTATTTTTTAAAAAGTTCACAAATCTAGCACTTTAGAGTATTTGTCATTATGTGGTGCAATTTATGTCACGGTAAAATATCAGGGAATGTTAAAATCAACTGAAATTATTTCTATAAATTTTATCAAATCAACATGCATAGGGGAGGATCAAAATTTTTCTAAAACACAAAGAGAGGGAGAACAGTAACAGGGCAAAAATGACAAACTTACTGGTTTCCCAGATACTCAGAAGTTTTCAATGCAGCATAATAAATTATCACCAGTCACTATATCATTAGGTACGTTCAATGCTCTAGAGAACAACTTGAATAAAGCAAACGCATTCAGGCATACTATATAAGACAATAACACTTTGCAAAAATATAGTTTTCAAAGAGTCAAAATGTGAAAAGTAACTGACTTCAACTTGGTGTCAAAAGCAACACTTTTTAAATCACTCCACAATATTCTAACATACTTCTGTATAACTCTAAGAGACAAATCAGGCTGTGTAACATGGAACTGTGAAGTGTTTTCATTATCTGTAAACTTAGTGCTGGTAGTGTCTTGTTGAGTTGCGCCTTCTTTCTTCCCACAGAAAAAAAGTATAAATATTTTCTGTCCAGAAATCTAGGTAACACATCCCTAAAAGAAATATTCAGAAGGACAGTCTGCTTTGAAAGCACTGCAATCTTCCAGCATTATTCAGCTGTTTTCTGTCACGATTAGCGATGCACTAAGAAGGTGCCAGATGATAGTCTTTGCAAAAAACTCTGTCCAGAGGGACAATAAAGTTCTCTTACAGCAAGTCCATTTTGGGTCTGTAATGTAGCAGTAGAGGTGCTTTCTGCAAGACAGAAATATCAGGTAAGTAACAAACCCAGAACTATTCTGTTCAGTAAGCAAAATTTCCGTTTCATACACTAAAATGTAGAAGAACTATCAGAGCAGCTATCTTCCCTGTCAAAATTTCACCAAGGAAAAGACAACATAATGTTATCTGTGGAGCTCAAACAAGGGCTGAAGAATCCTTCCCTTATGTCTCACAAGCTAATCACGTCAAGACTAGTTATACCAGGTCTCTTAACTTGGAAACCCCATTCCCAGTAAGGGAGAAAAGCTGATGTCTAGAAGGCAGCACAAAAGCATCTAGTACTACATATTCAACAGCTCCAATTTGATTCCTCTTCTGTGAATGTAGCCATTGCTTTTTTATGAATAGGTAAACTTCTAACACCCACAACATCCTGCACCAAGAAGTCCTGTGTATCATGTAAAGAATTGCTTCCTCTTGTTTGCTCTGGACCTCTGGCCTCTGAGTTTAATTTTACACCCCCTGCCTGTTTCACTTGAGAAAGCATTTACTGTTCCCTTTTCCACGTTTCACAATTACATAAGACTTCCACTATAAAAGTGAATAGTAGACTTGTACAGATACACATCACTTTGATTTTGTTTCTGCCTCCCTCCTCCTCTAAAAATCCTTAACATTTACTTTGTATCTTTTTTATTTACTTACATGGAACTTATGGTGCTCATTAATCACCTGTCACTCAGAACTGTAAAGGCTTGCTTTAATCCTCTGTCATCGGTCTTCACTATCCTATATAACCACAATGTCATCAGTACATTGTTACTGCAAGACTCAAGTCCCTTTCCAGGTCACTCAGGAACATCATATAACACAGATTACAGTAGGATTCCACTCGTGACCCCTCCACATTTCAAAGACTGACCATTGACTTCTATTCTGTGACTCTTATGCAAGTTAATTATTCTTCTACATAAAGACAGAAAAATGCTTCACTATTCCCACCTTCACCTCTTCTAGATATGCATCCAAAGCCACTAGGTGGTTCTACCTCAGTAGGCATTGCAAGCTCGGACTGTGTTGCTTGTCCATTAAAAATCCCAGAATCACAGAATAATTTGGGTTGGAAGGGACCTCAAAGACCATATATTTCCAACCCCCCTGCCATGGGCAGGGACACCTCCCACCAGACCACGCTGCCCAAGGCCCCATTCAACCTGGCCTTGAACACCCCCAGGGATGGGGCAGCCACAGCTTCCCTGGGCAACCTGTGCCAGCACCTCACCATTCTAATGTTGAAGAAATTCTTCTTTATATCAAGCCCAAATCTGACTCCTCCAGCTTGTACTTGTTCCCCCTTGTTCTATCACCATAAGGCTTTATGAATAGTCCCTCTCCAGCTTTCTATTAGGCTCCTAACAAATACTAACTCCTAGCTCAAATATCTCCTAATACACATACAGTGACTCTGTAGGTGTGACTTGCCTCCTAAATGTTCAGTTTTGCCATTCATTCTTACACCAACTTCACCTGAATTGCGATTATTAATGTGATAACTAATAGAATGAACGCCCCACTGTATATTATTCAGTTTCAAAGCTGTTTAAAGATAACAAAACAAACAAGTCAAATATGTACTCAAACATTTTTAACCAGCCTTGTTTATGCCTACTAAATGCTGCTAGAAATTTCCTTAACTAAGGCACATTGCAACTACTGCCTGTCCTTGAGAAGCAAAACAGCCTTTTTGAGCTTCAGAAGAGAACTGTGTTGAAAATTTGTCCCTTTTCTGCACCACAATTTCCCCACCCACACGGATTAAAAACAGTTTTACCTAAAACAGCCAAAAATAATACTTTGTTGTGGCCCCCAATTCCCTTGCCAGGCTTGATAACAACTTTGACAGTTGATGCAGTCTTCTCTTTTCCTTTGTATTTAATACTTAATTTCTCTTCCCTTCATTTTCTTGGAAATAAAATTAATACTTGGTGTTTAAGAATGCTGTATTAGATATTTATTAAAATATCTTCTTATTGAGTTTGCAGTTACTGTGGTATAGTTCTAAATGATGCCTATTTCATAAACATTTTATTTGGTCACTTCATGATTTGCTTGGAACCACTGTGTCATACCTTAAATCTCCATCTAGTAACAACTACAAACTTCAGCGTGTGGTCCTTCCCAAGGATCTCTTCATTGCATAATATGTCCAGCTGACAAAACAAAGACGACAGTTACTTCCTTGGGACACAGTACATGAAACAATGTGTGCTAGATAATGCTACAAATGTTTGACAAAATATTTCTTCTCTGAAGACACTGGAGTCATTCATCTTGCAGCTGTCAAGCAAACAAAAATAGCAGCAGGAAAGAAAAGACTGTACTTCCTCAACAAAAAAAGTACTGGAAGCCCATGTCTGAGCCTGCCTTGGAAATACTTGCACTTAACTATTTAATTTAGCTCCCCAAACAGTACTAATGCCCTCTACTGAAAGCTTTAAATGCTTTTAAAAAGCCCTAATAAAATAACCACAAGAAAGCAGAATGCATGAATCTCAAAGACAACTCTATTATTTAACATACTATGAAGTTTTTTTACCTAACACCAGACAGGTTGCTTTCTGCTATTTTTTTAATATTAAGAAAAAATCAGCCACCTCCCCCAGATACTATATTTATGGGGTTTTGGTAGATACTCAATAGCTATTTTTACTCTTCTATCTCAGTGCTGAAAGATCTTAACATTAGAAAAAATAAAGATATAAACATAAAACCATGAGGATTATATGATTACTAATCAGCTGCACTACAATAGCTGAGAAAGAACCAAAACAGGAAACATGCAAGAAAACAGCAAATTCTACGAAGGTAGCCTATATTAATATTTTACCTCATAACCCAAAAAGCATGAATGGGCAAGCAGTCAGCTTACACGGCTTACCTAATTGGCAATAACTCAAACCCTCAAACCTGCTACAGTCCACAGCAACCAAACTAGTGCCCACAAGCTTAAATCCTTCTGATATGAACCCATTACTTGGTATGGGCACACTGATTACACTACAATTTATGGACTCTTTAAGAAGGTAGGGAGGGATGGCAAATGAATAAACAGTACTCCTGAAAGTTTGTTCCTTCAGTAAAAGCCAAGCATGTTGTGCCAGAACTAGCACAATGGAATGGAGTGCTTAAACATACACACATACAAAAATATTCCCCTTCAAACAGTGATGATAGCTACGTTGGTGCTGGGCCACAGCCAGGAGTCAACCACTTCCAAGACAGTTCTGGAAAAGACAAGTGTTGTTTCAAGAAGACTAGGAGAGTTTGGGGATATAGTCCAACCACTGCACAGAGTATTGGTTTGAAGCATACAGAAGCTAGGAAGGAAGAGTGGTAGAGATGCAAATTGGTTGTTGAAAAGTTTGAGAAGAAAGGTGCTGGACTGCAAGCAGATACTTCTGCTTACAGGAAAGCTGCAGAGGGGCTCCTTATCAGGGAGTAGAGTGACAGAACAAGGGGTAACGGTTTTAAGCTAAAAGACAGGAAATTCAGGTTAGTTATAGAGAAGAAAATTGTTCACAATGAGGGTGGTGAGGCACTGACTGGCACAGGCTGCCCAGACAAGTCACGGATTCCCCATCCCTGAAGGTGTTCAGGGACAGGGAGGATGAAGCTTTGAGCAATATTATTTAGTAGAAGGTGTGCCTCCATGGCAGGAGAGGTAGAGCTAGATGATCCTTAAGGTCCCTTCCAACCCAAACTTTTCTATAATTCCATATTATTTTGTGATTTGATTTGAATGAAAAGTCTTAATGGAATTCAGTGAATCACTGACATCATGTGGGTTTGGGAGATGTCAAACAGAGTCAATTGAGATGTCTACAGAATGTGTTCAAGATCCAGCAAAGTGGTAAACAGAGGTTGCATTCACATGTTAGCCACTGTTAATTTCAAATCTGAACTAGGAGGAGTGCAAAGAATTGCCTTTGTTTCTGTACTTTTCACCATGAATTCTTCCTATGACTCCAAGTACTCCCTGAAAAGGAAGGGAAAAGTAGGAATCTGATAATACTCTGCTCACGGTAAGCAGCAGCTTTGGGTTGAGCTTCACAGAGCGCATGGAAAGGAATAAAATATTCATGCTGCTTCCCCTTACTTGTGCTTCGGTAGCATTAAAGTGTTTGTTACTACCTGTCACCTGTACTGGGTGTGAAATCTCTGAAACAGAGGGGCATACCTGACTACAAACTGTCAAAGAACCTTGCCAGAGTCCATTTTAACACATGTGGAAGCACATAACCAAGACTTTATCTTAACTATTTATATATTGACATGAAAAGATACACTGCAAACCAGAAAAAAGACAAGAAAATGACTACATGACATATAATTCAAGAAACGGTGTATGCTTCTGTTTTCTGAAAACAGAGTCAGATTAAATGACATTCCTTAGCAAAGGAACATTCCTGCACTTTTAATAAGGCTTTTATATCTGCAAAATAATTTATAGATTTATAATATTACCTCGTTAAAAGAAGAAAGGTTAAGTTTTTTGGCAATGAACTTCTTTAGATGCAAGACTGTTGCTTGTGCTGAGCAGCGGATCCATTTTCGTTTCAATCCACGCAATTTGCTGCTATTGCATTCCAAGCAGATACTCACCTTCAGGAAAAAGCAAACTGTCAGGCTTGGCTGGAACAATTTTCAGCAGTCCTCATCATGTATTCCATATGTATTTTTTATTAATACAAAAAAGTGAAGCATTACTAGTATTCCTTGAAACAGAAATGCCTGTAGTCCTATTAAAGAAAACATTTTCTAATATCTTGTCCGTTTAGTGATAAGCACTATTGCCACCAAAATAGATCTAGAGAAACAAAGTGAAGAAAACTTTTTATATTGGAACAGGGCTACTCCAGCCCAAATACAATGCTGCTCCAGTCCAAATTCACAGCCTGCTAGTAGTTCAAGAGGACTCTTATGTCAAAAGCCAGAATAAGATAAACAATAAGAATACCATTGCAAATTCTCAATGACTGCTCCTAAAATAACTTCTTGCCTTTAGTGCTATGCTAAATCCAGTTTAAAAGAGAATATTAACACATTTAAAAGAGAATTTAAATTTTAAAAAGAACAGATGCAAATGACAACTTTTTAAAAAGGCCTCCAATTTCTATGCTTCAATTCTCACTTCTTTTCTCAACCAGCTATTCATTACTTAATATAAGCTCTTTATGATGATTTACTTCATGCAGTAAAAGGATCTAGTACTAGGTACAATCGCTTTGGAAATTTCTCTACATTATAACTTAAAAGAAAATCAATCCAAGTTTTACTCTGGAGGAATGTTACAGAAAAACATAAAAAAGACAGATTGTATATCCCAAAAGGAGATTTCACTTTCAAACATGCTTTGTGTTTAAAACGTAATGGGGAACTTTTCAATTTTCATACTATTTTTATGGTATAGAGCTAATACTGCCTTGGTACTAGAGGTTTGCAACAAAATAAATAGTAAGTAAGAGTGGAAAAAGTTTTTTATTCATAATTAATAATACACATACTGCTGAATTAACTAATATTAATACACATTCTGGCTTGTACTAGAAACGGTGTGACCAGCAGGTCCTGGGAGGTTATTCTCCCTCTGTTCTCGGCACTGGTGAGACCGCACCTCGAATCCTGTGTTCAGTTCTGGGCCCCTCACCACAAGAAGGATGTTGAGGCTCTGGAGCGAGTCCAGAGAAGAGCAATGAAGCTGGTGAAGGGGCTGGAGAACAGGCCTTATGAGGAGCTGCTGAGAGAGCTGGGGTTGTTTAGCCTGGAGAAGAGGAGGCTGAGGGGAGACCTCATTGCTCTCTACAAGTACCTGAAAGGAGGTTGTGGAGAGGAGGTTGCTGGCCTCTTCTCGCAGGTGACAGGGGACAGAACAAGAAGAAATGGCCTCAAGCTCCACCAGGGGAGATTTAGGCTGGACATTAGGAAAAAATTTTTCACAGAAAGGGTCATTGGGCACTGGCAGAGGCTGCCCAGGGTGGTGATTGAGTCACCTTCCCTGGAGGTGTTTAAGGCACGGGTGGACAAGGTGCTAATGGGCATGGTTTAGTGTTTGATAGGAATGGTTGGACTTCATGATCCGGTGGGTCTTTTCCAACCTGTTTATTCTATGATTCTATGAATGTATCACAATAATACTGGAATATGCTTCTTCAGAGGGGGGGGGGGCGCGGAAATAACCTAAATTAATTCTGAAAGAAAATAAATACTTTGGAAACTCATAAACAGTCAGAACTATGAAATCTTAATGCATGTGTCTTTAACATATTCTCCATTCCTGCCAAAACCCAAAGATGAATCATATGCTTCCACAAAAGCACTGGGCAACATTGCATCTTATTTGTATGAACAGAAAGAAAAAGTAGCTCAAAGAAGTTTTTACTTCTCTGTTAGTTTAACAAAGCACCAAAGCTAAAACATAAGAGAAAACTAAAACATGCCCTATGATTTTACCTGTTCATCACTTCGGTGGTAATCATTATCTTCTTCCTGTTTTTCTTCAGAAGTTTCTTTGTTTGAATTTTCATCTGTTTTAGTCTCACCTTAAATAGGAAAGCAGATATATGGGATAACACTCAGCAGCAGCTTGTAACACAAATACGATTATAACAGCACAGCTCAGGACTGCAACATAGAATAAACTTTGCTTTCCTCAAGTTGTGCTTATCTGCTTAGGCAACACTACCTGCCAACAGCCCCCTACATAAAAAAAGTTCAACTGCTAGCACTCAGAAGCTGGGTAATTTCAGCAAGTCCCCATGTAGGCACTACTATGGAGATCATCTTCACTAGGAGTAATATGTTATGACGACCTGAAAAGAAAAGATCTGGTGCACAACTAAGGGACAAAGCAACAATCCTACACTTACTCTATTATACAGTGTTATAAACCAATTGTAAGTGTAATAAAGCAACTAGGCACATACCTCCAGCAGGTCTGTTTGTCCTTTTACTAGCCATCACCCACCCAAGATAGAATAAATAAAGAACCATTTACCATTTCGATGGGAATCTAGGTGCTGTTTTGTAGAACATGTCTCCCCTTTGATGTCCCCTGGAACTTCCATGCCCAGTTTGTGATAAAACTCCCTTTGCTTTTTCATTTCCGCTGTTTAAAATTGGAAAAATTAATCCCTGTAATAAAGTTCTAATACAATATTTATGAAGTTATTCCAAATTCCTTCTCTCTAAAGTGAAAAAGGCTGCCCACAAGTAATGGTATTGTCAGTATTTACTGCTTTTCCATCTTTGATACTATGTCAAGTCATGTCTGTATTTTTCAGAGTTAGACTAATAAAGAATCATCTGCATATCACAGAATCACAGAATGACCAGGTTGGAAGAGACCCACCGGATCGTCGAGTCCAACCATTCCCACCAATCCCTAAATCATGCTCCTAAGTACCTCATCCACCCTCACCTTAAACACCTCCAGGGACAGTGACTCAACCACCTCCCTGGGCAGACTGTTCCAATGCCTAACCACCCTCTCCATGAAGAACTTTTTCCTAATCTCAAGCCTAAATCTAATAATACTATTCAGAGAAATATCCCATTTTTCCTTCCATTTCCCCAGTTATTGGTAGTTCAGGTATGAAATTACCACTAGAAATTCCACAAATGAAAGAATGTGGTCTTCTATTGTGTTTTTCCTCCACTTCCCCCCCTGTATTTTCATGACCCGAAACATTTTTTTCTAGAAGTGTCAAAGTAGTAGAATCACAGAATAAATTAGGTTGGAAAATACCTTCAAGTATGTTCAAAACAATCTCTAAAAATAGTCATACCACAACTTACCTTCTTGGAGGCCTGGCACAAGTTTGTAAACAATATCTTGCATTGTTCTGTCATGACTAACAAGAAAAAAAACCCGAGAGATTTAACTCAACCACTTTGATTCAATCTTAAAAGAACTACAGTATTAAATTGATCTAAAATCTTCAAATTCACTTCAGAAGAATTTTAATTTTCAATTCAGTATTTATCTCAAAAAGAGAGGATAGTAACATGAAACAAAGTAAGAAGTAGTACAGGCTAAGACAGAAACCCAATGAAAATTCGAGGAAGAATAACCTTTGCATGTGGAGGATCATGCCCCACAAAATATGGCCTCTTGCATCAAGAGAAGTGTGTTATTAATAATCTCAAAATTCTTTGAGATCTTTAAGGTAAACCCATTTTTATTACAAAACAATGGCATCTGTTTCTTATGCTCAAAGACTCATTTCACATTTCTAGATTCCTTTGTTATCTTTACTACACTTTCCCAAAAACGTCAGAAAAGAGCACACAGAAAAGAAGACCAAACCAATGAAATTTTACTTTGTTCTTAAAAGCCACCATTTTAACTGTGCCTGTATATAAGTCTGTACTGGTAGTGTGGTTTAAATAAAAGAAAGTTAATAATTGCAGTGGAACTGGAAGGCAGCAGCACCAGATTAATTCCCAATCTACCTAGATGACATCCTTTTTTAGTCTAAAATGAGTAACCATCTGACAGAAAACACATTATCCTAAATTCTGACTGATAAATAAAATCAGAAACATTTCAAATGTCTGCCTCGGCTGCTGCAAGTTCATCATTCCAAAAGAACTTGTAATATCCAATCCTGAATCTGACTTAAACAGGACAAAAGGTTTACAAGAGTAGTCTCAGGCTTGTCATCACCTGACATGAGCACTTCACAGCAGTGGAGACCAATGAATAAGTACAGGTGATAAATCAAGAGATCACCAATGGACCGCTACAATTTTTTAAGCAGCGCTACAAGATGCATCAGAATATCAATAATTCCACAATACACGTAATTCCAACCAGCAGTAAAATTCCGTAGTTCCAACCAATTCAAGTAATTGCAACACATTTGCACAGACTGGGATTTTCAAGTGTCACATATGAATTGCAGGAACATCTCCAAAAATACTTCAACGTAAATGAGTAAATCAGTCATCACTACTAGATCAGAGGTGAGAATTTAATGGCATTCAGAAACGTAAAATAGGAGACACATTTCATTTAGCACAGGTAGCAAACTCCTTTCTAGCTGTTCTCAGTTTGATGCTGTTCCTAGTACTTTTGTCACAGAAAGCAAGCATCTGAAACAAAGCACTAGTGTATTCCTGTAGCCTTAAAGAAGACAAACATGCTGTCTTAAATATAATATATCTGTTCTTGCCTATTGGCATTTACTTCTCTCTTCAAAGGACACACTCATACAGAGTATTGTCAGTGTATCATGAAACGTATTGTCAGTGTACACTATTACTCCTCAAATGCAGAGATGGCATGACTAGGTCCCTGAATCAATATCAGTTTAAGTAATCTAAGTTTGCATAGAACATCAACAGTTTTCTGTAAAAGTGAAGAGAAATCAAACTTATTTTCTATAACCATTGATTCAGAAGTTGTGATAGAACTGAGAAAGACACACCGAAAACTGCCACAAATGAAAGCAAACTTCACAAAAGTACACAAAACACTCCTACTTTATATGTAACAGCCAGTGCAAACACAATGTCACAAGGGATTTTCATCAGGGAAAATTACTAAAGTTCAGTAAAATGAAAGGAAAGCACTAAACAAAAAGCAAGGGAATGTCTTTTTCTCCAAACAAAAACACCCTAAAAATATTTAGCCAAAAAAAAAAACCCAAAAGAAAAAAACCAAACAAAACCCCAAGAGAATCAATGAACATTCATGTTAGGTCAGAATGTGAAAGCAAAACGAAAAAAAGTATAAGATTGTTCCATTCTAGAGATTAAATCCTCTGGTCTCGTATTTTTGCTGCCATACTCTTACTTGGTCCTATGAATTTAGCAGACCTTTGAAAGACTAACTGAACAATAAAGCTGACAATTATTTCTCTCATTACTCTGTCAAGGCACAGAAAAACACCGCTAAACTGAGAGTAATTATTCTGAAAACTGTGCAAAAGTATAATTTCTACAAATGTTTAATTTCAGTATCTTTTATACTTCAATCACACAAAATGAGGAATGACTAAATCCCATTAAAACTTGTACAGAAATTAAACAGCAAAGGCATACTTTGCCTGCTTTCAAGTCTGGAAGAAGGCAACATGTTGAAGAGTTGCAAACTAATAGCAAAGTCTGGCCTCTCAAACATCTTCAGCCTTCCTTTTGAATGTTTAACATGCTGATAAGCAAGTAAGAAAATCTAAGCAAAAAACTCTGCTGTATTAAAGAGGCTGCAACAGTCTAGAGTGAAGCTAGTTCCACTTTTGCTTTCATACTTACCCAATATACTGTAATGGGTGGCTCTGATGTATAACAATTCTACAGGTCGGACATGTGTTGTTTTCCTCCAAATATTTCACTAGGCAGCTTCTACAGACTGATAATAAGGACATGCATAATTAAAAGCAAATTTAAAAAGCATATCAATAAAAGAAAGTTTGTTTTTATACATTTGCAGAAACATATCTCACTGAAATTTACGTGAAGTTAATTTTTTTACATCATGTAAGCATGACATCTAATCATGCATAAGACATTCCAATAGCTTTCAATTATATTCTTGATAAACAGAATTAATGTGCTAGATTAAGGCATCTGTACCTAGTCAAAGTCTTGTCTTCCTAGTAAACCATACAACGCACAATCCCACTCTGGAACTCACTAGAACAGCAATTTCTAGCAGGTCAATATCATATTGCTTGTACCATTCAGCTTGCACATATGATTTAACAAGAACTGCATGCCATAAAGCTACTGAACCTATTTGCTTCAACTACGGCCACATACAGAAGTGTACAGTGGCAATGAACCAAACACACACACACAAACATATTCCAAAATTGGATGCTTTTTCATGAACAGAAAACTTTCAATAAGTGGATATTCAGGTGCTAGTTTAGTTCTACCTTTCACAGAGTATACTGCAGTTAAACTTCCACTAGAAAAAAAAGATTACATGGGCACAGACCATCAGTATTTGTAAGATGTCCTGGCAGAAATCGCTAAAGCAGTTGTTCATTATAAAGCTGAATGGTTTTGCAACTGTTTCCATATGCATATACACTATCACCTGTATCTCATTCAAAGCGAACTATTTACACTACTTGCCGCCCCTGAAACAGTATTCATAATATAGAGGACTACATGATACCCTGACGCAGTTGAAGTTATAACTCAGAAATGTAAAAAAAAAAAGGGGGGGGGCAGGGAGAAATAGCTCTTTCTTTAACAGCAGCAGTTCATTCAATCTTGGTATTAATGCATTCATTCTTATCACGTAAAAGGCAAGAATTTTTGTAACTATAGTGCCACCTACCTCTCAGGAAAGATTAATGTACAATTAAATAAACACTTGTTAATGTAAAAAAAATAAAACAGCAGCAAATAAATTTTGCATTCTGCATTATATTTACACACTCAGAATGACAGTACCATTGCTGGTATAGGTTATGGTTAGACCAAGCCATATACCTTCACATACTGAGCACTGACCTTGCACAGCAGTCTGTTTCAGACAAAAGCTACCACAGCGGATGCATTTGCAAAAATGAAACCAAACCCTGGGTTTACCAAGTCAATGAAAACAGAACCTGACCTTGCAAGAAGGCACAGGTATCCTGGGAACAGTAGAGACATTGTCCAATTGTGTAGGAACAGGGGCAGGAAGGCCAAAGTGTAGCTGGATTTGAACTTGGCAGGGGATGCAAAGAATAATAACAAGTGTTGCTATAGGTATGTCAGTATAAAAAGGAAGGTTAAAGACAGATTATGTACCTCCCACAATGAACACTACTGGTAAACTCATAATACTAGACATGGAGAAGACTGGGGTACTCAATAACTTTTCCGCCTCTGTCTTTACTAAAAACCTCTTACCCACATGTTGAGTAGATGGACCACAAAAATGTAAAGCATCTTATACTACGTAAAGCTACGGAGGATATTTCATGTCACTGCTTCAGGTCTTGTGGACTGAATTTTGACTCCTCAGCTGATACCTACTTAGCTCCACTTGATACCATTTTAGACTATGCGGATGCTTCTCCTCAGAAGGAATCTTTCCAGATCTTTACTTAGAACTGCGCTAATATGCAAGGTTTCCATCAGAATATTAACCCCAACACTCCTATATCCCCCAGTATCAGCTACAAAAATGCTGAGACGGACCTACACCTTTGACATACAATTTCAGTTTTCTTGAAGCTTAAAGATTTGTAAAGTACCAGGCCACACTTGACCATAAATTCAGAGTAGCATAATAACAAACCACTACCTCATCATAGTACCTTAGAACAAAAGTTTATTTCTAGGGTACAATACAATACACTTAATTTTTATCAATAAACTATGATTGCTTTCTGTAGAGGAATAGAAAAGCAAAAGACATTTGGAAAACTTCAGGTGGAGAACATATGCTATGTCAACTGTCACTGGAGTGAAAACGAGGTATTTCACATTCCTTTAGCAGGAAGAAACACTACATTCCTGAATGAATACGTTACCACTAATTGCATATGGCTTCCAGTTTGTGCAGTACAGCTTTAATGTCCTCTCAATCTGCTTTGTTAAAAGAAAGCAAACAGCCTGTTAAACAAAGCAGTGTCTAGTGAAGCACAAATTATTTTTGCTGGTGCACAAAGATTTTTTAATTTCAATAAAAAACATTAACACATGTTGCAAATCAAGTTAAAAAAAAGAAAAACAAACAAAAAAACAAGCAAACCCCAACTTCTTTAACTTAATTATACTTCTACTTACAAGTATGTAAGCATTCTGTTACAGTAGTAGCATCAATCAGGTATCCATTGCACAGACGACAGGTTATATGGGCATTAATGTCCCAAAGCTTAATCTTTCTCGTTAGCATCTTTGGTGTCTGCAGAAAAGACATATTATAAAGTAACACAACTGCAGTGATCAGATAAAGGTAATCTAGGAAGAAATTATTAACTATAATTAATTCTAAAGATATGTTTATACGGCATCAAGCTCACATAAACTGTATCCAGGTGTGCACGCACACATGCATAATGATGACATTAACTTTTAAAAACTTCACAGAAGTGATACAGTGTCAAATCCACGCTATTTTGCAAGTCAACATTTCAACAGCACATAAACCAGTCTTCCAGCGTGCTACTAGTAAGTTCCTTTATCAACTGAGGGACTTCGATTTAAGGTGAAACCATGCTATTATACTGATCTCAGTCATTATAGTCAGTCTAGTAACATGGAAAAAAAAAATCACAAAAAACCCCCCCCAAACATAAAAATTGGGAGAAAATCCCCTAAGATATTTGAGAATTAAAAGCATTTAGATAACTGAAAAGTCAAAATAACTAGGTCTGATTTGGCATAGTAGGTTTACTTGTAAGTGTTTGCCTTGTGCCAGTACAGTTAAAGCATAATTTTGAAGCTGAACATTTGGTACTGAAATCCCATTTTATTTAAACTCAGGTTAATTAAAGAACACATTACAAAGTACAAGTCTCTTTGGCAGAGGTGCTGTTCGTTGTACTAAGGAACATTGACCTAGAAAGTTTTTATCTCTTCAGAGCAATGGTTGACATAACCACCATTAAAAGGAATAAATATCAGAAATTAAAAAGAAATAACTCATTCAACTTTTTTTGCAGCAACCTCAACTGCTTTCAGATGAAACAACACACAAAGCCCATGCCTTAACAAACTATTATGTTTTAAATATAGCTATATTTTAATTTTCACTATACACTAAAAAGAAAACTGTACTGTTACCATAACTTTATAGCATTAGAGTTTATTAGCAGTGCAGGCTAAACTCATTTCCCTATTACATTTGGTTCCTGGACTGCAGAAGACATTGAATTACAGTGTTTTCCACTGCAGTGACTCTACTGTACTTGATTCAAATACTACTATTCATCTAGCTTAGTCTGAAATACATTTCAGAATTTGAACAGTGACACATTCACCAAATTCCACAAAAACGTTTTAATAAAGTTGTCTGATCTTTAATTTAATTTGCTGTATTCTTCTATGTGTAATGAAGTGGTATTAAGAAAAAAGAACTATCATAGGTAAACTTCCATACTAATCTGAACTATACTAGCACTGAAAGAAGTATTTTATCTTCCATTGTAACCTATGGAAAAGTACATCCAATACCCACCCATTACAATCTGCACTGTCCTACACAAAAATGACTACGAAGACTTCCAGTTCTCTTAGTTAAATAGTAAATAACACAAAAATTAAACTTATTTCATGGTATTTGAGACTTCTTAATTAAGCTAGTAACTAGCCATTACAGAATAATGAAAGTGCAAAGACGCTATGTTAGGAAACTAAATTACTTTTCAAAACTGTATTTTATAGATATATTTCTAATCAAGTGAAAACCAGCCATGTATTAAACCCCTAGGAACTGATGCATGAGGTCTCCATTCCAAGGAGCTACTGCATGAAATATGTATGTTTCTATGGCAAAAGAGAGAAGATCTACCAACATCTTAAAGAAAAGTTCAGGAGATGCCTTAAAACCACCAGTTAAATAGAAAGTCGGCATATTGGAAAACATAATTCATGACAGGCAAAAGAAATTAAGCTACAAGGATACTTGAAAAGGCAGTATCAATGCAACCCTAGTTACTTGCCCAAGCAGGAATTCAGGATCACCACAAATTGAATCCAAGTACTAATAAGGCAGATGACCCAAAGAAGTTACAGTGACAAGTGAAAAAATTATTTATTTTCTAGAAAAAGTATGACAATATTTTTCCCCTCTACAACAGAGACAAGCACTGCCACTAGTGCTTGACTCTACTGCAGTGAGAAAAAAATGACAATAAACAGTTTGGATAGGGTATAATATTAGGAGAACAATGAATGAACTATAAAATCAAGAAAGTAAAAATACAAAATAGTAATAAACTACATTGTACAAAAAAAGAGAATAGGAAAGATAATACTTTACTGACTGAATGGGAAACAAAATCACACACTTTTTGGCAAAGGAGAAAAACATGTCTTCTAGAATATCAAGAGCAAACCTGTCAAATCAACCTTATGAAAATTTTGTACACCTTTCAAGAATGACATAAAACCCCTCCCATTACACCTTTAAAATATAAAAACTGGCAACTACTGGACGAAGCAGAAGAATGAGGATAGATTTTTCCAAGGCATTAGATATCTTGTTCTAAAAAGAGACAAAACCTATATTAAGTAAGAGATTTCTCCAGAAGGCTTGGCTCACAGCGTTATCTTGCAGTTGCTAAAAGAAGACAATGACCTCTTCCCTGCAGATGCAGAGGTCCACACAGGGTAGCTTCAGTACAGTCTGAACCTGTAAGCAATGCACTTTTTAAGGTCAGTTAGCAAGCCGTCAGCTCCACTTTAGCATGTATCTTGTGCAATTGAGACCCATGCCTAATAGTCTCAGAAAAAGACGACAACTGGAATCCATCTCTTATTTTTCAAAATGGTTAACCTGTAGCAATTGGCAACCTTATTTAAAACAGGGGGGAGCAGAAGCCAGACCAGTTCATATCTGTTTAGAAAATGAGGGAGGAGCTAGCAACAAAATGGCCTATTACCAAGATGTCTATTCAGTTAGACAACATATTAAAGAGTCAGACTTTGAAGACAACTTGAATTGCATCCCAGAGGGAAAGAGGACAAAAAAAATTTAGCAAAACTACTGACATATGTAAAGAATAATTAAAAGGAATAGTGTTACAGCCTCATATAAGAAATTAAATTTATTAATAACAGCAACAAATTAAAAATGTAAAGTAATTCCATATTAATCATTTGTCTATTCGGCATCACTTCAGAGGAAAGCAAATAAGATAAAAGCAAGTTTCATCATCAACTACTTTTTTATCATTATTAATGTATTTGAAAAGGGGACAGTCATACTTCAATATACCAACTTGGTTAATACAAGGTATCTTCCATGTTCCTCTCTGGAAAACGTTAATAACTATCAGCTGAGAAAAGGTATGAGATTACATGAGCCACACACAGGAAGGAGTCCCAACATTCCCATGCTCCTAAAGCCTATCACCAAACAGAAGCTGAAAACCACTTTCATCGTATGAAACAGCCAAGTTCTTATCATCCCACCAAGAAACACACTTTTCAAGTAAACACATGTACACTTAAGTGCACTGCTATAGGGGAAAAAATGTAGATTAGAAGCAAGCAGAAGGTACAAAAAAAATTGAAGACACTAATGATGACAAATATACCATAAGTAAGTTCTCAAGCCCCAATTCTATGTGATTTTAACTCCAACTTAATGATATAGACTACCTGCTATTTCAACATGTTGGTACCCAACCCGGGCAGTTCCAAGGGTTGCTGGGGTAAGACCCAGGGTGTCCCCATAAAATTTACGGGTTCAGTGCCTACTGGGATAAATGAAGGTAGTGATGCAAAATGATTGGTCCAAAAAGGAGTTTATTTGTACAAGCATTCTTTGGGGTAAGATTGGCACTGACTTGCTAAATCTGTGGTAAGGGAAAAGAAAGAGAGAAAGGGACAAAAGGGGAGAGAGAAAAAAGTGCAAAGACATTACTTCGGCTCCAGTGCAGCCACCAAGCTACCAAGACAGTGGGCCAATGCCCAGCCCTGTATCACAGATTTATATTATTTATAGATATATATTATTTACAGATTTATATTACTTAAGATTTATACTATTTATAGATTAAGGTCCAAGGGGAACAGATTTCTGGTACACCTTTGCAGTGGTCTCACTGGAAGGTTCTGGAACCAAGTTTGGGGATCCTATGGGAGGCTCTGGGATCCTTGGTCAGTTCGAGGTGTAGTTCTGCCCTGCTCCCACCACTGGCAGGATTGCAGCATAGCAGCTCCAGGCAGCACACAGACTTGCAAGGTAAGGTCAGCACTAAAGGACACTGCCACTTCACTGCAGGCTCAACAGCCACAAAACAAATTATTTAAGGTAAACCATTTGAGTATCAAGAATTAGCTTTTGACACATTACAAGTACACTAAGTAAATAAAAATCTATTTACTAAAAAGTTTAAATTTTACATCACACTTACAAGCTTGCAAATTTCAGTTGAAATAATATTTGAGTTTATCAAGCAAGCAACTGAAAACCTGGCCAGTTTTTTTTCAGCTACTAGGCTCCCTTGAAAGCAATGCAATACTTATCTTGAGAAAAATCTCAGTATGCTACAGAAGTGTCAGCACCTGGTTTTGCTATTTAGGTAGTATTCTCAAAGAGCTACTTTTACCATATTAACACATAGAACCATAGAAAAAGGAGAAAGAGCATGTTTACAAGCTGTTGGATTTCTCTGAACAATCCTGAATGAAGTAACTGACCTACTTCAGCTTAGACTACTGACACCTTCTGCACATACGATTATTTGATATTAGTAATCTCATTCAAACTGGAATTAACCAGCAAGAATACACAATGTCCAAAACATGAAGTCTGAGTAAGAACTAAACAAGATAAGGCAAATCCATGTTTCTCTTCAATACTTTCCCCTTGAAAAATGGAATAAGTTTTTCCATATCTGAACTACAGGTGGTAACCTCCACAAACTTCATCTTCCCATCTCTCAAATAGTGATATGTTGAAAAGGAAGCTTAAAGCGAATTCAGAAACTTCAAAAACAAGTAATCTAACCTTAAAAAGAAAACCAACAGAAGACCAAAACTATCTCTGAATACACATTGCCAAGCAAGCCTGCAGCTTAGAAGCATGGAAATGTTCAGACAACTGATCAAAGCACTGAGCAACCTGGTCTGACCTCATAGCTTACTCTGCTTTGAGCACTTGGATTACATGGTCAGATATCTGTTCCAACCTGTATTACGGTATGATCCTAGGAACTTACTATTATTCTATCTTTGTCTACCCACACAAGCAGAATTTCTTACTATTTTGACAGCTCTCAAGTTGCTCATTATTTCAAGAAACTGTTATCCAGCCATAATCACATATACATCAACTCAATGAATTTAGCATGAGCGCAACATCTAAAATTGGTTGCTTTAAAAACAAAACAAGCAGAGTTAGGTTGAGGTTAGTCACACACACGAGCTTGAGTTAATAATAGGAGGGGATGATAAATTTACTTTTCCAAAGCACCAACTAGGCCAATATCTTCTTGCATAAAATCTTAAAAATCAAACAAAAATATATCGCAAAGTTGAGACTTCGTTATAGAGACTTTATAAACTGACTAGGCTGCGCAGAAGTTAGTAGGAAAAGTAAGCCTCTTCAATTAATTGAGATGATCAGAATGAGCCTCATTTTACAACATGACCCATCAATGACTTTATACTCAAGAGCTTCTGAATCTTTCACTGGATTGCAGCCAAGCTCAGAAGTTGAAGTCTCATGAAAGTTGACCTACATAAAAGCAGTCAACTTGAGAGGACAGACCAGACGTGAACATTTACAATGTCATTTTCTGAACCTAACAGCCCCTTTTTCACAGTTGTATACTGCAAACCTTAGGCTCCCATCAAGCCTCCATGGCAGCTAGCACACAATTTAATTTTTAGAAAGCCAAAGCCAAGCAAGGGAACTATAGGACACAGAGGTTCATTAGTTCTTCCTCATAGAGTAATCTGCTTAAATAGTAACTTACTACATCAAGTAATCCCAAATAAATTTTAACAACTCGTGTAAGTTTGAGACTTTTGATCCACTGACTAAACAGCAACATTTGATAAAAAAATTAGTTTCTCACTCTTTACCTAGCTAACAAGTGAACACTGGAGCCCAAGCATGATCCTTAGCCCTTAAAATCATGTTGCCTGGATAGGAGGAAGTTACTCTAACTTCTTGGTTCTATCATCACAAAACACACCCCAACTACAGATGACTCTTCCTTAAAAACAAAAAAACCAACCCCAAAACAACAAACCCATTAACCTGAGCCTCACCTGGTTTTACAGTAGTTACAAAAATGCCAAAAAGTGGCCTCTCTACAGGTTACATAGATTCTTAGGAGATTGGAAGTAATGTCCAAACTCTCCAATAGGCCCACTTCAATTGAGTTGTTGTGGGCCTACACCTGCTGCATTCTGGAAACCTTCCAGAATGTTGATTCCGCAGCCTCTCTAGGCAACGTATTTCAGGGTCTGACCACACTCCGCACACCCACTCTCTCACAGGAATATCCTGTGCTGCAACTTGTAGGATGACAGGCATTGCACACAAGTGTGCACTTTGAAGAATAGTACAGCACCACCTTCTTCATTTCTGTCCATAGATGTGTTGGAAACAGCAACATTCCCTTATTCTTAGACTCATTTTCCTTAGGACCTTTGTAAACATAACATAAAACCCAGCAACACTAGCATCTCAGTCAATAGAGCCCCTGAAGAGCCCCTTTTAACCCATTGTTTAACCACTATACATTGAGAATTATTTTTCAGTCAGAACATAACAAATGACCACTGTACTGCTATACAAAAACAGGAAATCTTCTAAAGTCTGAGACTCAAGTCATGCCTGAAAATGCATTAAGAGGTCCTGTTTAAAAATCAAACCAAAACAGACACCAAAACAAAACAAACGGCCAACACTCCTTCTCTCCATCCCACCCCCTAAAAAAACCCAACAAATGAGACCTGAAAAGACTGGGATAGATCAATCTCTCTTTGAAAAAGAAACGAAGTGTACTTCCCTAAAATCCGTCACTTATGAATCCTGATTTGGATGGGAGATGTAATAGAAGAGCCACACAATTCAAGTCTTGAATAGGCTGCTTTCGTAATGGTTGTAAACCAACAAGTTTTTCAGAAATATATCACAATGGAGAGAGGAGAAGCAGAATCCCTAAATGCTTGAACATGAAACCCCAAACAAACAAAATATTCCAAGCAACCAGTTAATATGCAAAAATGATCACTTGCGTGAAGATTACTATTTCTTCATCTTGGTTCCAACTCTTGTTACTTTATAGCACATTGCTGGCATGGTGTCAGCCTCTCAATGTCTAGCAAGCCTTACATCACACCAGGAGGAACTCAGTGAAGACATAAGGGCATCTAGACTAGATTCCTAATTAAAAACCAAGCAAACAAACAGAAAGACCCGCACATGCAGTCAGGAAAGGTTTGCAGGGGATATGCACACATCAGATAGGTCAACTGGTTTTGTTCATGCTATACTTCATCCACTAAGGTAGTATTCTGTTAAGATGATCAAGCAAAACCAGAAGGTATTATTACAGATCTCCTGTGTCACCAATAAGACAAGCTTGAATGTCTCTAATACAAGCGTCCAGAGAGATTTCAAGACTGAAAACTGCTATTCGTGCAAGCTTACAGAAAGGATCAGCAGATGGACTCCTTAGAAATACGGCCTTATAAATTATATGTACACTAGTCAGTAATGTTTTGGCCTACATGAGGCATACCTCTTAAAACAGCATTTCTTTTCAGATTCTGCCATCCAGAGACCTGAAAAGACAGAAAAATAGTCTGAAAGTTAGCATCCAAAATTCCTTAAAATCCAGCTACCATAAATACATACTTCGCCCACTAAACTGACCTGAAAGTTTCTAAATATCTATATTAATTTAAGATAACACCAGGGCACAGGCACTTCTGAGTAAGAAAAGAAAGGGGGAAGACACTGTCAGATCCTCAGGAAAAAAGTAATAGTCTCCTATGAAAGAACATAAGCAAGGAAAATTACTCAAGAATCCAAGCAGTACCATCACTACATGATGGCAAAATTAAAAGAAATTATCTTCACAAAAGTTATGGAAAATAACCAAATAAATAATCGGAAATCTTGAAGCATAACATATGGACTACATTAGTTTGTAAGAAAAGAAAAGATTTTGGATTGAAGATCCACAGCCAGATGAGTATTATTCTCAGTTTTCAAGCTACCTTTGCAAGTAAAAAACCCATGAAGTCCTTTGCATTACCTTTAGCTAGAGGATATTCTCATACAAACAGATTAGCTTTTTTAGCAATTTTTCTTATCAAGTTGATTCACACAAGAAATATTCAGATGTTCCAGAGACAGGCAAAGAGAACAACTACTTCTGTCTTCCTGCTCCAAAAAACCAAAAGGCATAGCCTGCAGCTACTGACAGAATAGCTGTATCGCTAATGGAATTTTAAGTACAATGCTACAACAAGATACTAATGATAGCACTAGATGGGAACTTCAGTACAATGCAAATAATCTCCTAGCAATTCAACCGTGAACTTCTTTGACTGCATTCAAAGAAAAAAAACTAATATTAACTGAAAGCAGGGCAGAGGTGGCACAAGATACTCTTTTTTTGGAGGCCACAAAACCAGTCCTCCCTGGTGGGATAAGCCCTTCATTTGGACAGGAGAAGAAAATCCAGAAAACGTTTGTGATTAAAAAGACGTATTTCTGCAGCAAACTGTGAAGAACAGAGCAGCCAATGACACTTCTTAAGAAATACTCAGAGGCTTATCATCATTCCAAGAGCACTTGACAACATAAACTTTTGAGTAACAGTATTTCAAAAGGAACTGTCACATATTTTCCCTCACTACTGCTGGAAAAGGACAAGGTAACACTGGTTCAGCCAGAAGAAGAAAATGGCTTTCAGCTTGTGAGGAAAAAGCCAACAACCAAGTTGGTCCTAAATCACCACCATATTCTTTATGTTCTGATTACAGGAAGACAGTGATGCACTATAAAACAATAATCAGTTCATGGTTATATCTGAAGAGCTGTTGAAGACTTGGGCAAGTGGATTGCTCTACTGATCCTGCACACTAACAAGCCAGAAGTGAGTACTAATATTCCAAAACATTCTCTTTAAAGCACTTATGATACCTTCACAGATTACAGACTCACTGAATTGTTAAGGTTGGAAAAAACTTCTAAGATCATCAAGTCCAGCCATTTACATACTACCAACAAGCCTACTAAACCATGTCCTGAAGTGCCACATCTACTCATTTTTTGAACCCCCTCCAAAGGTGGTGACTCCAACACTTCCTTAGGCAGCCTATTCCAATGCTTCACCACTTTTTTAGTGAAGAAACTTTTCTTAATATCCAATCTCTTGCACAAGCTGAGGCCACTTCCTCTCATCCTATCAATTGTTACTTAGGAAAAGAGACCAGCATGAGATAGCTCCTGCTGTCCCCATCCCACCGTGCTCACGCAGCACCTGGCAAGTCTCCTCCTGGGTTCTTGCCTAGCCCAGTCCTGGCATAGGCAGCTCAAACACTCCCACAGATGCATGTCAGAACTAGTGAGACTGGGGAGCACAAATGTCCTTGCCCCAGAGGGAAAACTGGAGGGAGGAGACAGTGGTTGTCCCAGACCAGATTGCAGCGAGACTAGCTTGATCACTAGAATCCATCTCCAGACTGATCTCTGCACTGCATTCGGTCTGCAGCACAGACCAGCGACACAGAGGGTTTGGTTTCTTTCCTAGTCCATCTTCCCCTGTGTGTGTCTCTGTCTAGAGAGCAGAAACAACCTCAAAGCGAATATTGTGTTCATACTGGCAGATGCTCACCTCCTTCTCCCCTCCCTACACAGCACAATGCACCAGTTAATTTTCTGTACAAGTCTTCAGTGACCATAAGAGAAGGAAACTGTAATTCTCATTTATAGCACCTAGCTTTGTAAAGCAAAGCAAGTGGTTACTCCCAGGAGGTACAAATCCAGAACTGAAATGAATGCCTGAAGGATTTACAAACCATTACAACCTTGCTCTATTTTTTTTTTTAAAAAAAAAAGCAAATCTATTTTTTTTTGTTGAAATACAGCAAAATAACATAAATTCATTAGAAAGTATACTTATTACAGTGGAGAGAACCTGAGAAAGAAGCTGTATGTGGCAGTTGCTAGTAATTTTGCTGAATAATTACCCACAAGTACTAAGGTACAACTGAAAGCTAAATGACAACAGTAATAGAAGCAGTAGGTATAAAACAATTCAGAAGGACGAAGTCACTGAAGTGAAAGATATAGCTGTAAGAACAAAACATTACAACAGTGGAACTTTACTCAGACCCAAAAGCTAGCACAGGAAAGAAAACTTTCAAGCCGGATACTTATGACTACCTGGCACAAGCTTTGCACACTTCTGTCAGCAGCTACATACAATTGAAACCCAGTAGACAAACCTAGGTCTACAACAAGCTGAACTACACTGTAGGAAGAAAGACAGTCCTTGCTATGGCAGTTAATTTCATTCTTCTCAAAGTCATGCAATTAATATTAATAAATTATTTAAACATTTGTTTGAATATTAATTTCTTAAATACTATTTAATATTTTCAATTTTAACAGACTATTCCATCTAATTACACCATCTACATTAGCGGAACAGTCCTGCCAACATCTCATTCCATCAAGACAGGATCCCAAAAAGGCTCCTGACATTGTGACTACAACCATGTAAGTAGAGAACTAACGCCTTGCTAAAGGGAAAACTTAATTCACACTTAAGCACTATGCAACTGAAGGCATTATTGTATAGCCATGAGGTCAGAGATTACAAAGAAGCAGAAGTACAAAATTTGTACTCTTCAGCTAGCTTGATTAGAACAGAAAAATAGCCTGTTATTGTAATCAATTGCAACAGAAATATCTGAGTTGTTAATGGCTGAACAGACAGATCTCTATTCCAGAATGAAATCTATTTGGCAGTAACTTATTTAATAATATCAAACAGACCAAATAGATCAAAATAAGTATGGCTAAGTGAAATGAATTAAAAACCCCATCTGCTTAATATAAAGTACCTTGCACTTCTGTAAGTCTTTCCATCGCAGGACAAGATATTTGTAAGTCAGAAATTTATTTCAACAGAAGTCGTGAAGTAGTCCTAGTCCTACCTTCATTGCTAACAAGGTCAACGCAGCCTATAGAGTACTCTAGATAACGATGAGGGCCTTACCTCAGGTAAATAGCAAGATGCAGGATACCTTTTTTAAGAGAGTGAAGCACAAAGAAAAGAGAATATTTGTGGTTGCTTTGACTTCTGATATCAAAGTGGGTTACTTTAACTGCTATCAGTTTTATGTTGTGGATTTTTTATTTTCAAACTTAATGTATCAGTCACATCAAAAAAGATAACAGCAACTTCAAACATACTAGCAGAAAGAAAGTTTTGCTGGGTTTATCAAAATAACTGAAGAAATTTTTTCTTCCAAAGTGAGTTTTAAAATGTCATAAACTTCACCCAAATTCTTTAGGTTGTGTTTGCAAAATGATAGTTAAGAAAACAAACTACTAGAAACAAACCTTTTTGTAGAGCAGAAAGAAATATAGTTAAAGATTTAAATTTGCTTTAGGAAGCCAAGTTATGATTAACAGCCCATGTGCAGCCTTTTTTGACTTACTTAACCCACATAATTATACGTTAAGGCAGCAAACATATTCGTGTAGTCTTTTTATTACCATGCCAGCAATTTCTCAAGTCTCAGTAGCACTCTTCACAAGTCGGTTTTCCAATTTCTGCGAATGTATTATCACCACCAGATGGCACCAATGCCCTACCTTCAATTAAACAACTCTAAACAACAAGGAAAAAGATCCTCTCCTAAGCAGAAAAAAATTAAAAACAACCTTTATTCACTTGTTGCCTCTGTCTTCTTCAAACAAAGCCCTACTGAGCACAAACACAGCATGCAGTTAATTTAAATCCATATGTGCTATTTTGATGTTATTGTGAAACCAGCACTACATCCACAACACAGAAACCAGCATACTTCTTGACATATTTGTTCTGGGGCTTTTCTTGTTATTTTAAGTTTACCTCCTGATGAGTGGAATACTGCATTTCAGTTCTGTGATTATTTCATGGTTGTGCTGAGCAATTTGCAGAGATCACATCACACGTGAACTAGCTGACACTTCAGGTTTCTGAAGTTCCAGTGGAAATAAAGATATTAATTTTTCACAATCTCAGAAAAAAATAGAGATGGCACAGCACACTACTAAAAACTGTTATGCAACCAGTCCCAAAGGAGGATCCAAAATCACCTAGTACTCACTCGAAGAAAAAAAAAAAATGAGAGCCGTATGCTATTACGCTACTTGTACAAGCTTTGCACTCTGCTTAGGGAGGCCTTTTTAAAAAGCTGTCATTTGCATCTGTTCTTTTTAAAATTTAAACTCTCTTTTAAATGTGTTAATAGTCTCTTTTAAACTGGATTTAGCACAGCATTAAAAGCAAGAATTTATTTTAGAAGCAAGAATTTATTTTAGAAGCAATCATTGAAAATTGGCAATGGTATTCTTATTGTTTACCTTATTCTGGCTTTTGACATAAGAGCCCTCTTGAATTACTAGCAGGCTGTGAATTTGGACTGAAGCAGCCTTGTTCCAACATAAAAAACCTTCTTGACTTTTTTTGTCTGTATCTATTTTGGTGACAATAGTGCTTGTCACTAAACAGACAAGATGTTAGAAAATGTTTTCTTTAATAGGACTACAGGCATTTCTGTTTAAGGAATACTAGTAATGCTTCACTTTTTTGTATTAATAAAAAATATATATGGAATACATGATGAGGACTGTTGAAAATTGTTCCAGCCAAGCCTGACAGTTTGCTTTTTCCTGAAGAAAAGACAAACTGTAGCTGTTCCCTGGACCCAGTCTCCAAGTCTCACCTGGACACGCTTTCAGGGCCACTCCCACTGCTAATAGAGACTGTCTGGGGTTTGGTTGCTAGTATGCACACATGCAAAGAGATCGCTGTGACTTTCCTGCTCTCGCAACAGTTCCTCCCTATTCCATGGTCTCATACCCTGAGACACATACACAAAGATGCCTGAGACTCCATTGGTCTCCCACTAGCCTGTCCCCTGTGGTCTTGCTGTCAAAGGAATGCATTCACCAGAAGCCTCACACTTAACAGCTCCTGGGATCCCATGGTGCCACTGGCAGCCAGCCAGACTCCCTTGGTCACCCTAACAGCCCTTCCTCTGGCCTCCCGAGTCACACAGAATCACAGAATAACCAGGTTGGAAGAGACCCACCAGATCACCGAGTCCAACCACTGCCACCAATCTCTAAACCATGCCCCTAAGTACCTCACCAGGTTAGCCTGGCTTGCTCTTCACTAACATTCACTCACTGCAACTGCTGGCACTATGGACAGGCTTCTGACACCTGGACCCACACCAGTGCCTGGCACTTGCTTTTGCTCACTCCAATCTGTCTGGCTGCTGGCACTGTGGCCTGCAGTGGCCCAATCCAGCTGCGATCCCCAGATTCTCACTTCTCTGTTTCCAGGCACCAGGGACACACAGGCCTCACTGACCTGAAGTCCCACTCGTGTTGCTAGCACTGAGGTCCACTCATGCCACTCTTTCAGGTTGTTGTGTTTTGGCTCACAACAACCCTGTGCAGCGCTACAGACTGGAAGAAGCCTGGCTGGAAAGCTGCCAGGAGGAGAAGGACCTGGGAGTGTTGGTCAATAGCCGACTGAACATGAACCAGCAGTGTGCCCAGGTGGCCAAGGCAGCCAATGGCATCTTGGCCTGCATCAGAAACGGCGTGACCAGTAGGTCCAGGGAGGTTCTTCTCCCTCTGTACTCGGCACTGGTGAGACAGCACCTCGAATCCTGTGTTCAGTTCTGGGCTCCTCACCACAAGAGGGATGTTGTGGCTCTGGAGCGAGTCCAGAGAAGAGCAACAAAGCTGGTGAAGGGGCTGGAGAACAGGCCTTATGAGGCGCGACTGGGAGAGCTGGGGGTGTTTAGCCTGGAGAAGAGGAGGCAGAGGGGAGACCTTATTACTCTCTATAACTACCTGAGAGGAGGTTGTGGAGAGGAGGGAGCTGGCCTCTTCTCCCAAGTGACAGGGGACAGGATGAGAGGAATTGGCCTCAGGCTCCACCAGGGGATGTTCAGGCTCGACATAAGGAAAAAATTCTTCACTGAAAGGGTCATTAGACAATGGAACGGTCTGCCCAGGGAGGTGGTTGACTCGCCTTCCCAGGAGGTGTGTAAGGTGCAGGTGGATGAGATACTGAGGGGCATGGTTTAGAGACTGGTGGAAATGGTTGGACTCAATGATCCAGTGGGTCTCTTCCAACCTGGTGATTCTATGATTCCAGCTGCTGGCACCCTCAGCCCTCCAACTCGTAGACTGACTGCAGCTGCTGGCACTCAGGCTCTCAAAGACATACTTGCACATGGAACAGAGAACACCTTGCCCAGGAAAATGTTCAAAAATGAATTTAAGAAAGCAAGACAGATGGGACTAATCAGACACAGGACAGGGCCAGGCACATGTACATTACACCTGCTTGGCTTTTTAAATCACCATGGCTCTGTTTTCCTATGTCTGTTCCTTCCCAAATCACCTACATGTCTTCCTTTCCCTGCCTCTGGCTCCTCTCCAAAGCAACATATAAGTCCTCTGCAATTCGAAAATTATCTTGCCCTGCACTCTAGATGTTCCATACCCCTGGAAGCAATACTTGCAGTTCAAAAGGTGCTCCAGCATTGACACAGTCATGGGTGTCGAGTCTGGAGAATGGGGTTTACAGCTTTCCCAGGACTGCCCTGGTTACATTACTATCATGGTTTAACCCCAGCTGGCACCTAAGCCCTACACAGCCACTCACTCACTTCCCCCTTGTCCCAGGTGGGACAGAGATGGTAATGGAAACAAGAAGTAAAACTTGTGGGTTGAGTGAAGAACAATTTAATAAGACTGCAAAAGGGTGAGAGAATAATACTACAACAAAAAATAAAAACTGCACAGTATTCATCACACAACAATAATAATAATCAGCACCCAGTGACTGATGACCAGCCCATTCCTAAGCAGCAATCACTAGTCCCAGCCAACTCTCCTCAGTTCATATACTCAGTGTGCTACAGAATATCCCTTGGGCAGTTTTAGTCAGCTGTCCTAGCTGTACCCCCTCCCAGCTTTCCAACAACAACAGAAAAAACCTACCTTATTTTGTTGGACAGCAAGTAAAAGCCCCTTCAAGACAGATATTCTCATTAAAAATACATGATTATTACTATCTCCAGAAGAATACTGGAGAATTTTTTTTTAAAAAAAACCCAAGTCTCACGATTCCAGTTTCAAACTATGTGAGTTGGGAATTCAAAGGGGTTTGTGTTTATTTTCTTTTTTAATACTGGGTCTTGGTTCTATAACTAGACAAGTAAGAGAGATGCTTCTTCTCTCTCTTCCTAGAATCACCTGGCAGACGAAATCTACTCCGTCTTAATGCTTCTATAGTAAAATTGCCTGTACATGGGAAGCTTAACTCGATCTTCTGTATTACTCCCAAAGAGACTGCTTCCATGACAGGTCTTACACTAGTCAGATTTTTAGGTCAGAATTCTTACTATTCACTAGCCATTACACTTAAGTATTTTAACAATTTATTCATGTCAAAAGTCAAAGCTAGTTGACTAGGCAAGTCAAGCAAAGTATGAATATGTCATCTTTAGCCAACTGAAACAAAATCATGTTATTTTAGAGAATTTAGACCCTGACTAATGGTAACGTCAGCCACCACATAATCAAAAACAAGGAAGAGACTAATACCATATTACTTTCATGTAAACACTCTCTGAAAACTACCATGTAGTATTCATTTCTTTGATCTATTACGCTCAAGAGTACTTTCGTCTTTTTTTCAGGAGAATTGACTAACAGTATAAAGAGAAACTACTGGGGATGTAGTCATACCATTACCAATAGTTACACTAGGGTAGCTTAAGAAATGCCCACCCCAAAGCAAAATACATTCACTTTAACATGGGTTTCATTCATTTTAATGCAAAGTAAAAGACAACACCGTTAATACATGTAAAAAATACTACAACTGTTTGAGAAAAGGCAGAAATAATAATCATGACACAGTAGCACTAAATCTAGCCTTTTAATCTCTATTCACCCCACATACTTGTTTTTATAGTACAATGAGAGGCTGATTTATCCAATATTTTTCCATAAAACACTTGTTTGTCTATACAAAATAAATTGCTGACTGTGCAATTTTGTAAGCCACTGGTAAAACAGCTTCCAAAATGACGTTTGATTCCAGTTGAACACATTAAGAAAAAATGACATGAAATTGCACCAAGTACTGGGAAGAGTTATCACAATTAGGAGAATGAAGGAAACCTCAGTCTTTCGTATATTCACCTATCATATCCTGGGCAGAGAGGGCAGTATGACCACTACTTCTAAGACAAGGAGAAAGACAGTTAAGAGTTATTTAAGCTGAAAATACATGATGGTAAGAAACACACGCATAAAGTATCCAAGAGTTAAGCTTAAGATGACTCTAGAAAAAAATTCCAAAATATCTGTAATAGTCTTACACTGTTAACTTCACATAGGTAATTAGGAACCTTTTTTACTTACATAGAGAGAGTGGAAGATAGTAGAGACATTAGCAAAGTTAACCAAATGATCCAGGCAATATTTCAGACTTTTATTGTTTCTCTAGTATGGAGCCTGTGATACAAAAAGACCACAGCAAACTCAGGAAGACTGCAATGTGTTTTTCCTTCTCAGTATGCCAAATGCAAACCAAAAAATGCAAACTATGTCATACTTTGAACTCTTTCGTTTGCAGTACATCCTTAATCCCCTCTTGTAAAGACTACCTGCAACCTCTTTAAATCTTTCTGGTAGAAGCAGGCTACAGAGTTTTTGCAGGAATACATATACAAGGGAAGAAAATTAAAGCCCGTTTGAAATATACAAATGGGAATTAAAAATTAAGCAACCTGCTTCTGCCAAGCTGGAGAGAGATTTCGGCATTAGGTCCTTTCAGATACTTTCAAGGTGAAAGTGCAAACAAATGCAAGACTAAGGTTTTCCTGACTCCAAGCAATTATGTTTGAAAAGTTGCATTATACAAATAGTGAGTAACAGCCAGCATTCAACATGTCTTATCAATGCTCTGAAATTGTGTTACAGTCATGTAAGCCATTTCCATTTCATTCTGGTAGAGCTCAGGAAGCTGCAGAATAAGCCAAGAACTAAAATGGTAAAATAAGGAAATAACACTGTCTAAAGTCAGGTATTTCACCTAATACTGGATAACCTAAAGATATCTTCCCATTTGTAATATAATGCAATCAGCAAGTAATTTTTTTTAAAAATCTAATTTTTATTTTGATGGAATTTTTTAATCAAATGGACTTACTACTGTACTTGTACTTTATTGTTTAATGCCTGTATATGCACAAAGTTCTTTCATATGGACTAGTAAGGCATACAATTAAAATAAAGTTTTATTAATATTTTATTAAGAAAATCTTCTATAACTTACATAAGCAGTAAACTGTCTTGCTAGGAAAAAAATCCATTGCCATTTTGACATAGAAAACATTTTCCTCTATCTGCCATGTAGCTGTCTTAATTAGCAGAACTTTAGATTTTCATCACTGTACTGTTAAATGAAGCTCTCTTAGAGAATCTCATTAAAACAGCATCTTCTCTACCAGTAGCACTGTTTCAAGGATTAGGGATGTTTTGGAAATGACTCATAAATTTGTGGATAGTCTTCTGCTGGACTAATAAATTCATTTATTCAAGGAAGGTTAAAGGAGAACTTGAGAATGCTCAAGGGGCGGATAAATTGCAAAAATCAAAAAGTGAACTTTGTTTGGCAGCAGCAAACCATTACTTGGCTCCACAACCTGTGCAACCACAACCTTCAAAATTTTTAAGTGGAGTGTATTCAAGACACCTCTTCCAATTAAAACACACTTAGTTGTTCAAATCATGAGTTGTTCATGGTGAGGTTTTGACACACTGCTAAGAGCAGACTAACAAATATTGGGATTCAGAATATCTATGCAACAAGAGTTTATTTTCTGCTAGACAGTCTGGATGAAAACCATGTCTGACTGGCCAGATTTAATCCTACAAAACCAATTTTCCTTTTCTGAAAAAGAACCACTAGTTTGGTTACATGAAAATAACTCTTCACAGTCTGCAGTTTCCTTTGTTTATTGCTTAGCGTTTACGATAATTTCTGATCAACAGAGATTACAACCACTGATAAAACTGGGACGAGTTCTTAAAGTGTCAATTTTCTTTAAATCTTTAAAAATACTATTGAAAAAACCCACTATCTCAAGAACGACCTTCATTTAATTAATGAATATTGCTACAACCTGCTCTAAATGAAATCTGGCTCATTATCCAAAATCAAAATCACTGCTAAAGGTAAGAGGCTTTTGAAGAAAAGACTACTCTTGACCTGGGTACTATTTCAGATTAAGTTACAGACACATTTCATACACTGGAAGAATATGTTCCAACATACTCCTTGTTGAGAATTTAGAGACAGAAACTACAGGCCAATAAAAAGGCACTTTCTTTCAATTCAGTACACGTCTCAGATGAAGACATAGAAATCCCTGACTTCCACTAATTAAGTCAGTCAAAATCAGCTATGAATCTCATTAAGAACAAAGTCATTTTGAAACCAAGCCTTCAGTGAGATTCTGCTATCTGAATCCACATCTCTTCTTGAATGTTTAATATCCATGCACTTCAGAGAAAGTAGTTTTGGGGCTTAACAACAACTGAAACAGACTGCAATCTTCATTACTAAGTCCTCTGCAGAACAGATGGGCAACTCAGAATACGAAGTGACTCTTAGTGGTCATTGGAACTGACAGTTTATATTTGCACTGATTGCCCTATGACTGACACCATTCAAGGGCTTGAAAAGTTCCCCATGGAGAAGCAAGAAGCCTTATAGACTCAGGCCATCACTTCCTAAAAATCTTTCCTTTCCTCCTTGTTATTACCTACATATGTTTTAACTTCCACTGTTGAAAAATCCTAATCCTAGGCACAATGAAAACATCTAGTTACATAAAATGCCATTTCATAGAATCACAGAATCATAGAATAACCAGGCTGGAAGAGACCCACTGGATCATCAAGTCCAACCACTCCTATCAAACACTAAACCATGCCCCTTAGCACCTTGTCCACCCTGTGCCTTAAACACCTCTAGGGAAGGTGAGTCAACCACCTCCCTGGGCAGCCTGCTCCAGTGCCTAATGACCCTTTCTGTGAAAAATTTTTTCCTAATGTCGAGCCTAAACCTCCCCTGGTGGAGCTTGAGGCCATTTCCTCTTTTCCTGTCCCCTGTCACTAGGGAGAAGAGGCCAGCTCCTTCCTCTCCACAACCTCCTTCCAGGTAGTTGTAGAGAGCAATGAGGTCTCCTCTCAGCCTCCTTTTCTCCAAGCTAAACAACCCCAGCTCTCTCAGCCGCTCCTCATAAGGCCTGTTCTCCAGCCCCTCCACTTTCTTGACCACCTGGGCATACAGCCCCAGAAAACAACCACTTAGTAACAAAGATAAATTGAAGATGTATCCCTAGTGAGTAATTGAATGGTAACCTGAACACTTGGATTTTTATACCTTCTATGTGAAGCCATTACAAATCTCTACTGAAAACAATAGTCTCCCCATTCTCAAGCAAATATTGTCTCTTTTTTAAAAAGAGAGAATATTCATGTAGGAACCAAAGAAAATTCCTTTTCTTTTTGGTGTGTAGCAAAAAGCCTTTAAAAATTCAGGTTTTCAGTCACCTGACTGCACTTATTGCTCCAGACACCATGGGAACCCCGTAAAACAGTAGCTGTCAAAATGGAAATCTGTAGTGAGAAGCCAGAAGCTGCCATTCAACTAAATTCACATTTTACCAGCAATTGCTTTTCTTTTTAACATTTCCATGAAACTGAAACACAGATTATAATACCTGATGGTTAATGAATCCAAACAGAATTTAAAGATTTGTAAGGACCTGAAAATTATATATCTATGCCTTTCAATAAAAAATTTCAGTGAACAAAGTTTCTACCTTCACTGATCTGCCCTATAGCTGCCTATGTGCTGACACGACAAAAGATGAGCAAATGTTGCTACAGTTGTCCCATACCTTGCAAATGGTTAGTAAGTACTCTGTATTCTTTCTAGATTCAAATGTACACACCATACCTTAAATAAAGTTAGCCACCCATGAACTATACAACTCAAAAGAAAAGGAGACTTTCAAGATCTTTCTTCTTTTGTTCTTGAAACCTGAGGAGGGCTTTAAGATGCACTCTGCTCACACTTCTATCATTCCAACATAGAGCTGTTTCATATATGAAATGAAGCACAGCTCTTTAGCCTCCTTTGAACTCTTGTTACTGCAGATTTCTTACAAGAGGAACAATTCTAGTCTTTCAATTGACTACAAAAACAAACCTCACAGATAGCATTATTTATTTAGTATTAAATAACATAGCATAATTTAAATCAATAAAGCAGAAAAGAGGTTCTTCTTTCCACCAAAAAATGTTCAGCCTTCCATATCTGTCAGTATTTGATTGCCTCAATTCTTACCTTGAATTCTTGAAACTTCAGTTTTGAGAACACTTCCCCTCTTTCTTCCTCTCTCAAAATGAACAGAATTGTTGAAGTGAAAACATTGAGGAAAGGACAGAAGAATGCAATACAAAATCAGGACCGCCTGAGCTTAGACTTGCAGGTGTTAAAATACAGCAAAAGCACCAGAGGCTTATATGTGTTATTTCCAAAGGCTGCAAGGTTTCTCCTTATTAAAATGACAGTAGAATGCACTATTAAAGGCTTCCTTTTTCTTAACAAGGAGACATACAAATAATTTCAGTAATACATCTACCCATTAGCAGCTGGAATAAAGCTACACTTGTCAATCACTGCCAGTAGGAAAAAATATTCATAACTTCCGAAGTTCACTCCAATTAAAGGCTTATTGACAAAGAATTACAAGCTAAGGCCTGGATTCATCATCTAAAAATTGACTTTATGTAACTCCTGTGGCAGATTTTTCACGTATCCAAGCAATCTCCCCTCAATATTTTCAAAAACAATTCACTTCGTTCAACATAAAGGAATCACGAACAGAAGAGAAACAGTTAGCTTTGAGTCGTCACTAATACAAATCCAACTGATTTTCAAAATGAAAATTGTACAGCTTTTAAGCATTTTGTCAAATTTAGATAGTACTGCTAATTTTAAAGCAGAAAGTACTCTGCAAGCACTTTATGTTTAGAAGATACAAAGTACAGGGATCACAAATAGCAGAGAACTCTGGCTTTATTATGCAATGCATATAAAAGCTTTGTTTTTAACAGATGTTAATGCTAATGAAATAGAATCTTTTTTCATGGTGATCATTTTCAAAGTTTTATAGGAAACACTTGTTGCAACCATTACTCACTGCTTTAAGACCTGAAGCAGACTAGAAGAGAGTAAAATACTCAAATCACCTGCACTGATACCATTTACCATTAAGACTAAGCAATACCATAGAGCACTGCAGAGCAAAGCCAGTTTTCTTAATAAGTCCTCATTAATTTTTGGATTTCCAACACTGCCAGGTTCAGCATAATGTGAAGAATCTGAGCGTGCCAAAACAAACTGTAAAGTCTAATACACCTGCACCTTGAGTTTACTTGCTCAATTCAGGACTTGGGCAACAGGCTGTGCCAATCCAGCTCTACACCACAATTTGCACTGTGCTATGCCCATTTGCCCCTTTCCATGAAAAAAAACCACACCAGTCTGAGCACACACTCAAGACATTCAAAGAGCTGCCTCAGCCCAAAACTAAGGTCAGATTAAAATCACTTATTTGCCCAAACACTCAAGTACAGAAAAACCTCATCAGGTGATAAAACCCCACGTCAGTATACTTTTACTTCTCACTAATAAAGCTGACTACACAGGTCAAGACAACCTAATCAAATTCAACACCACTTTATCTGCAAAAGGCTTCATTGTTTTATATAAGCAGAAACAAACTGGTCATGATATTAGCAGACACAGCAACATTTCACTTTTCTGTTAGGACTTTGCGTTTGCTTCACTAAACACTTTGCACTGTGTCAAATAAACTACTAAAACATATTAGTCCTAAGCTGAACAGACCAAAGCCTTAAGTTTCAAGTTTTCAGTGAGATGAGAATTTTCACTTTCACTTCTTTTCTGAGCAGAATATTAAGCATAAATGAAATATTAAGAACAGAAACGTTTAAAAAATAAAACTAATCTTCAATTCAGTATACTTCTGACAGTAGAGAATGGTATCTACAGTAGCCAATTCTATCTTTCCAGGTGCTGTAAGGGAGAAATCTACAGTACTTCATTATATTAATTTCAATTCTAGCACCTTAGAAGATAATCATATTGTGAAACAACATTTTGATCACAACAGTAGCACAGAACTTCTCAAATCCTACCATGAAACTTGTAGACTGAATTACGTCATCTAATTTCAAGCCAAGCTACACTACTGCTTGTTTGCAGTCTCCCAGTCTACCTCTCCTCCCACCAGTGATAGCCATACTAAAATACCAGGAGGAACTCATCACTTATTAGAGAGGGTGCACTTGTAATGAAGCAACACTGCCTTCTAGTCTAGTAGACTCTTCTTTAGAGTCAGCTCTATGGGCTTCATGGTGACAAACCTCCCTTGACAGATGGCAGGACAGCCAGCCACAATGCTGAAGGCCCAAGAGGCACTTCCATCGACCTGCAAAAGAGCAGCTGTGTGGTCCTTATTCAACAGCTGTGCAAAAAAAACCTCAGGGCCAGTTGCCCTCTGCAGAAAAAAGGGCAATGAATAAGCACTTGTCATCCCTACAAAAGCAGTGAGAAAACAGCAACGCCGAAAAAGAAAGCAGTGCTTGGCCTAACTCTCCTCTTCCCTTGTACCTATGTAAACTGCACTCAAATCAAGGGAGAAAGCTCTTGGCTTATTTTGACATTCTGACCACACATACCACCCTTACACAGTAAAAGAGATAAGAACGTAAAGAGCAGCCCTGATATTCCAACCCAGTCAATTTAATTGCTAAAAAGCTGTAGAGATAAAAAACTGTTAAGTGCAATAACTTCACCCATTAGAAGCAGCAGACAGCACGGAGGTTTGAAAGTATCTTTTCTTAAAATAAAGATGACATTCAGCACATTTCATCAACCACAGTTTCTGTAGGCCATATGTTCTGAACTCATCTTAAGATGTTTGTACTGGGGATTGATCGTATTGCATAAAGGAAACAGCCCATCTCACTTTTGGCAGGCTTAATAAAATCAATACAATCACATGAACCTGATATCTCTGAAATTTCCTTTAACTGCTATGTGTGCTCATGTGAAAATAGCATGTTTTCAAGTCAGAGTGCACAAGCCCACATTCTCAAGTACCTTTCTAACTGACCACAGATACTTGTTGGGTTTCTTTTTTTGGAAGGCGGAATGTTGAGGTGTTATTGTCTTAGGAGCAACTATCCTCTTCCACTGCAACTCCACCGCAAATAAAGAATGCCACAATTTCAAAGAGGTTCACAATATTCTCAACAGGGTAACAGTGTTAGAAAATTTAACTCATAGAAACAATTACCCCTTTAAAGACCCCACATTCCATTTACTTTCATTTCCTCATCTTCATCGGATGCAGTGTTCTGCAAGTGTTTAGGTCCTAGAGAGGGAGTTAAGCATCTACTGATACAAAAACATGCATTATCTTCCACAAAGACATGACAGTTTTATTTGGTTTTTGTCTTTTTTATCTTTTCGGTTTTGGGTTGTTTGTATTTTTTTTAATGTTTTATTGGCCATGTAGCAATAAGGAAAGGAATAGAAATGAAATTCCAAAATTTAACTGTTTAAGACTTTTTTTTCCCCAAAGCATAATCTATTAATGAGTCACAGTTCAAGAAAATCTCATAGCACATATGGAATATCATTCAATCATTCTAAAATCTGCATCAAAGTCATTATTAACAGGCTGTTCTGCAAACTGACAAAAAGCAGACCAACAACATTACAACATAACTATGTTGTCGGTGAGTCCTAACACTGTGACATGACACGAGTTTAAGGGGAAAGGACTCTTGACAAAAAAAATCCAGTGGAAAACAATAGCATGAGAGGATTCAGCACTTATAAAACTATTTTACACTGACTTGATCACTGATGTGACCTGACTTTTGCTGTTTTATTTAAAACAGAGGAAATCTGGTCTGCAGTAGCAAAAGCTGAAGTTCTAAATTATTAGAGCAAGAAAATAATCTCACCAAGAGACTAGTTTAACATGAAAAAGGGCTTCAAGAGCCTCATTTCTGCAGTTTTAGGAATTACTGGCCACAATTGTCCACCTCCTTTGCTGGAGAATACCACCTGCTTATTTTAATACGTGCTTATTTTAACAGTACAAGATATTAGCACAAACCATTGATGAAGGCTTTGCAGAGCCTCCCGACCCTCCAGCAGATCCACACTCCCACCCAGCTTGGTGTCATCTGCAAACTTGCTAAGGGAGCACTCGATGCCTTCGTCCAGGTCATTGATAAAGACATTAAACAGTACTCTTCCAGCATAACCACACATAATCCACACAAGATTTGTGTTATAACCATTAACATCACAATACTTATATAATAACTGATTAAAGATAGCAACATACACTGACTGTATGGTTAAGCAGAAAGCAAAAAGTTCTTGACTAAAACCGAAAAACTTGACAAGATGACTATTTACAAGCCAGCAAATAACATGACACTCGTCCTGGCAACCTGACAAAAATAATCTTCCCTCCTAATTAAGCCAGTACTCCACAGCACATTCTTGCCCAAACACCACAAACACAGAATGCTTCCTACCTTAAATCAAAAGGTATTTATGCTATTCACAAAGCAAAGATACCCTGAGTTTGCAATAATAAGGACAGCTTCAGTTTCAACCAAACAAGGCCGCAAAATACAAGCCCTTTAAATACAGATCAATTTCTAAGCTATTGTCAGTCACAAGGTCAGGATACAGAATAGTTATCTGCTAACACCAACCTAAATATAAGTCTGTCTCTTTGCAAAGAAACGGAAAATAATGATAGAGCTAGTTTAAATAAGTTCTTCCACTAGCAGCAAAACTACCAAAAAAGCCTGAGTTTCTTCAGTCTTGTATATTTCTTCCTTACTGTCTTGCCCTGCATTGTAGTAATGCCGACACACACCTTAACTACCTCCAGTTCCCCCCCTTTTACTCCCCCAAAAATTTCACTAAGTCCATCAATTTACAACTGTGATTTCAAAAAGAAGCAGTCATAACCCATGAGGGCAGTCATCTTTTAGCACAAAGAACACAGTAACTTGAGCTCACCATACTTTGTCATTCCTCTTACTTTTGAATGATCTCTACTACTCCCTACTTTTGATATACATGCTGTGTTTGACGAAGGAATAAAAAGTTACTCTAAAGTTCTTAGTATAGCATGAAATTTCTAGTATAAATTACTGTTTCCGAAAGAGAAAGAAGTATTGTTGATCAACTCTGCTGTTTTATTCCTTCCTACAATGCTGGCTCTGCAATGTAATTGCAATGTGTCTGGTCTCTGCAGTGGCAAACTTCAAACAAACCAATCAAACTTTCAATAGTAAATAAGGCTTTCAATCTTATTAGTTGTCACCACACTGAGTATTTCATTTTCATAATCTGTTGATTTAAATCTAGATGCATTTATTCAGTAACATTAACTTGAGAAAATTTAGTTCAGGTAAGAGCAGCACCTTTTTCCTTGGGTTTTTAGAGCACTTTTGGAACACAACACTCTTTACAGAGTGTCTTCAGTGCAGCAATCAAAATGTTACACACTATAACAGCAAATATTGCTTTTAATGTAAAATAATCCTTTTCCTCTGGTCTCCTTTATTGCATTTACTTTCCACATATTAGCTAAACTTACTGTCTAACACAACAAGCTTTCATTTTAAGAAAGGAGTGCAAAAATTTTAAACAGTAAGTTTAATCCAAGACAGAGCTTCAAAATAAATCTCATATAGGCTAAAAGACATTAACAGCTTCTTCCTGGCTTTTAACCTACTCCAATCAAACTGCCCTGAGCAGGGTTTCTCTACATTCCCTTTAGACATGACGCTGTAACTAACCTAGCAAATCATCATTAAACACTTCCATTACCAATGACAGAAAGAGTTTAAATTACTAAACTCTTAGGAATGCCACCAGTGTTAAGTTCATTGCACCTCCAAACACAGCTATCAACACAAGTTTCCATTTAGTAATCCTACTTCCACATATGGAACAATTGGACAATAGTTCCAAAATAAAAAATAGATTGTTTATTTTGTAACATACAAGATGTTATTACACTTTCTTGCAAGCTCATATAATCTCCTAAGACAGTAGCTGAAAAGTAAAATGCTTTTCAAAACATCATGTCCACATCCACTTTATAGGTTGTATTTGGCTTAGACCTTAAACAGAAATGCTTCTACTACTACTTCTTACAGAGTTCCCAGAGAGTTCAGGAATTCAGTCTGGAATTATTTCAGTTCTGACAAAAGCCAAGAAGGCCACCTAGAGTCATTTGGGATAAAGGAAATGAAACCTATTAAAGCAAATGTGGAAAGGTTCTTGGCAAGAAAGCTTAAACATATCTCAGATATAAAGCTTAGACATGACCTGCTGTAAAGCATGTAGGTTGTCAGGAGAAGTAACAGTTAGCTACAGCAACTAGAATCTGTACTTTCCAGTCTCTTAGAAGCATAAGTCTTGAATTGCGTGGTAATTAATCTCTGCCATTCTAGACATCAATACTACGCTAGCATAGTTAGAAACTTCAGGTCAACTTTAATACAACATTTACAAGCGCTAAGTGTTGATTTCCTAAGGTGACAGCAAAGTAGAAAGATCAAGTGAGCTGGATCAGCTCACTTGAACAAAGGAAACAGATATTCCTTAAAAAGTGGTTTATAAAATGCTTTAAAATTTCTTTCTTTCCAAGCTTTCTGTTGCAGTACCCCTATGAACCTCTTCAGAAAACTGCGTGACTCTTTTCTGATGCACCCTACAGGATCTCACCGAGTACCTTCAGTTCTGAACAGGTTCTATATTCTTTTAAAAACATTATAAAACATCTACAAGTGCAACTTAAATCAAATTGTAAAACTACTGGACAGGTAAAAGGTTTCTATGTCACATTGTCACCAAAGAATTTAATGAATTCCAGAGCATCTTTGTAAGACACACTGCAAGTATTGCAGTTCAGATTCTCATCTAACCTGCAACTAAAATAACAATCAAAATTCGCAAATAACCTACCCAACAATAATCAATATTAATTTTTAAAAAGCATACTACCTAGCACTGAAGAGAGACATACGAACATATTTAGCATATGCCTAATTGTTCATGCTGTATAAAGGAAGCAATTTACACTGGAAGATACATACATGGGATGCTCCTTAGAGGTAAGTTTCATCTCAACCTTTGGTTGGGTTTGTTTTGTTTTTTTTTAAATTCAGACTTTTTTCATTCATCAACTTAATTCTTTCTATGAAACTCTGGAAGACAATTATGTAGCATTATTTTGAAGAATACCAAACAAAATATTTCCAAAAGAGCCTTCCAGAGTATACAGATAATAGAACAGAATTTCTTAAACTGGTTTCTCACAGGCACACATTTCATACAGAGGAGAAGAAATGGTTAAACTGATTCAACACAAAGTCTGCATAAAGTGATAGTACAATAAAAATAAAAAAAACCAATCATGAAATAACAGAAGAAATACACATACTTCATAAGCTATACAATCAAATCTACTGTGAGTCTTATTAACTTCAGGAAGTGCTAAACTTTCCATACAGGACCCTCTGAAGTAATATCCAACACTTTCAGACTAAGAGAGAGCAACTTAACAGATCAAATCTGAGCGCCCCACAACTCCCTAAAACTCAATGGTTTTGAAAATAAGCTGAATTTTATAATATCAAATACATATATATATATATATACACACGTGTGTGTGCATATGCATATACATATTTAGACTCTGAAGAAGCTAAAATCATTTCATATTCCTCCTTTGAGTACCATTTCATTCACCTCACTTAAAATCCCATATGCCACTCTAAGTTACACAGCATTGAAGCCACGAACATGAGGTTGTATCCAAAAGGGACATGAAAGGTCAATGTTCTCTGGCTCATTGGAAATGGTACCTCCACCACTACCAACCACCTCTCCAAGAGACTCTTTCTCCCAAAAGTGTTAAGTTCTGGAGCCTTGCGAACTCCTCGCCTCTGAAGGTGCAGAAACATTCAGGGACAACTCAGGACAGCTCCATGCACTCCAGCTCCCAACAGGCAGCATCACCTTGCCCGCAGCTGAGTTGCCCCAGACCCCTCGACCCAACAGGCGCCACTGCTCGGGGGTAGGAAGGGATGGAACAGGGGGCTTCATTTCCTTTCTCCCAGAAAAGCACAGCCACATCCCCTCGCCGCAGAGGGGGACTGGGGTGGTGAAGGGGAGGGAGAACAGACAGAAAGCCAAGGACAGACTCCCGTGCCCCGGGAGGGGCACATACCACACAAACCCAACCTCTCCTCTTCTCACACACACAAGACACACATCGCGCTTGCTGAAGGATGGGAACTTCAAGCACAGCCCCCTCCCCGTACACAAGCACCGCTTCCCCACCCCTCCCCCACCCCAACCCTACAGACCCCTCGGGCGGAGAGGGGGCCTGAGGGCCCGTCCCCGCCCCCAGGGCCCCCGCCGGGCCTCGCACGGAGGGCTGGGCCCTCGCCCCGCCGCAGCCCCGCACTGACCTGGGGGGGCCCCTCACCGCGCCGATCGCCGCTCCCCGGCCCGGCCCCCCCGCGCCGCCACGGAGCGGGCGAGCGAGGTGACGCGAGGAAATAAGGGGGGAAACCGGCCCCCCCTTGCCCCCCCGTCTTCCCTTCCCCGGCTGGAGAAATTAAAAACGAAAGAGGAGAAGGCTGGGGTTGAAATAGAAAGGCTCGGCCCGGAGTTTTAAAACAAAGAGGCGGAAATAGCCGAGCGCGGCCCGAGCGGAGCCGAGCGGGGGCGCCGCGACCCGGGGCGCATGCGCAAGGGGCTCTCGCGCACCCCAGCCCCCTCCCCTCCCCCGCCCGGGCCGGCCTACGCGCGCTCCCTCCGCCCCCGACTTCCCCCCCACCTCTCGGTCCCTCTTCGTGGCGCGCGGAGGGGGAGCGAGGGGGTCAGAGCAGGGGTTGACTGTCTGTATGTGTCCATGTGTCTTATGTCGTGGTCCTGAGCCCTGAAAAAAACAGTTGAAGTTGCCGACGGGTGAACTTGATGACGGTGGTTTTGCTTTTCGGCAAGGTTATGGCTCTTGGTGGCCCTGAAGCTTTTCCTCAGAAGCGCTTGAGTGTCTTTCTAACACACGAATGTGGGGACTTTGAAAGGGGCTGGGAGGGACAGTGACGAGACATACAACTTTGTGATGAACTGCAGGTGGTTTAAGCACTCCAACTGATGAAAATTAAGTTTTTTAGCTTCCTCATATTTGGAAGGGCCAAGGTCTTAGGTCGAGGAGCAAACATAAAACTTGAGAAGCCCATGCCAAGTTCATACCAAGTGACTGAATGCTACTTCTCTCCTGTGAGACCTCATCTGGAGTGGGGTGTCCAGTTCTGGAATCCACAGCATAAGAAGGGTACGGAGCTGTTGCAACTGGGTCCAGAGGAGAGCTTCAAAGGTGATCAGAGGGCTGGAGCACCTCCCATATGAGGACACGCTGAGAGAGATGGGGTTGTTCAGCTTGGGGAAGAGAAGTCTCTCAGGAGACCTTATAGCGACCTTCCAGTACCTGAAAGGGGCTACAGGAAACCTGGGGACGGGCTGTTTACAGAGGCTTGGAGTGATAGTACTAGGGGCAATGGGTATAAAAACTGGAGAAGGGCAGATTTAAACTAGACATAAGAAAGAATTTTTTCACAATGAGAGTAGTGAGGCATGGGCACAGGTTGCCAGGGAACTTGTGGATGTCCCATCCCTGGTGGTGTTCACGGCCAGTTTGGATGGGGCCCTGAGCAGCCTGATCTGGTGGGAGCTACCCCTGCCCATGTCAGGGAGTTTGGAACTAGATGATCTTTGAGGTCCCTTCCACCCCAAACTGTTCTATGATTCTATGACTGCAAAGACAAGTATTTAAAAATTCAGCTGTTCAAACTCTATAAACACCAGAGCAAGCTCTACATTACCAATTAAGTGTATATATTTAGTGTAATGCTTTAAAATACCTGCATATTTCCCTCTTTCTTGCCTGCCAACCAAGAATGATGCACGTGACAGTCTTCCACCTTATCTAAGACTGTAAGTGGAAATTGAAATAGCCTGTGTGATATGGATCAGCCCTGGGAGGTGTTTTCCCCTTGTCCAGCAAACTACTGAGCCTTTATTGTGTACCAAGAGTTCAAGGTCTTGGCTTTAGGAGCTATGCTATCCACTAGCTAAGGCTGAGTGTTCCAGCTAAGCAACTGTTCCAGCACTGTAGGTTTGCTGTTGAACTTCACAGGGTTTGTGGTCAAATGGATGAATCTTGGCTGTCAGAAATTTAAATTCTGTTTTCAGTTTAACTACAAATGATTCTGTGTGGGCTTTTGCTTACAGAGATATGTTCTAGAACGAAAGGGGACCTCCTGCCTGACTTCTGGGGTTGGGGCTCAAGTAGCCAAAAGCAAAAGCAACTGACTATAATAATATGCACAAAATTATAAACTGGATGGCTGCTTTCTTTTCTTTTTTCCTCTTCTTTTTTCTTTTTCGTTTTGTTCCTACTGTTTCCAGAGCAAAACACTGCAGATTGGGAAAACTATTAAGGCCAGGGTCAAGGGATTTTGGCTTTCTCTTACTATGAATATTTTTTAGAAGATGGTACCTGGAGCAAGATAGTATGTCCATGCCTACTCAAACAATTAATCTAATTTAATATACCCTCTGTGACAAGACTGTTGTGACCCTCAGAGAGCCAAGGAATATAGTTTGCTCTCTTTTCAGTCTCATTACCCTAGCATCAGTTTTAATCCCTTTGGCAATGCCATTAAAGAGTGTGTTAGCTTTTAAGTGATATTTCTAAAATATAAGCTTAGCCAGTGACTAGAGTATCTAAGATCATAAGTCTGAACTGCAGCACTTAGTATCAGGAGAGAAGTGAAGCTTCTTGCTGGCTTTGCAATTGATGAGCTGTGATCAAACAACAGAAGCTTAGAGAATGACTTGGAGGGGAACTAGAAATAGCATGTAAATTATTTTTTCCTGTTAGCTCTACATGCATTTAGTCCTCACAGTTCTCACACAATCAAAAGTATAATATGAACCCAGGTAAGCTGAGTAGGTCTAGCTTCTGGAAGCATCTATTTCCTAGCTAAAACAATTCATGAAGAGAATCTATCTGTGACATCTTGACATGAAAAAAAAGACAAACGTGTCAGCTGAAAGAAGTTCATTATCTCCTTTAGGACTTCTGACAGTGGAAAGGTATTGGTCAGCATGAGCGTATTAATATTATAAACAAGGAAATGTCTAGAAACCCAATAAAACTGCATATTTTCAAGAACAGTAGTAAAGTACAAAATAGGCAAGTATATGACAAAATGATTCTAGTTTAAGACTGACCATAATACAGTGTTTACAAACACAAAGTTAAGAACTAATATTTACAGTAGTTACTCAGTTCCTTTCCAGAGGAGTAGAGCTACATAAATCTTATAAGTCTGTGGACTAGACTCTTGCATCCGAGGGTGCTGAGGGAGCCTGTTGACACCATTGCAAGGCTGCTCTTTCTCTATTACCTTTGTAAGACATGCAGAAAGAAGTCTGTGGACAACACCAAAGCAGGAGAGCAGTCTAGGTGCCTGAGGACATAACTGTCATTAAAAGGGACCTAAACAGGCTGTAGGAATAAAATTCAACAACTACTAAGTCCTGCACTTGGTACAGGCTTAACTTCCTGCAGTGGTATGGACTGGGTGTGACCAACTAGGTGGAAAGTGGGTCTTGAATTAACAGCATGTTTGGGATATATTAAGGGGTCACTGCATTGGGAAATGTGATTGTTCTCAGAATGAGTCTGGCTTGATGTGTCTGGTTTTGGGTGCACCCATATGAGAAAGATACTGATAAACTTGATTCAAGTCCAGTAGAAGCCGCTGGGATGACAAAAGTTCTGGTGAACATGTCCTGCAAGGAAATCCTGAGGTAAGTTGAATAGTTCAGTCTGGAGAGGAGATTGCTTCAGGGGGGCCTAATAGCAGACTTCAGCACTTAAAAGAGGTCCATGTACAAAAAACAGAGCCACACTCTTTAGTTAGGCTAATGATAGCTGAATGAAGGACAGTTGTCATAATGTGAATTAGGGGAGATTTTGGTGGGACAGAAAGGAAAAAATAAGAAAAGATCACTATGAGGATAATTAAACCTTGGAACGGGTTCCCTAGAAGTTTCCTAGCAGGCACTCACGCATTGCTGTCACTCTGTGTACACAAGTGCATGTTTTGTATAGCCAGTGCATGCCATGTCATGCTGCTTCAGATGGGTCAGTATGAAGAATTATTTGCTAAGTGCCCTTTCTGCTATTACCATCATGTGCTTTTTTTCTGACACTACCTTCATATGTTTTGCCAGCAATGCTGGCCTTAGAAGCTCTCTTCTCCCCATTTTCCCCCACCATTTGCTGCAGATGAGGTAACACTGTGCAGGATCATTTGATCTACCAAGGGATACCATCAATAAGGAGCTGTCCTCTGAGGCTTTGGATAGGTTCAGCAATCTAGCCTTGCTTTGTTGGTCTGATTGTTAAAGTATTTCCCAGTTTCTAACCATATTCTTCCTGTTATGATAGACAAAACAGTTCATACCCTTTGTCTTTGTTTATACTTGTTACACATCTGACATAACCTCCCATCAGTCTTCTCTGGACTAAGTAACCACTTTACACCTCATTTTACATTCTAGCATCTGGGCTTCCAGACTTCTGTCTTGGTTTGCCAAATCTTTCCTTGTTATCTGTCCTGCAGAACTTTCTTCCTCTTCAAAAGACCAGCCACTTCTTTCTAAGACAGATAGACACCTTGCCCTGTTCAGGAAAGTAGTTTTCTGTATATAATCAGTTCTGACTCTGGTTCCTTCTAACAGAGAGAAAGTAGCCACTCTGTTAAGGTTATGGAGTAAATGAAGGTGGTTCGTTTGTCTTCCAGCTCAGGAATATCACCTTAATATATGTTCAAGATTTGGATTTTTTTCCCACCATATACATATTGTAGCAGACAAATGTTCCTCTCACAAATTGTGCCATATATTTTTATGCAGTCATGTACAGTTACCAGTTACTTCATGTTCGCTGATCTTTAACATTTCTGTGGATCCTGACTGAAATTTCAGGTATCTGTTCTTGAAAGATTTGCATTATCTAAAAGGAGTATGACTTAAGAGATGAGAGATATATTCAGATCTCTAGTTCACCCCTTTGAAACACTTATTTCATGGAATGGAGTACCAGGAACCCCGATTAGGTCTCCCTTGAGAGAAAGGGATATACAGTCACATAGTGTGTAATAAGTTTCACCAGGGTTATATAGATGAGAGGAAAACCTCAGACAGCACTCTTGAACAAGAATGAACAGTTACAAATGAAGGAACAGGCAGAATGTCAGCTGTAATGTAATCTGGCAATCTCCCGAGTTACTGAAAACATATCTTTTTTTTCAGTCAACAAAGTACCTTCAATTACATCAGGTAACAACAAAGGAAGAGGTGGAGAGTGGGAGGAGAAAAGAAATTAGGCATGAGGATAAACGGCTGTAGAAAATACAAGCTAAGAGGAAAGACTAGTCGGGAATAGATTTAGTCTAAATGCACTTGAGGGAGACACATAAAAGATAGCCTAGGGTTCTGAGGTATTCAGAGGGAGAGGGGCATTTTTCCTGCATTGCACTGTGTTTGCTCAGAGGGCTGTAGCACCTCCCATATGAGGACCGGCTGAGAGAGCTGAAGTTGTTCAGCCTGGAGAAGTCTCCAGGGAGACCTTATAATGACCTTCCAGTATGTGAAGGGGACATACAAGAAAGCTGTGGAGGGACTGTTGATAAAGGCATGTAGTGATAGGACTAGGGGGAAATGGATATAAACAGGAGAGGGGCAGATTTAGAGTAGGCATAAGGAGGAATTTCTTCACTGTGAGAGTGGGGAGGCCCTGAAACATGTTGCCCAGGAAAATTGTGAATTCCCCCTCCCTGGATGTGTTCAAGACCAGGTTGGATGGGGCCTTGGTTGGTCAGCCTGATCTAGTGGGAAGTGTCTCTGCCCATGTCAGGGGGGTTGAAACTGGGCGATCTTTAAGGTCCCCTCCAACTCAGGCCATTCTGTGTGATTCTGTGTGTGTGTGAAGATGCAGGGAAGATGTGTTGTTTCTATCTTAGGAGGCTAAACAAGCATCTGCCAGGCTGACACAAACATGTCCGTAAATCCTGTTGATCTTACCTTGGGGGGGGAGGGGTGAGGGTGGTAATCTAGATTTCCAAGACAGGAACAGCTTATGTGCCTGGGAAAAGGGTAGCATTATCACCATTTTTATAAAGGGTAAAAATGGTGGCAGTGGGAGCTACCAACCTGCCAGCTACATCTCTGCCTGGGAAGATCATGGAACAGATCCTACTAAAAGCTATGCTAAAGCACATGGAGGACGAGGAGTTGATTAGAGGCAGCCAGCATAACTTCATCGGGCTCAAGTCCTATATGACTCACCTAGTGGCTTTCTATGATGCGGTAACCACAGCAGTGGAAATGGGAAAACCAACAAACTGTCTGGACTTCTGTAAAGCCTTTGACATGGTCCCCAACAACATCTTTCTCTCTAAATTGGAGAGATATGGATTTGATGGGTGGGTTGTTCATTGGATAAGGAATTAGTTGGGTGGTCGCATTCAGAGAGTAGTGGTCAATGCCTCAATGTCCAGATGGAGATCTGTGAAAAGTCATGTCCCTCAGGGGTCTTTACTGGGGTCAATGCTATTCAATATTGTCATTGATGATATAGACAGTGAGATCAAGTGCACTCGATCAGCAAATTTGCAGATAACACCAAGCTGAGTGGTGTAGTTGCCACACCGGAAGGACAGGATGTCATCCAGAGGGACCTGGACAGGCTGGAGAAGTGGGCCTGTGTGAACCTCATGAGGTTCAACAAGGCCAAGTGCAAGGTCCTACAGCTGGGTTGGGGCAATCCCCATTTTCAGTACATGATGGGAGATGATGTGATTGAGAGCAGCCCTGCAGAGAAGGACTGGGGGTGCTGGTTGGTGAGAAGCTTGACATGAACCAGCAGTGTGCACTTGCAGCCCAGAAAGCCAAATGTAGCTGCATCAAAAGAAGAGAGGCCAGCAGGTAGAGGGAGGTGATTCTGCGCCTTTATTCCTCTCTTGTGAGACCTTGTCTGGAGTATTGTGTCCAGTTCTGGAATCATGAACATCAGAAGGATATGGAACTGTTGGAATTGCCCCAGAGAAGGGCCACATGAATGATCAGAGGGCTGGAGCAACTCCCATACAAGTACAGGCTTAGAGAGTTGGGGTTTGTTCAGCATGGAGAAGTCTCCGAGGAGACCTTATAGTGGCCTTCCCGTACATGAAGGGGGCACACAAGAAAGGCATGTAGTGATAGGACTAAGGGAGAAATCTGCACTGTTTTGGAGAGGATTTTTTGTTGTGGTGGTTTTTTTTTTTCAGACACAGCACAGCTGTCAGGCTTGGGAGCTTGTATTTAAGGTTCTGTGGTTGCTGAATCAAGTGGAGCTGTGCTGCCATGTACCAAACAGGGAAAGGACAGTCGACATTTGCTGGTCTTTTTGAATGGGTGAACAACTGTCAGTGGACATATTGGGTGACAGGTCAGATGCTAGACAAGGCATCTGCTTCAGCATAAAATGCTTTTGAAAGATTCTTGGCCAGAATACCAGGTGAAGTTTTTCAGCCTCTTTGTCTTTTAAGGACAGCTCTGTTTCACTTTGGAAGAACAGTTGCTTTTGTAAATTTATGTGCTCCAAGACCCCAGGTCAGGCTTTGTAGTTCTGCACATAAAGAAGGGTTTGAGAGAAAAGGATTATCTTTGGAAGCTGTAGGTGGGCTTTGCTCAATTTCCTTGGGTTTATTAGGCCTAGGACAAGGCACCAAAGTAATTTTAAGGCCTCAGCTCTGACTAAGATTTTAGATGTTGGCGAACAAAAAAATCTTCCCCAAATAGTGCAGAGAGCTACAGCTGATAAGACCACAAGGGGTGTACCTGCTAACGCATGTCTCCCTGAACTTTCAAGCTACTGAAGAATTTTAGCCAGAACCCTCCACTCCACACTATAGGCAACCTGGACAAGCTGCCACAACTACAAGACTTCCTTACAATATATTACTGACTATGGGGCAAGCATCAGTATCTCCTTTGACAGCTGTGGGGACTTCTCTGGGAAAATAACAAGTCAGTAAGACCACAAAGGGACAGACCTAACTAGAAGCTATGGGAGAAGATTGATGTCCAACAGATACAGCTGCTAAATGAAGCAGAAGGTTGAGAGGGAATAGAAGTCATGTCCTAAAGTGAAGCAATACTTCCAGGCTTATGACTAAGATAACTTTTTAACAGTAGTTTGTACTGGAGAACACTAAGACTTAGATAAAATCTACTAACTGCCTCCTCTCAGTCCACTTCACACCTCCATTATCCTTCCTGCTCTGTAACTGTACAATGGGATGCTGAAGAACTATTTACATTGAATGAAAAAAATAATTAGAAAGATAGAAAATAGATATGGAATATTAGAATGTTTAAAAAATAGGAAAAGGTAGAAATAAATCAACTATCTAAGTGGAAAAATGCAAGTTACTGCTCTGAAGATCTGTACCTGCATTATCTAAAAACATTTCTGTAATGGCCACAAAGGTACACAGGAGAAGAATCTACTTCATTCTGTCAAGTTTCACTCAGTGTAACAAGGGAGGTGAGGCCTCTGGCTCCTGCACCCTTTCTTCAACCCAAGTATAGTGAGGACTGCAACTCTTTATCTAAAGAGGGATACAGTAACATGATATCTCTTGACCCAGCCATCTGCTGTCACAAACCTTTTGACAACAAGTGACCGATGTCACTATTTTATTGATGACTTCTTAGGAAATTGGCAAAGGAAAGCAAAGATTTTAGGAAGGCAGAGAAAAGGCAGGTATATAAGCCATGTTTACATAAGCCATATTTCTTAGGAAAACAAGGATCAAAATGAGAAGACCCAGTCAGGCATTCCCATAAAGGAGCAAAGCTGAATCATAGCTTTCTGGCACACAACTGTCACCCACTGATAAGCAATTTCTGGTTAATGAGTCAGCCAAATCACCCACATATTATGAAAACTATGGATAAAATTTAAAAGTGCTGTCATTTTCCTTGAGGAAAAGGCAGTGCTGATTAATGAATCTTAGTCTGCTGAGGTCGCCAGTCAGGGACAAGAACATATTTACCCCTTCTGTGAGTTCTGAAGATGATGTTATTTACCAGTGACTAATGATTTGGGATGTTTTGAAGATGTGCAGTACAGGCAGTGTTGCATGCTCACTCTGAAAGTCAAGCATCTGGTTTTGGTTTCTGAAATGGATAACTTTAGTCCCTTGTGAAATATTTTGGTTTTTAATTTTCTCTTTTTATAAGGAGCAAAATTAGGTTAGCAATCTAATTCCATTCTTAAACCCATTTTATGGTCCCTAAAGTTTTTAACTTGAAAGAGAGTCCCACGTTTCCCCAACAACAAAGATTGCATAGACCACTTAAATAAAACTGCCAGCAGTTCTGAAGTATCAGCCATTGTGCTAGCTTGTTTTGAAACCCTGAGTTTCTCCCTAATACTTTTCTACCTTCTTTGGGCCTCAATTGCTAGCTTTTTAGCACCGTTCTGTTATTTTTGGGTAGTTAGTCCTCACCGTTAACCTGTGGCAAAGCAGGCTGACGGTTTGGAGAACATGAGCAGGTGATTGGGCTAGGACCAATGAGATGGCTCCTCCAGCCAGTGCTCTGTGCTATCAGGTTCAGCCACCAGTATCAGCCTAAACAGGATTGTGAATACAAATTTTTGTCCTTAAATAAATGCTTATGATATTTAAAAGAAATTTCTATTACAAGTAAAAAGAGAGTCAAGTCTTCACATATACATCCAGTCTACTGATGTGGGTGGTCTGCTCAATAGGCTCTTCCATGGACTGAAGACACTATTGGAACCATCCAAATACAGAACTACAGCTGTACTAGCCCCCTCACTTGGACATGGCTGCCCTGGAAGATTCCTACAGGAGGATCTTTCAGTTTGGTGGGGTATGGGGACACTAGGTCAGGAAGATACACGGGAAGTGATGATAGAGGTAAGGAACGCCCACGAAGGAGGGCCTCTTGTGGGACAGGGCTATAAAGGCAGACAGCGCAATCAATAAATTTGCCATTTTGAGCTTCCTCTATATTAGAGTCTGTGTCTCAATGGTCCTCGCCGGAGTGGTGCGAGAGTCCGGTACAGGGGGGTTTTGTTGAGATGCAACAGTATGGGTCCCACTATGGACATGAAATCTTTGGCAAAAAGATTTCTGTCAAGTGCTGCAGGTTAGAATTTAATTGAAAACTGAAAACAAAATCTCTAGTGATTAATCTGTATGCATTTACTTAAAGATTCAACTTGGCTCATGTAGCACTGAATTATTTGCTTCATGACACAATACACAGTTTCCATGCAGCTGCTTTCTCTGTTCAGAGTTCAGTGTCATTGTAGCATTTGCATACTGAGCAGCAATTCAGCCCTTTGTTGAAATAGCCTGTTTCACCAATAATACTACTTCAATTACCATATTATCTGAAATACATATAATGCTCAGCTAAAGTTAAAAAACATAGCAATAAAAAAAAAAAACCTGAAAGAGCTAAGAGACCTACCCTTGAGAAAGTGTCATCAAAAGTAATTCCTCCTCCTGGGCCAGGGCAATCTGCAGTTTCAGTACAGGCTGGGGGATGACGTGATTGAAAGCAGCCCTGCAGAGAAGGATTTGGGAGTTGATGAGAAGCTGAACATGAGCCAGCAAAGTGTGCTTCCAGCCCTGAAAGTCAGCTGTATCTTGGGCTACATCAAATGAAGTCTGGCCAGCAATTCAAGGAGGGTTATTCTCCTCCTCCATTCTGCTCTTTTGAGACCCCATCTGGAGTATTGTGTCCAGTTCTGGAATCTCCAGCATTAGAAGTATACGCAACTGTTGGAATGGACCCAGAGGAGGGCCACGAAGATGGTCAGAGGGCTGGAGCACCTCTGCTATGAATCCTGCTGCCTTCAGCAGCCTGGTCTAGTGGGAGATGTTCCTGCCCACGGCAAGGCAGTTGGAACTAAATGATCTTTAAGGTCCCTTCCAACCCAAACCATTCTATGAGTCTATGATTAGCCCCATATCTAACACTAGATGGACACAAAACTCCCCTGAATACAGGGGTATTCCCTTGAGAGGGAGGAATTCTCTTGCTAAGATTTTCAGTACATCCTGATTTGGTAGCATGTATCAACTTCAAGAGGTGCATCATGCAGCAGTTATTGTGCCCTGAAAATAGATGTGAAGAAACAGCTTAGCAGGGAAGAGTAGGGAAAGACAGAAATTACTTCCGTTTGACCTTTTCTGATTCTTTGGGGTCCCTGGGTTGTACCTCACACTCTGCAAGCAGAAACCGCACATAGTTTGAGCTATTTTACTGTCTGTCTTCTCTCATTGAAAATCTATTTTTCAGCCTTCCTAAAGGTGCTGAGAAATCCATTTCTACTGTGCCTTTCCAGAGGTAATCCTCTGTCCAGAGTCAGAAGACAGCCTCTCAAGCTGTGCTTCTCTGTCTGGGTCAGGACCCAGCCCTGACTTGGGGTGTCACAGCTCTTCTCCATGTTCTCTTCCTCCCACTTACGTCAAGAGCCTCCAGTGTGTGGGTTTAAACACTGACAGGATTTTTATACATAGCCACTCTCCTCCAGTACGTATTCCCCATTGACAGTATTACTGCATGTGCCACATTTCCACACCCATGGGGTAGGTTCTGCAAGCTGCAGAATAATTTCAGTGGCATAAGAGTTCCATAGCTTTTGCAGCCCTGACTAGGAAAGACTTTGAGGGCAGGGAAAGTGCTGTCCCAGATTTCTCTCTTCCCTTCTATCAAGTTAGCCTGAGTATCAAGGAGCAAGCGACAAACACAGGATAGACCAAGGTGCCAGGCTCCTACAAATTAATGACAGTGATTAATAGTGTCATGCCAGGACATTTGTGATTTAACTTCCTGCAGTTCAGATTTAAAAAAGAAAACTGAAAAATGTTTTTGAACTAAGAGAAATGCACGAAAGACATACAGCAACAGGATATTTCTATGGTGATCAGTGCAGTGTCATATTTAGATTACATCAATGTGAGATGTTTATGGTAGAATCCTGGCTTCTGAAGCAGCCAGATCTTTAGGGAAGTACACTTCAAAAGGAGCAAGAATAAGTTTCAAATGGATAACAAAACAAAAATATAGACAGAAAGACTGTGTCAGCTGTGTAAAAATTTGAAGCTGCAGTATGAGGGCTCTTGGATTCCCAAGTACAGCTTTGTGACTACAATACTGTTTTTTCAGTATTTCTAGCTCAACAGGCAGAAAATAAGCAGAAACAATGGGCACATTTGTGAAGCTGGATACCAGAGGAATACAAAGGTTGTATTTTCAGCTTTTTGTTAGGAAAACTTCACAGCTTATTTATTTCAGCATGGACATTAAGTTTTTGTTACTAAGGAAGCCAAGGCAAATCATAGAACACAGGGCCCATATCCAGGAAATACAAAATAATTCCATATAAGTCTATATCTAGACATAAACTACACAGTATTCCCAAGAAGAGCTATTTGTAAAGAGAAATCCATTATCCCTGAGGTCTGTGCTGATTTCTTCTGAAGAATCTTCGTATTTTGAGCAAGCTAAGCTAATAGTATTCCCCCTTTTTGACAAACTGAAGCATATATCCATGTTAGATTTCAGCTATGTCCTTTTCCTTGCTAAGCTGCTTCTGCTCAAGTAAAACCTTCATAAACATCATCTTCTGTTACTTTTCTTTCTGGAGTAGATCATTAGCCCTTTCTACCTGCTTGTACCTGGTGCTGCTGCTACAGTTTCTGCCATCAGCTTTCCTAACCTCTCTTCAGTAGCCACAGCATCATTTAGGTATACTTACAGAAGACCCAAACTCCCTTTCTTCCTGTAAGGCTTTCTTAAAGCTTTGTACCTGGATAAATACCACCTTATTCGCCTGGCTGTAACATACCACATTAAAAATCTCCTTTGAAAACCACAACTAACTTCTGAATTCAGGATAAAGTTGCAGATCATAGTTTGATGAAGAGCAGGCAGTAGAAACATATTTGGTGGCCTTAAGCTAGGGCAGTTATCCCCAGTACGACACCTTCATGACAAAGAAACCTCAGAACAAATTATCTCTTCTTGCCTGTATTTGTCCTCCAAGGTGAAGAGTCAGCCAGCACGGTGAGAACTACTCCTGTTACATCTGGAATGCTAACATGTTGCAGAATGTATTTCAGCAGAGCTGAAGCAATGCCTAGGAAGCTGTGAGATAAGAATTGTGGAATAATTTTCTTCAAAAGAGACCTCTGGAGGTCTGTGATCTGCCACTTGCCCCATAATCACCTTTGAAGCTTAAAGGGGCGTCAGCTGAATCAAGCTGCTTCAGGTCTTGTCCAGTCGAGCTGGGAAGATCCACAGGAGTGAGGATCCCAAGTCTTCTTTGGGTCTCTCTTCCTGGGTCAAGCACCCTTGTGGGGAAGAAGGGGTTCCTTTGGTCTGTATTGAGTGCCTTAGTGCTGTCCCTCTGCACCTTCGAGAAGAGTATGGCTCTTTCCTTTCTGTGCCCCTACCCCAAAAGTGTGAAAATGGAGTGGTGCTCACCTCAGCATGGGTGCAGCACTGCACAGCAGGACCACACCACCAAAGCCGAAGCCCTATGTGTTCCCTGGCCTCACATGGGGGATCAAGGAGACCCCAAAGCTTAGAAGGCCAGAAAACCCATGCTCCTACCTGTGGTGGGGGTAGAAGTGTCTTTCAAGTCACACTGTCTGCTTCTCTGGAGGTGTGGGCTGGTGATGAAGGTGGCTTTACATAGTTGTGGAAGAAAAGAAACTATGCTTGGTGCTGAAGAACTCACTGCTTGCTGTCACTGCATATGGGAGGAAGCTCTTTGTACAGGTAAAGCCTTTTACTGGCCACAGTGAAAGAGCCAGTGTCAGTACATGGGATATGTTGGCTAGGCAGAGAAAATAAAAGCCCACAGGCCCAAAGGCCCAGAGCTGCACTGTCCTGGCAGGGACAATGACAAGAGGCACAAGTGCAGACAGTGTGACAAACATAAGAAATCCTCGCAAACACCACAGGCTCTGGGAGCCCTGACTTGCCTTTGTACTAACATTGCCGCACTCCAAACATCCTCCCATACCCACCCACAGCAAACTACCAGCAGGAAAAACAGGCTGCACATCAGAGGCAAAACATTCATTTTGGCATAGAAAGAACCGACACGAGTCGCAGGTCATTTTTAATGCCTTTTAGGATATTGTTAATGTGAACAAATACATTTCTATTCTGAAGTTATTTTAAAGAGTGATTTTACAGGTTATCTGCAAAAATAACCCAAAAATGGCTGATGTAATTTATTATGTTCTTTCAAGAAAAAGATCGCGTCATCCTGCCCTCAATGCAAATTGTGTTTAAGAGGACGCTTAGAAGAATCTTAGACTAACAGGTCATTCTTGCTGGATATGAATTGAACAAACATAATTCACCTGCTGACTCAGGCAAAATACCTGAACACAGAGTAATTTACAGATGTGGGTAGGTTAACAGTATGTTGCCACATTTTATGCTAAGCATGGGTCTGGTTATGAAGGCCCACAAGGGAAAACAAATTGGACACTGCAGACACTGCTGCAAATGGTGACTGGGGTTTTCATGCCATCTTGCAGTCTAGATCTTTCTGCAGTGAGATCTAGTTCTCATGGCACTGAATGACGTTATATGAATATCGAAATTTTCAACAAAAAGACCTCTTGAGAATGCAGGAGTGGAATTCTAGTCTTCTGGATAGAATGTGGAAATCAAATGAGGGATCCTTGGAGATCAGCAGGCAATGATAAAGTTTACATTTTATTTCTCTTAAATGAGTGATTTACTATCTGGGTAGCATGGGCAAAACAAGGCAAAGTAGGGATTAACTTTTCTTCATTACTAAGTGTTTAGGTCAGGCAAATGTTGGGCTGACCACTAGACCAAAAGCTTCTTCATGTTTTACTGTTGTTGCATTGTCTGAAAAAGGATTTTATGAACCATGTTGTCATACCAGATGTGCTGTTGTCTGAAAGTTGCTCTTTTCCCAGTTTGCTCAGGAGAGAGCTGAGTTTTATCAGTGGCATTTTGTCACTTACAGTTCTTGCTCATTTAGCTGCCATGCCTGTAAATTATCTTATTAGAAGACTTTTTTAGGAGGATTTGGTGGAGATAGGTATTTGCTGTACAAGAAGATTCATTATTTGGAGATGTGCTTTTGCTCCCAGTTTTAAATACAAGCCAAACCCTTCAGCCTATTCTGCAGAGGCAATGCAGCAGCAGATTTGAGAAGCATTTCTGACCACTTCTGAAGCAATAACCCTGCTGCAGGCTAGAGGCTGTAGTTTGTTACGTCTGCATTGATAGATGGAAAATACTTCATGCAAAGAGGAAGGCAGCTTCCCATCAGAACCATCCATGGCTTAATTAAAACCAACACAACTGTACCAGATGTTTTCCATCTTGATAACTGGGCAGATTCCACCACTTATCTTTTTTAAAATATTTAACATCAGCAACTCATGACAAATACACTAAAAAAACTTTTCACACTGACACTACAAAAAGAACGCTGACAGTTTAATGCAAATTAGCTTTAGCCTAGCAGTTGCCCTCCAGTTTGTATGGTACGTATTGTGCTGTGTTATTAGTGAGATTAGTTAAATTGTGGTATTTCTGATGTGCCCTAGAGCTACAGGTTAAAGGGGAATTGACTGCCAGTATGTAATTGACTCTTGTTCAGCAGCTCTTCAACCATATTTCCAAGAGAAGACATTAATATATTTGACCCTGGGATCCAGAACAATCCACAACAGGAGGAATTAAGCAAAGGCTACTTAGGGTGGCTAATGAGGGAATTTGGAGCCCAGGTGATTTTTCTCTCCCTCCTTCCAGTAGCAGGTAGTGACATTGGAAGGAACAGACAGACTCACCCAGTCTATTAATACATGGCTCTATGGCTGGTGTCACCATAATGATTTTGGGATTTTTTTTGAAAATGGGGTGGCCCACATGGCCAGGCATCAAATACAGGCATCAAATGGGAGCCACCCTACTCAAAGGGGAGGGAGGGTCTTTGCTCAGGAGCTTGCATGGCTCATTAACAGGACTTTAAACTAGATGTGAAGAGGGAAGGGGATATCAGCCTTGTCTATGACAAGCTGCAGGAGGTCACACTGTGATTAGAGGGATGGAGTGCTCATATGGGCCCTCCACTTCTTGCTCCAGAGGATGGATGGGGACACTGCAGCACAGTTGAAGTCTTGTGGAGATGAGCTGGGGGCTTCTGAGGTAGAAGCAAAGAAGGAAAATTCCATGGAGCACTTTAAGGGAAGTAGGTGTTCCACTAAGAAGGGGATATGGCAAACACCCCAGCTGAAGTGCCTCTACACAAATGCAGGCAGCTTGGGCAAAAAACCAGGAGGAGATGGAAGTTACTGTGCTGACATTACCGAAACTGGGTAGGATGAATCCCATGACTGGAGTGTGGCTATTGGTAGCTACAGGCTGTTCAGAAGGGGCAGACTGTGAAGGAGGGGCAGAGACATTGCCCAGTGTATCTGGAAATAGATAGAAAGTGAAGAGCTGTCCCTGAATAATAGCCACAAACAGGTCAAAAGTTTATGGGTGACAATAAGAGACAGAAGCAACAAAGGGAACCTTGTGGCTGGTGTATACTACAGGCCACCTGATCAAGGAGAGCCTACTGATAAAACCTTCTTCCTCCAGCTACAGGAGGCTTCATGCTTGCAAGCTCTCATCAGACTGGAGGACTTCAACAACCTAATATATACTGGAAAAGTAGCACAGCAAGCTGTAGGCAATCCAGGAGACTCCTAGATTGAAGATAATTTTTTAACCTAGGTAATAGACACCCCTACCCAAGTGAATGCAATACTGGACATGATGATCACCAATACAAGTGAGTTTATCAGTAATGTCAAGATTGGAGGCAGCCTAGCCTGCAGTGATCATGGATTGGTGGAGTGCAAGGGGCTGAGGGATACAGGACAGGTGAGCAGTATAGTCAGGACCCTAAATTTTAGGAAAGCAAACTTCCAGCTCTTCAAGGAGTTAGTATGGCTTCCTGCCAAATGGTCCTTACGGATGAGGAAGTAGAACAGAACTGGCAAATATTTAAGGAAGCTTTCCACAGAGCACAAGAATGCTCAGTCCCCAAATGCAGGAAATTAGGCAGGGAAGGGGAGAGACCAGCCTGGATGAGTCAAGATCTGCTGGTCAAACTGCAAGGCAAGAGGGGAAATGCACAGGCAGGTCAAGCAGGGACAGGGAACCTGGGAAGATTATAGGGTCTTTGCCCAGTTGTGTAGAGATGGAGTCAGGAAGACTGAGGCACACCTGGAGCTGAACTTGGCAAGAGAAGCAAAGAATAACAAGAAGAGCTTCCAAAGGTATGTCAACCAGAAAAGGAAGGTTGAAGAATCATACTACCCTGATGAATGAAGATGGTGACCTCATACCAAAAGACAAAGAGAAGGCTGAAGTACTCAACTAGTTTTTGCCTCAGCTTTCACTGGCAACCATCTCCTTATCCTCCTGGGACAATTGACAACAAGCTCCTCCAACCATAGAGGAGGATCAGGTTCATGACCACCTAAGGAACCTGAACATATATAAGTCTATGGGACCTGATAAGCTGCATCCCAGAGTCTTGAGAGAACAGGCTGATGTGGTTACCAAGCCATTTTCCAGGATATTTGAAAAGTCATGGCAGTCCCTGGTGATGGGAAGAAAGGCAACACTGTGCCCACTGTTAAAAAAGATAGAAAGAATGACCCTGGAAACTACCAATCATTCAGCCTCCTGTTTGATCCTGGAAAGATCATGGAACAGATCCTCCTAGAAGCTATGCTAAAGCACATGGAGGACAGGGAGGTGATTTAAGATAGCCAGCATGGCTTCACCAAGGGCAGGTCCTGCCTAACCAGCCTAGCAGCTTTCTTTGATGGAGTGACCATATCAGTGGAAATGGGAAAACCAATGGATGTAATCTATCTGGAATTCTGTAGAGCCTTAAACACAGTTCCTCACAGCATCCACCTCTCCAAATTGGAGAGATATGGATTTGATGGATGGATTGTTTAGTGGATAATGAATTGGTTGGATGAGAGTAGTGGTCAGTGGCTCAATGTCCAGGTGGAGGTCTGTGACAAGTGGTGTCCCTCGGGGCTCCATACTGGGGCCATTGCTGTTTAATATTTTCATTGATGATATAGAAAGTGAGATCAAGTGCACCATCAGCAAGTCTGCAGATGACACAAAGCTGAGTGGTGCAGTTGTCACACCACAAGGACAGGATGTCATCCCTCAGAGGGACCTGGACAACCTGAAGATGTGGGTCTGTGTGAACGTCATGAGGTTCAACAAAGCCAAGTGCAAGGTCTTACACCTGGGTCTGGGCAATCCGCAGTTTCAGTACAACATGAGGTATGATGTGATTGAGAGCAGCCCTGCAGAGAAGGACTGGGGGTGCTGGTTGATGAGAAGCTTGACATGAGCCAGCAACGTGTACCTACAGCCCTGAACATCAACCATATCCTGGACCGCATCAAAACAAGTGTGGGCAGCAGGTTGAGGGAGGCGATTCTCCACCTTTACTCAGCTCTTGTGAAACTCCACCTGGACTACTGTGTCCAATTCTGGAATTCTCAACATCAGAAGGATATGAAACTCTTGGAACAGGTCCAGAGAAAGGCCACAAAGATGGTCAGAGGGTTGGAGCACCTCTGCTATGAATCCAGGCTGAGAGAGTTAGAGTTTGTTCAACCTGAAGAAGAACAAGCTCCAGGGAGACCTTGTAGCAGCCTTCCAGTACCTGAAAGGGGTGTACAAGAAAGCTGGGGAAGAACATTTTCCAAGGCCATGGAGTGAAAGAATGAGGGGGGATGGCTTTGAATTGAAAGGGGGATGATTTAGATTAGACACTAAGAAGAAATTCTTCTCCGTGAGGTTGGTGAGACACTGGAACAGGTTATCCAGGGAAGCTGTGGATGCCCCATCCCTGGAAGCGTTCAAGGGCAGGTTGGATGTGGTCTTGAGTAGCCTGGTCGAGCGGGAGTTGTCCCTGCCTATGGCAGGTGGGTTTGGAACTACATGATCTTTCAACCTAAACCATTCTGTGACGTTCTAATCCTATGAAATGTATAGAAGAAAGGCAAAACATAGCCAACATCACAGAGCATGAGAAACTTTGGTCCGAGTAGAGTGTGCTGTTCATTCCACATGCATGTTCTTACAAGGGCCAGTCCCTGCTGTTATGTTTTATCTACCTTCCCCTATCAGTGGACTTTATCATAATAGGTATCTGTTCATGGTTAGTTCACAATTAACTGCAAAATTCTTACTCTAGTTTAAATATTGAACACTATCTAACAGACTTAGTGTTCAGCAATGTTATTCTAGTATTTTATTTCCCCTCTTAGTTATTATGCTGTCACTTGAATTGGTGCTTATCTGCCAGATTAGAATCCGACTAAAGAAAAGAACAGAAACTATTAATAAAGGACCTAAATACGTGAAAAGCAACCTGAGACCTTCAGTGGTTATTTTACTATGAAGTCTTTCGTCTCCATAGAAAACCTAGATGTTGAACTTAAAAAAATTGGGCCAGCGTCAGAGGTGATGATTTTCTTGCTGACTGCAAGGAAAGCGATGCACATGTCCCCAGGAGTCTCTAAGGCTCTTGTAGAGAACAATAGTTCAAAGCTCATTGCAGATATCATCTCTGCCTTAGTTGAGGATCAAGAAATAAAAGACATGGAGGATAAAGTGAATCTTAAGATGCCACCTTCTCCACTCATGTTTTATTGCTGGGCCTCTTTCTCTGTTTCAGTGCCAAATCAGAAGCTGACCTTGAAAAACAAAATTCTGTGTGCCCTGTTGACTGTCCAGTAACTAGGCAGGCTAAACAGTTTTATTGTGGAGGCCATACTGACTGCACTTGGAGAAAGAGCAGAGGAAAGTAGCTTGATATATTGTCAGCAGGAAGCTGTCTTTTCCACTGCAGAAATCTGTTGTCTCAGGAGACAACAGAAGCTTCTGCTGCAATTTACAGTACTTCTGAATTGAGAAAATAAGGGTATGCTTTTTTTTCCCCAGTAGTGTTATTCATTTCCTGAGTGCATAGGTGAAAAGTAAGCAACTTCACCTTTATAAAATGAGTGTGCACATTTTGCCATTTATATTAAAAATATAGGATCTGACTGGAAACCTTTCAGTTAGCAAGGGAGCCTATCTAAAAATGTGGTTGATGGTGTGCCTCATAAACATCAATGTAGTAAAATTTTAGAAAATATTTTCATGTAGTTTTTTCTTTGCATTAGTAATGAGTCAGTGTAATACAGTGCAACATCAGCCTGAACAGCTGACTGCATTGGCTTTGCTATCACAGTTTACATTTGTTTCACATACAATCAATTCTACATGGATTATCTTCACTGGCCTTGTGCTATGAAGTTTATTCCATGTTATTTGTATGAACAACTCCTTATGGTGTTTCTATGTAACACACGCCCTCCCGAGCATGCATAACAGAAATTTCTAAGGCACATGTAATTTATTTTTGCCAGAAAAGTCCAGTTGTCAGGTTGGGTCCACCGTCTGCAGGAACAGTCACAGTTAAAATGACAAACCTGTACTTTGCCTTGGGAAAAGGAAAGTCCTCACAAGGAGGAGCAAGCCAAAGTGTAGACAAGTCTTTAAAACTGTATTCTGTAGAAAAATACTGAGAGATAAGACTGCATAACAGACTAGTCTTCCACTCGTCTTCAGAGTAGCAGAGGAGACTGTTGGCTCCCTGCACTTCTGCCTGGAGTCAGCTGCCTGCAATTCTCTTAGGTCACATGTTAGTTTCCCAGGCTTACATCTACCAGAGATAGGAACAAGAGGAACTGCTCACAGAACCTGCCTTGCTGTGAAGAGATTCAGCCCCTAAACAACAGGATTGCTACACAGTGTTGGACGTGTGTTTTTCTGTCTCCTAAGGTATTTCATCTGATTTGACTGGCCTGTTTTGCACTCCTTGGGAAAGAAAGCAACTAATCCTTATGTCTGGAAGAAAGCATCTGGTTCAGAATTCTGCAAACATGCCAGTGCATGTTTGCAGAATTCTTCTGCATTCCTGTTTCCTCTCCATACTTGCCAGTAATGCAGAACCTGCATACACTGTAATCTTCTGTAGTCTGGGAGATACCTTGTATGCTCGTGTGCTCATTTGCCCTCTCTCTTTTTCTTTTTCTTTTTTTTTTACATGTATGATCTTCTGCTCCATGAAGGATCTTAGTCCTTCATCATGACAGTCTTGGAAATGCAGATTTTACTGGATTTTTCTTCCAATTCACCTTCCAGTGTGCACTGTGGAAACAAAGAGGATGCTGGCCTTCAGGTATGCAGAATGAGTCTTTGGAGCTGTCTCTGCCACAAATGGCACAAATACACACTTCAATTAGCATTAAATGGTCCAGATAAACCAAGATCCAGGATTCTGGAAAGTCTCTTTATGCTTCTAATACCAGGCTGAGAGACAGACCAGCAGTGGATGGTGCTTCCAATTATGTAGCAACAACACTTTTCACTATATTTTCATGGAATTATAATTAATCAAGGCTTGCTAATTTAAAACATCAGATAACGCCAGAATAAAAATTGTTTGAGTAATCCTTATCCATGTCCACTTCCATATACACACTCTGCACCTAATGAGAATGGATGGTCTACAGTTACATTTTCAGGTACTATTGCAACGTGGGCTTCTTAGATTAATAAGGAAAGCAGAAAACTATTCCTATTTCCTTACCCTCCTCCTTTTATTTTTTAATGATAGCTACTTTTAATGGAACTTTACAGAGAGACAACCTTCTGAAAACCAGCAAGGTTCCTATAGCTTCATGAAAATCTGTGGCTAAAGACAACCTCTTAGTACCCAAACAGAGAAATCCCGCAGTGCCAGCAGCAAGCAGATAATCCATGCAATGTGGTGATATTACCAACACCTCAAACATGATGAACGGTTGCAACTTGCTCAGTGCTAGTCAGCCCAAAGATGAACCCCTGAGATATGTGGCTTCTTTGTCCTGTAGCTCAGAACATCTTATTCCTTGCCTCCTCCAGTGCACATCAGGGGTAGAGGCAGCATTTTGCTTTGCCACTGTTACCAACAGTGACAAGGTCTCTGAAGCTTCAACCAAGTGCAAGAACAGGCCATTTCAGTATTCAGGAAAAAAAGAAGACATATCAGCTGCCCAGCTTTGCTAAGTACAGAATTGTGCAGAACTCGAATGCAAAAGAAGAGCATACAGAAGCCAGGAGCAGGGATAGGCTACAAAGGAGGAATTTAGAAACATTGCTTGGGAGTGTATGGATGGTCTCAGGAAAACCAAAGCACAGCTGCAGTTTCAGCTTGCACGTCAAGGGTAACATGAAGAGTTTGAATGACTAAATTAGTGGTAAGGGGCTGAACAAAAAAAATGACAGATGGCTACTGAATGGGCTGTGTGATTTAGTCAGAGTGGACTCGGCAAGCCTGAGGAACTCAATGCCTTCTTTACCTGTATCTTCACCAGCAATGCCTCCCTTCAAGAAGGTGGAGGATAACCCTGAGTCAGTTTTTTCCCTGCTGGGGAAAACTTTACTCATAGAAGTCCATGGCACCAGAAGGGCTGTGTCCAAGGATGCTGAGAGAGATGGCTGATGCCACAGCAAGGCCACTTTTAGATCATCTTTGAGAGGCCATGGATACCCCTGCCAACTGAAGAAATGGTGCCCCTGTATTCAGAGAGCACTCAAAGGACAGCCTGGACAACTGCAGGTTGTCCAGTCTCACTTCAATCCTTGGGAAAACAAAACCCAACAAAACCCAACTGTGTTCTCTTGGATAATATTTCTGGATTCATGAAGAAGTAGACAATTGGGAAAAATGAGCATGGGTTCACCATGGATAAATCACACCTACTGAAACTGCCCAATTGTTTTTTTTATGCTTGGCACTCTTGGCTTTTTTTCTTGGTGAGTTTTTGAGAAGGAGGTAACAGGTTGTGTGTGTGTCTTTGCATCAGGGGAAGAAAACACTGCCGTTCCAGCAGAGTTAGCTATATAAAACCATAAGCACCCCATGGCTGACAGACCCCCATGGGTCTCAGCGTGTTTTTATTCTCTTCTAGTCTCTTTTCTACTCCAGAAAGCGATCACCTTCCGTAAGGATTCTCCCTTCCGCGGCTACCAGCAGCCCCAGACACCGAAGCTGGCTCTGCCACTGCCCCGAGGCAGAAGTTAACTAAGCCGATCTGTCAGCGGGCACCCGTGACGCTGCTGCTGTCGTTTTAGTGACGCGCGGGGAAGGAGAATCGCTTCGCCCGTGCCGGCTCCGGGGCACCAGGCTGAACGCTCAGGGCAGCGCAGGCTCGGCTCGGCTGGGCACCAGGCTGAACGCTCAGGGCAGCGCAGGCTCGGCTTGGCTCGGCTCGGCTCGGCTGGGCTCGGCTCGGCTGGGCTGGGCTGGGCTGGGCTCGGCTCGGCTCGGCTCGGCTCGGCTCGGCTGGGCTGGGCTGGGCTCGGCTCGGCTGGGCTCGGCTGGGCTCGGCTGGGCTCGGCTCGGCTGGGCTCGGCTGGGCTCGGCTGGGCTCGGCTGGGCTCGGCTGGGCTCGGCTCGGCTCGGCTGGGCTCGGGGCGGCCCCGGGGCGGGGCGGTGGCGCGATGGAGGCTACGAGGCTGCTGGGGAGCGGCGATGCGCCCCGGTACAAGACCTACCGGCGGCGGTGGGTCGTGCTGTCCGCCGTGTGCCTGCTCAACTGCTCCAACGCCATGGTGAGTGCGGCCCGGCACCCAGCCCCGTCCCCGCGGGAGGAGGAGGCGGCGGCGGGGAGCGGGCAGGGGGAACGCTCTTCTCCCCTGCCTGCGCTGGGGCCGTCCAGAGGGGATGGGGTGGCAGGGCTCCCCCGAGCCAAGCCCACCACCTGCGCCCCCCTAGAGCTGCCTTCGGAGCTGCCTCAGACCCACCCCTCATCCCGGGAGCGCCGGGACTCGCACGGCGCCGGAGAAACCTTAGCCTGGCCCGCGCGTTACGGGACCGAGCAGGCGGCTTTCCCTTTGGAACTTCGCTTCTCGGGTCACGGCTTCGCCCCACACGCCCCCTTTCCCGGCCGGTGTGTCGGGGGCACGGGAGGGCGGTGGAGGGGGAAGGGCAGGATGGGGCGGGAATGTGTGTGACCCAGCAGGGAACAGCAGGAAGTACCGCGGCGCCAGGCCGGGCTGGGATGGAGGGAGACGGGCTCGGGAGCGCAGTGCTGGGTGGCGCGGAGGAACAGAAAGTAACCGGCGTCTGTCAGGGACACCTCGCAAGCCTAAGGATAGGACGGAACTGTTGGAACTCCTCGGGCAGAGGAACAGGAGTTAGCTCTACCTTATTGCTGGCCGAGGGCATCTCGGCTTGTATCAGAAACGGTGTGACGGGCGGGTCCAGGGAGGTTCTTCTCCCTCTGTACTCGGCACTGGTGAGACCGCACCTCGAGTACTGTGTTCAGTTCTGGGCCCCTCACCACATGAAGGATGTTGAGGCTCTGGAGCGAGTCCAGAGAAGAGCAACGAACTGGGGTTGTTTAGCCTGGAGAAGAGGAGGCTGAGAGGAGACCTCATTGCTCTCTACAACGACCTGAAAGGAGGTTGTGGAGAGGAGGGAGCTGGCCTCTTCTCCCAGGTGACAGGACAAGAAGGAATGACCTCCAGCTCTGCCAGGGGAGGTTCGGGCCGGACATTAGGAAAAATTTTTTCACAGCAAGGGTCATTGGGCACTGGCAGAGGCTGCCCAGGGAGGTGGTTGATTCACCTTCCCTGGAGGTGTTTAAGGCACGGGTGGATGAGGTGCTGAGGTGCATAGTTTAATGACTGATGTTGATGGTTAGACTTGGTGATCCAATGGGTCCTTTCCAACCTAGTGCTTCTATGATTCTATGGCAGCAGCTTTAACTGATCAGAAAAAGAAGCAAGTGGATTTCCTTTTGGGGTCTGTTGCACATACAGGACAGTACAGGAGGGATTATGCACTGAACATATCAGTATGTGAACTCCTTATTGCCTACAGGTACTTTGTTTGGAAAGACCTGGAAATAAAGGTATACCAGATCACACCCCACCTGAGGAACTGATTAAAACTAGGTTCAGTAATTATTGAGTTAAACATATACAATTTTGCCTTACCAAGTCCTAGTATGTGAGATGGAATCCCAAATTTTTGCTCACTGAATCGTTACAGACATCATCAATAATTATCAGACTGATGTAGAATTATTCATGTGCTTGAGGATTATCATGCTGTAAATGCAGGCTATCTGGCAGCCCAGGTGCCAGCCTGCATGCATTTAAATGCTGAGAAGGAGGAGTAGTTATTCCATGATGCGAGGGTGCTGCAGTAGGGAAGGGGGAGGGAGGGTTGGGGGGAGGGGTGGGAGTGAAGCCCTGGATGCACCTTCCCCAGGAAAAATCTGTGTATCCTTTAAGAGTGTAAAAAAGTGTCCTGCAGAAAAAAAACCATGAGGCTCAGCTGCTTGCTTGCAATGAAATTGAAACATCAGGGGAACATCATGCAGCAAGAAAATACTCACCCTGCTAGAAGTGGACAGTAACTGCATGGGTAAGGGCAGCTGTACAAAACTTTCCCAGTATCCCTTGTCAGACTTCGACTTTGCTGGAACCTTAACAGTGTAACTAAAGGCTTACTTAGAAAGGTAGTTTCAATGCATCTGCAAGTATTGCTATGTCATGCGTCATGTTGCTCCAAAGTTTGTACTGTTGTCTTTCTGCTTGGACCCTTCCCAACATCCTGACTTCACACAGTATTATTTTCCCACAGTGTGAACTTAAGCCGGACTTCTCTACTTCAAAACTGGGTGCTTAATAAATACCCAAGGGTGGGAATACTGTTTCTAAGCCACTGCAAAGGCCTGGAATGGCAAATGTGCTGATATATAAAGCGATAATCCAGCATTTCCTGTTGCTAATGTTTCTCCTAAAATGCTCCTGTTAAAAATCACATTAAAATGGAGGGAGTGGCTGCTGTTTAAAAGTTCGGAGTGGAAAGATTAATTTCCCACTTTTGTGGTGTGCAAATTGCCTTAGAAGTTAAGATGCGTTCTCAGTTCCCCTGCAGATGGTTCACGCAGCACTTTGTCTCTATGTATTTCTGTGCCAGGCTGTCTGCAAAATGTATGTGATGAGGACACATGACTTTTGAATTGTCTGACTTGGAAAGCAGAGATCACCTTCCAGGATGATGCCTTGTATTCCCTGCTCTTACCCATGCATATGTGCAGTTTTCTTTTAGTGGCCTTCAGTGTCATTCAGAGTGGCAGACAGGAAACCATCCTGGGAAGGAGAAACAGCCAATGTGAGGAAGACGAGGTAGCAGCAACTTAACTGCAGGAAAGCACACTTGGTCATGCAGTGAGGGCAGGCGGAGAAAAGAGGATTTCCTTTTTCGATCTGTTCTAGGACTGTGATTGAGCAAAGCCAGGTCAGACCATGTGGTGATGAAAAGGTCACCCTTCTCTGCTTCCTCCTGCTTCTCACCATAACATGAAATCTGTTCTTTAATGAGAGCACAGTGGGATAAATATGATATAAGGGAAACTTTTATACTAATGATAAATAGCCCCTTACTTGAAACTCTATGAGTGATCTGAGTTTAAAAGCCTCTGTCTCTCCCTGCTGTACAGAGTGGGTACTGCCTTACCGGGGATTGGCTCTCGTTTCCTAAATACAACTATTTTGGAAATTCCTAGCTGACAATGTAGTGTAAGAAACCCTTACGTTACCTTAATAAGGCCATAAGTAGGCATCAGTGTAAATCACTTGCTGCCTGAAGTCCTAGGCATAGAAACTGTTCTGACTACAACTGCTCCCTAGCTGTCTCTTGCAGCTCTCCTGGTGAGGGGTGACAAAACTATGCCAGCAGTTGCTCTCTGTATTTATTTTCTCAAACTGATGCTGTGGTTTTGAGTGTCTGGTGTTTTTAATCTGAAGACTTAATGTTTCATGCTATCTTGACAGCCACTGTAGCAGTAAACTCCTGAGGCAAATACCTCCTTTTTTATTGCTTCCTTCCCATGAAGCTGAACAGGTGGGAATGTGGTGTTTCACAGGAGGAGCTTTTTTCTTGCCTTAACACTGAGGTCAGAGAAACACACAGAAGAATGAACCCATGAGTGTTCCCAGCCCTGTTCTGTGCTTGTCAGCATGAGCAAGCTGGAGGGGGGTGTGGGGGATTGGAGCTGTGTCACACTTGACTGAGTGGTTCCTGACTCACTAGCCTGGAGGACTTCCACCACTGCTTAGTGTACTTAAGAGAGGAAGGAGAGCTGCACAAGTGGAGACTGGCATGCTTCAGGGCAGGGTGTGCATACTCCTCACTCACACCTGTCTGCTCCAGTAGTGCCCTTGTAGATACTCATGTGCCCCCAGCTGCTGCTCCCTGCTTGTTTTGTCCTGGTAGTCCTCCTGAGAGATGTAAAGGTTAAAAATGACATCTAGGCAGGGATCTGACCTTTCTGAAGATTGCGTCCTTACTTTCTAGGCTGCTGTGACAGCGTGGGTGCCTTCAGCTGAGGCCAGGGGCTGTTTACTTCCAGGCTGTGTGGCCCTTTTGATATTGAGGATGAGGAATCTGGTGTGAGCGCTTCATAGGCAGGTCCCAGAGGGGGAGGAGGCGGCCTACATGTCTCAGAAAGACAGCCTACTTTACCTTCAGAGCTGTGTCTGGGTATATGAGAGAGAGCATGCTGGGACTGGAAGAGCTGCTGCAGGCACCACCTGCCTGAGGGCTGGTGAGCTATGCCTGTACCTGTTACAAAGCAGAAGATCTCCTTTCATGTAAGTTGTCCCCCTTGGCTTTCCCTTTTTAAGCTGTGTATAAAAGATACAGCAAGGGCTTTGTTATGCTGTGCGCAGCTATACAGCGTGCCAGACGGTGAAGAGCACTCCACATGGCAGCCTTTGTGAGCTGATACCACCACTGACATGGCAAAATGGCTGAGTTTCCACCCTGCCTGATGGCGTGTGCTTGCCATTCTGCAAATGACTTTGCTTTTCACTTTTAGAACCTTAATATGTTGGTGATGAGGGTAGGCATGGTTAACAGCTTGCCTTTCATGAAAAATAACTTTTTTGGTACTACTTCTGACAGGGCTATGCCTGATCCTATATGGGATGCGTCAGTAAGTCATTACTGCTCTTTGAGCTCTGAAAATCTCGTGGCTATCTTTGTGCTGCCTTCTACAGCACACACCTATTGCTTTTCAAAGCATAGACTCTGTATGAAATCCTGGCTTCAGCCACCACCTTGCTACCAATGCAGACAGAGAACTGGTGGCTTGCACAACCCACCAGTAACCTCCTGCAAAAGTGGGAGGGAGGGCAGGCAAATTTTGGGCCCTCTTGGGATGGGTTAAGCGAACCTGGGTTCTGCAAGTGAACAGACAGGCTGTGTGTGATTGGAAACAGTTAGAAGCAATAGGACAGAGGAACTAAACCTAGAGAAGGCTGAGGTAGAAAAGGAATGAAAGCAGGAGGAAAACTAGAGGGTCTTAGAGGAAGGGGGCTGTATCCATTTCTGAGAATCAGTTATGTGTTTACAATGGTGTGATAATGAACAACAAAGAAGCTTAGAAACACGGGCAGGATGAGAACAGCTGTACTTGGTTACAGGAGTGCCCAAGCATGCCTGTAGTGGATGGGGAAGGGAGCAGGCAGTCTCTGGGAAGTGCAGGTGAAGTGAAAACAGAATGTCAGCTAGCTGAAAATAAAAGGAAAGTGAGAGAGAGCTGAAAGTGGATCCAGAACCCCTCCAATAACAGCACTATTCAGATGGTTTGTTTCAGTGCACTTGCTTTCCCTGGTGGTCTTATGCACTTCTTTGTTAATGGAAGTGTAGAAGGGGCTCTCCTGTAACCAGGGATATAAATAGACTCTTGGCGGAAAACATTTCTGTACTTTTCTTCTACTGACAGAGCATGGCTACCCAATCAGAGCAGTGGGAGCTGTAGCGGTACTCCAGTGTAAGCCAGAACAGGCTTCACGAGTCTTCAGTGGTCATTTGGTCCTCTTCACCAGTTGCTGTGGTCACTGTTAATGCACAAAATTTTATAGTGAACTGTGTGCTGAGGTGTGACTTCTTACCCACATTATCGTGCTGTTTCAACATTCTGCTAGACGCATATCTGAGTAGAGGGATGTCCATCCAAAATGCTGAAGGGTCGAATACTATGGTCTACAACATGCGTGACAATGGCCAATGATATTGGTTTATACCATGACAGGAGCTGTCATTGAGAACACATAATGCTAAATCAGTGAGGTAATACTGGGGAGTGAGTTTTGCCAAGTATTAGGGGGTTGAGTTCACACATTGTGGTTACTCAGTGTTCAAAGGTAAGTGACTGTTTTTGAGTGACTCTGCATGGGCTCCTGTGTTAAATACTTGACCTAACTATGGTATAGCCCAGAGAGTGGGCTCCTGCTGACTGCCAGTGTCATCCACTCCAACTCACTAAGCAGCCTAGCTGTGCTGGGCTGTGGGGAACGCACAAGGTAGTTGACTGGTCAGGGTGTGGTAGTCTGAGTACTTTGAAGCTTCAGAGACAAGACATTCCTGATCTGTGGGGTGCCAAGCTGGGAATTTTGTCAAAGTTTGCTGAAAGATGTTGGTTAATTGTAGCCCTGATGGGGCTCAGGAGGAGCATAAGCTATAGTGGGTGAATGGAAATTGCTTGTCACCATTGCAAGTCAGGAAAAGATGCTGACAAGGGGCTGGACTCTCTCAATTGTGCTGTTGTGACATCCATTGTGCTGCGTTTAGAGGAGTGCATGTGGAGATGTGATGTAGCAATGCAGTACTTAAACAGACTCCCCTTGATGTTTTCTGCATCTCACATTGAGGCTCTAGGTTTGTCTGACTACACAGGCAATAGAGGTCAGTGCAGCTTAACTAGACCATAAGTGCATAATTCCACAAAGCAAGGCTTGTGCAGGGACTGCACAAGTGTGTCCTGCAAGGACAGAACTGTCTGTCTGTTTCTCCTTCCTTTATCTGTCCTAGGAAAAAACAATATTTGGGGGCTGGTACCCTATAACTCCACCCAGCCTTCCTCCTGCATCTGTCACCGTGATTTACTGTGGGGGAGCTTTGATACTGGTTTTGGTGTACCAAAGCTGAAATAAGACAATGGCCCTTGAGGAGTGAAGGAGAGAGGACACTCTCAGTCTGTATTCTGCATCTTCAGAAGTTACAGGGCCTTAGACTAGACATCACCAGGAAAGAATTTCATCATACCCACCCTGTTCTGCCTCAGGAGATGGGTATCAGAGTAGTTCCTGCATAAGAACTATACTTGGCAGTGCCGAATGTCAGAAACAAGGTGTTGAATAAGGTAAGATGAGGACTTTAGCTCCCAGCAGAAGAGCTTGCTAATTATTGTGGATGAAGTCATTGTAGCTGGGAAAACCAAAAGCAAAAGGTGGAATTACTCACTTAGCATGGCAATTTCCCTGTGTTGGCAAAACCCTGCAGTGCCATCTCTTTGTTGCAGCCACTTAGACCACAGGTACAACTTGAACTCCATTGGTGAATTCTTAATTTCTCTGTTAAAGCAGCACATGTTAAACAACCTCTGCTTGAATGGAGGCAGAAACATGTTTTTTTCTTTCCAAGCCCATAAAGAAACCCAGTTCCTATTTTGAAGTACAAACTCAGACTTGGACAGCCTGCAACTTCCCACCTTCTATGAACTCCCACACATATGTTGGAACTAGAGCTCTTGCTCAGGATAGAAGTACAGAGCAGCCCAAGTGCTTGGTTTTCAGCAAGGAATGCTTTCACTAAGTCTAATGGAAATATGCCAGAGTGCTTTCTCCCAGCTTGCTTAGATGTATACAGCCATTGAACACAAAATGGTGTGCTCTGGCTTGTGGGATGTTCTCCTAATGGTGTCGTGCATGGGTGAGCATCTTATGTGGAGTAACAGGGGAGCAAAAATGTGCCCGAGGCTGGCTTACAAAATATATGATCTCTTTAATTACACTGTTTCCTGGTACAGTGCTTCATCACCACCACCCCAACGTGGAAGGCAGTGAGGAACTGAGAATTACTGTTGCTGGAAATACACACCTGGGTTTTGTTTAGCAGTGGTTTTGCATCCCGTAATCAAACTAATGCTCATGCCTTAGTGATACTTGTAACGTGTAAACAGTTACATTAGCATTAAACACTTAAATTCCCATGCCAGTCTGATGAAGATCAGTTCTGGAAAACCAAAGATGAGTGAAATTTCTTCTTGAGATGAGGTGGTAACATCATTCTATTATAATGTATTGTTTCAAAGAATTTTTAAAAAGATCTTTTTAGTTGAAGTCTGTTGCAAGTCTCCTGATGACCTGAAACAGTGTCCTTGTCTAACAAGTAAAATTTTTTTCAGCACCCAGCGTCTTAATTCACCTAATTGCAGAAGCTGAGTAAACACCAAATTCACCCCCTACCATACCTTAGAATGATCCCACGTGGGTGTGTCTGAGCTGAACATGATGATGTGAGCTTCGTGTTGAAAGCAGGAGAACTGGCATATCAGCTTCTTTGAGAGAAGAGGAAAGGGCTGATGCTGGAGAGTCCTTGATAGCACACTGATAACACACGGAACTCTGATACTGCCATTTAGTCATTGTGTCCCTGTTAGGAGAAAAGCATAGCCAAACATTGAATTGCATGTAGATACTCTCACACAGTGACCCTAACAAAGAAGTAAAGTCCATCTCCCTTCTTGCTTCCATTTAATATGGTAGTTTTTATGGTCTCTAGTCAATGTAAGAAGTAAATACAAACACTGGATAAAGCAAGTAGCAGAGTGTAGGGACACACCTTCCTTAGAGGTTACCCAAGCCCTCTTTCAGTCACACGTTAAGCTGCAGCTGATGCTGCCTGCAGGCTGTATAGAGGAAACTTGTGATGACAGAGATGGGTACCCAGAAGGAGGCAGTGGCTGGAGCTCTCTTATAGGAAGTTATAGCAGAAGTTTTTGCTCACATTTCTTCAAACTTTATCACCTTGAGTATTTAGCAGCTGAGAGATTATCTCCTAAAAGTGGTGTAGCTCACATCCACATTGTTGAAACCTGTTTGCAAATAAGGCCAGTCTTTTTGAAAAGCACCAGAGATGACATTTTCTCAAAGAATCCACAGCAACATCCTTAATTTTGGGGTAGTATCCTAATTTCTTTCCTGTGGGCATGATCTCAGGACCTTACCTGGGGATCAAATCAGGCCTTGATACTCCCAGAAGAAACAAGAAGCAGACAGCAACCTTTTGAAACCAATGCCTAAAACAAGGTTTAGGAAAAAAATTTCAGATATGATACTGGAAGGAAAAGATGGACAGTTATTAAAGTACCTCCTGTGTTTCCCTGCTACATGTTCTGATTATTGAATAATGTATGTTTCTATGTCCTTTTCTAATCTTTGAGTGTGTGTAGGACAGCATGAAATAACATCTGTCTTGTCTGACATGTAACAAAGTTGTTTTTACAAGGCCACATCCAGGGGTTACTGATGCAACCATAAATCTATAAGTATCAGTCTGAGTTTAAGAAGCTTTTAGTTCCAGAGAGGTGATGGCAGCCTTTGTTTTGTTTATGCTAACATAGAAGGATTAGGTTACTAAGTGCATTAGGAGCCAACATGTTGAACCAGGGGACAGAAAAAGTTACTGTCCTCTGCTTTTGCCAGCTCCCAGGAGCAGGACTGGGAGATTGGATTGGTGGGTTGCTCTAGGCCGAGATAATGGTGGTATCAGTGGTAAAACAGTCCCATTATGACTTACTGCAGATACTGGAGGTTTGAATTTTTATTACCAGCCTTAATATCCTAATTTCAAGGAAAGACTAAGATAGGAAGACCTCCATAACTCAGTTAGACAGTTTAAGGGGATGCTGAATTTTTGTTCAGGTGGAGGTGTTCATGCTTACTCATCTTTTCTCTCTACTCCGCAGCTGTGGCTGACGTTTGCTCCTGTGGCTGACAAGACAGCTTCCTACTTCCACATTTCCCTGGAGATGGTCAATTGGCTCTCAATAGTGTACCTCCTCATCTCGATTCCATTTGGTCTGGTGGCAACATGGATTCTTGACAGCGTGGGACTCAGATGTGCTGTGAGTTCAACTGTTCTGTTTCTCTGATGGCATTTCACCTGTAGACAGCTGTAGCTGCACAAAGCACTGATGTGCATGCTGTGTCTTGCCAAATGATGCAGCGAATGAGCATATTGAAAGCTCTGTCCTAGTTCAGTAATAGTTGTCACTCTAAGTTAAGGTGCACTGGGAAAAGTCAGCATACCTGCTTGCCTTTTCCTGCTTCATCTTTTTTTGTCTTAGCTATCTGGGGACAGATGCTATGAACTGACTCTATGAAGAGCTTGCTGTACTTGGGTAGGGCTTGCTCTGGAAGAGTGTTATCACAGCTCTTTTGTTTGCAGAGCCAGTTCAAGGAACATCAGGGAAGGGTGGAAGGAAGGGACCCTGTCAGCTCAGTCCCTGGCCTATGCTAAGCCAGCTCTTACACGGTCTTTCCAGAACCAAGAGTGTTTGTTGTGGAACATGGCATTGAAACACTAGCATGATAGTGGTATAGAAAAGCATTTGCAGCATTTGTATGCCAGATAACTCATTGCCATGTTCTATGGATTGTCACAGCCCAATATGGGTGATGCAGCAAGCTTGGAAATGGAGTGGAATTAGTGAAATTCAGATTTCTCATCAAATCCACAGCAGTGTCTGCTGTCTTGCATAAGCTACATTATGATGTAGTTCTTCTGTAGGGCTAGGACAACCACCTTGCTCCCTGAGGGGATGGTTAACTCACTCACTGTTGGACCAAGACCATTTTGCAGTGGCCCAAAGGGGTGGGGATGGGAATGGTCTGCAGGAGACTTTCTGTGCGATGATTACTAACACCCAGTGTCTCTGGTAGTGCATGTGAGACCCTGATCGTGCTACTCTGTTGCATTAAGTTCTGCCCTTCAGGCTTCAACACCCAACCTCTGGCTCTTTCTGCTTGTTGCAGGTGATCCTGAGCGCATGGCTGAATATGATGGGTAGCATCGTCCGAATATTCAGTGTCCTGAAGTTCCTGAGCTTGGGTTCCCAGAGTTACTGGTACCTCTTTACTGGGCAATGTCTTTGTGCATTGGCACAGCCTCTTATCATCTTTTCACCAACAAAACTGGCAGCACTATGGTTCCCAGACCACCAGAGAGCTACAGCAAATATGATCGCATCAATGTGTAAGTGTAGGCTGAAAAGTAACTTTGCTGCCTCCCAGAACTTGATAGCACTTGTTTGCCTTTCAGAAGCATCAGGCAGAGGTGACTCTCTGTGCTACTGCCATTTGACCCTGAAGATACTGCTTCACACTGGAGTCCCTCAGCCATGTGCAATAAACCAGTGCCTTCAAGTTCCTCCAAGATAGGCAGGCAAAAAGTGGGTTTTAGCCATATCCAGGTGCAAAAGTCAAAGTGAGCCATCCAGGCTCCCAGCTTTATTCTTGCCTGTCATGATGAGGTGATCACCTTTGCCTAAATATTGTGGTAGCTAGAATAGTCCTCAATGTTATTGTATCTAAAGTCTCTAGTGGCCTTGATTCTGCAGCTTGTTAGAAAAATGTCCAATTTGCAGGTGATGCAGTGTTGTCACAGTTGCCAGATTCTGTAACCAGATAGAGATTAGACTGCTACGCTGATTTTGTCCATCAGTTTGTCCAGTAGCAAGGCTGAGCATGTATTAACAGATTTGTATGTATGCACACAAAGATAAATTATACCTAGCTGGCCACACAGACACATTGAGGATGCTGAATACAGCAGGACTACCCATGCAGAAACCACATCTGCTTTGCAAAGTGCCTAGAGGCTGGGAAACTGGAAGGAAGGCATCAGATATGCTTGCTTTAATCTCATTTCTCTCTTATTTTTTATGGGCCCTGCTAGAGACAGGTCACTGCACTTGACAGACCTGTTTCCTCCCTCCATGTGACATTTTCCCTAGCAGTCAGAAGTCTCTTCCTACTTTCTATGAGGACTCAAGAGGTGCCCCAGAAACTGGACAGGCTCACTGGTTCCAGCTGGGAAATCTCGTGGTACCAACACGTGTGGGGGAGCCCCACCTGCTCTTCCTTTGAAACAACCAATGTCTGCCTTCCCTCCTCACTGCCTTGGAGTTGTGGGGAAGGGGTAAGCATGGGGAAAAAGGAAGTATAAGAGTCCTCCTATTTGGCTTTCCCACTGCTGCTGCAAACCTAGAGCATGGGCACTGCTGTTTAGCTGGAGTAGTTTTATGTTGTCAGAATAAATAGACTCTTTTTGCATTGCCTTCTCCAAATAGGGTGGACCTGGTGGTTCACCTTGTTTCCCAGGGCTGAGATAGACCGTTGTGCTCCCTGTTGGAGAAGGGGCTGTGTTGTCAGTGTGGTGTAATACAAATACTACCAGGAACCACTGGGCCTTCAGTCGTTTACTGCCCTGAAGGACCCCAGTTTGCAGACAGCTTCCTCTTTTTAAGTAAGAGGGTAGCCAGAACAGCCAAAGAATATTTCTTTTACTTAGCGCACTCAGTCCTTACATGGCAGATGGATCTTACTGTGGGAAAGAATATAACTGAAGATCAAGGAACAGTGCAAAACCAAGACCTGATGCTGTTCAGTCTGTGGCATGTTAAGATGTCAGTGTCTGGACTGAATGGACTGTGATGATTATTGGCTGTAACACCTGCATATTGCTGTGTAGAGGGCTTCCATTATTAATGTTTTGTTACACCCATTACCATCTGCTGTACAAAATAAGGATTTCGTTTCAAGGAAGTTTAAATATTGCCTTGAAAGAGCACCTGCCGCAGCCGCAGTCATTGACTCCAGTGGTGAATTACCTCATTGGCAAATGTCTACATGTCAGCTCTCGTCTGGATGCTCCTTATGCCCCAGTCTGGTTGCACTTGTTTGTCAGGTAGTTATGGACAGTCACCTCTTTTTCCCTTTGTCTAGAGAGGATGAACGGCTCCAACCTAGTCACATGTTTCCATTTGCCTTTTCCCATGTACCTCCATATCCACCCATTGCTCGCATCATCTTTTTCTCTCACTTGCTCTAATTTATCAATACCCATTTCCTTTGTTAATGCCAGGGCAGCACTCAGTACTGCAGTATCGTTGGTATCACAGAAACTGGCCCTAGCCTCTTGTTGGTAACCCTGCAGCTCCTGTTATTGTCTCTGTGTAGGTTTTGCTGTGCCTGTGTGCAGGCATAAATGGACCTACACCCAGAATCCTGCTGAGCAGCTGCAATCAGTAAGACTCAGCTGTGTTCTTGAGTATTTATCATATCTTGATCCTCCTCATCGCTTGTAGAGAATTATTTAGAGAAGCAGTGCAGTGCCAAGAACTGAAACCCTTTTAAGACCATGAGAAATTCTCTTGTGTCACGAGAAGAAAATCTGAGTCCACTGAAGTGGCCTCTGCATCATCCATAGGATTCTTCATTTACTGTAGTCTGTCAACATGTCATTTTCTGCCCTCTGCAGGGTTTTAGCACATCACCATCCACTGTCCAAAAAATGGATAGCCCCATTGCAGAGTATTGCAAGCTAATGCACCAGGACTCCTGGACTGTAATGTACAGCTGATTAACTCTAGTGATCTCCTTTATATTCTTAGTCTAGGCCTGCAGAGGGATCTGGACAAATTTGAGATCTGGGCAATCACCAGCTACATGAAGTTTAACAAGGGCAAATGCTGGATTTTGCACCTGTGACATGGCAGCCCTGGATATACCTATGGATTGGGGAATGAGAGGCTGGAGAGCAGCCCTGCAGAAAGAGATCTAGGGGTTCAGGTTGAGAGCAAGTTGAACATGAGCCAGCAGTGCCCTGGCGGCCAAGAGGGCCAATGGTGCCCTGGGGTACGTCAAGCACAGCATTGTTTGCTTATCAGGGGAGGTCCCAGTCTACTCCACACTGATGCAGCCCCACCTTGAGTACTCTGTGCAGTTTTGGTTGCCAGAGTATAAAAAGGATATAAAGCTCTGGAGAGTGTCCAGGGGAGGACTACAAAAGTGGTGAAGAATTTAGAGGGGAAGCTGTATTAGGAGCGGCTAAAGTCACTTGGTCTGTTGAGTCTGGGGAAGAGGACACTGAGGGGAGACATCATCAGAGTTGTCATGTTAAACAGGTGAAATTCTCACAGGTGGCTAAGGAGACCCTCTCATTGAGTCACAAGGTCAGTGGTTTACGACTAAAGGGTTATGTGTGTGTGCTTATACATGTTTTTGCCACAGGTCAGAATCCAGTTACTTGTGAGAGTCTTCTTAGAGACTGGTGTACACAAGGTTAATATGTGTGGTTTGCAGCCCAAACTGGGCAGCTGCTTGCAGCAATGCCTGTCAGAGAGACAATTTTGCAATACTGGAGACGGTAAATAATTTAATTCAAATGACAGATTAAAACAAAATCAGGATGGCCTTGAGAAATTCACTTACGGTGTTAGTGATTGAACACTTATAACCAGTTAACAATTAGCATAAGTGTGTTTATATATATATAGATGTATGTTACAAGTAACATGCAAAACTCAAGTTAGTAGTAATTTTCCTAGGGAAAAATCTGACAGAGTCAGAGGTGCACAGTTCTTGCCAAAACATTTCTTCATGGTAGAGGAACAGAGGTCTAGGCCTCCATCAGGTGAGATGATAATTTTTTATTTCCTCAAAGAAAGGATTCTGAGTTATCAGTTTTATACCTGTTGAAAACTTTCTGATGCCTCTTGCCGAGGTGGGACTAAGTCAATTAATATGTATTGATTGGCCCTTGGCAAAGCCACCTGTGTCATCAGAAACTGGGACTCAGCAGTTCACTGTGATTTCAAGGCTGGGAGCTCAGTGTGTGCTTTTAGGGGAATTTTGCTCTTAACTGATGCAACACCAAGCTGTGAGGTCTCTGTCTCACCTCAGGTGTCTCTTAGTTGATATGAACGTGAGACCACTACTCAATCTACCTATTTTACTAGGTGCAGCTGTCCATTGCGGGTCACTTCCTCTTGCCAACTGCTCTGTTTTGCAAAACTAAGCTCTTTGCCATCCAGAGGGCCTAGCAAGTCTCTTACACCACAACAATTTACTGCTTCTTCATAAGAGGCAGAGGAACAGCCTCTGATCCCTTCTCTCTGGCAACCAGCATTAGGACCTGAGGAAATGGCAGGAAGATGTGCCAGGGAAGGTTTAGCTTGGATATTAGGAAAAGGTTCTTCACCCAGAGAGTAGTAGAGCACTGGAACAGGCTACCCAGGGAAGCAGTCATGGCGCTAAGCCTGTTGATATTCAAGAAGCATTTGGACAACATGCGTCAGACACATGGTTTGAATGTTGGGGTTGTCCTGTGCAGGACCAGGAGTTGGACTTGATGATCTTTGTGAGTCCTCTCTAACTCCAAACATCCTATGAATTACTCAGATAGTCTCGCTTAGTCTTTTCAAAATTAGCTCAACGCTCACACATTTCCACCTCTCACCTGTACCTTCTGGAACTGCTTCAGCATGCTGACAGTTCATGGAAACACCTGACAGTAGTATTCACACAGTCCCGTATAATGCCCAGATGCATTTTAGCCCAGTGGAGAAGCTTTAATCCATCTCCTTGGAAACTGTTGTTTAATTGTGTCCATGTACTTAGAAGCAGGTAACCTTTCACCAGGATCACAAGCTAGTACTTTCCCAAATACAGAGCATGAATGGTACAGCTCTTGTGTGCTACAGTACTATAAATGGTGCCTTAGCAAAATCACAGAACAGACAAGGTTGGAAGGCACCTTCTGGGATTGTCTTGTCCAACCCCTTACTCAAGCAGGGTTGGCTAAAGCAGGCTGCTTAGGGCTGAGTCTTATCAGGTTTTGCCTGTCATCAAGGATAGAGGTGTTGCAACTTGTCTAAGCAACTTGTTTCAGGGTTCAACCACCATCACAGTAAAAAAGTTTGTATTTGTACAGAATTTCCTGTGTTACAGTTTGTGCCCATTGCATTTCATCCTGCCACTAGGCACCACTGAGAAAAGCCTGGCTCCCTCCTCTTACAATCTCTGATCAAGGTTCTTTTGTTCAGACCAGACACAGAATCCTAAAATCACTAGATTGGAAAAGACCTCTTGGATCACAGAGTCCGAAACCAGTCCCAGCCTTCCCAGCCGGTCTGCATACGAGAGATGCTCTGGTCCCTTGATCATGTCTTTAGCCCTTGACTAGACTTGCTCCAGTAACTGGGTAACTTTCTTGTACTGAAGAGCTCAACATTCCAGATGTTTCCCACTAGGACTGAGTAGAGGGAAAGGATCACTTCCTTCCACCTGCTGGCAGTGCATTTCCTAGTGCACCCCAGCATGCTTTTGGACATCTTTCTGTAAGGCTGTATTGATGGCTCATGATCAACATGCAGTCCACCAGGACCCCATGTCCCTCTCTACAAAACTGCTTTCAAGCACCTTCTCCAGGCTGATAAGATCCAGGTCTCCCAGTCACTGCTCACATGACAGAAGTTCCAGTCTCTAAATCATCCTCTTGGCTCACTGCTGGACCAGTGAGTCCAAATCTCCCTCATACTGGGGAGCCTAGCATTGGATACAATACTCCAGGTATGATCTAACTAGAGCTGAGTAGAGGAGAAGGATCACCTCCCACTGACAACATTCTGCCTAATGTGGCCTAGGATGTTGGTAGACTTTATCGTGAGGTCATGTTGCTACGTTATGGTCAAGTTAGTGTCCACCAGGTCCCATATCCTGCACACCAGGTCTGTCTCTACTGAGCTGTCTCCCAGCGGGTCAGCCTCAGTGTGTACTGGTGGATGGGGTTATTCCTCCCCAGGTGTGAGACTTTACATTTCCTCTTCTTGCTCCCCTCTTTGAGGTTACTCTGAATGTCAGCATAGCCATCTCTTCTATTAACCACTCCTCCCAGTGTCACATCATCTGTAAACTGGCTGCAGGTGGACTCTGCCCTGATGTCCACTATTTTTAATAAGGTAGAACTGCATGGGCTTCAGTATCAACTCCTGGGATGCAGCAGTCGTGACTGACCTCCAGCTGGACTTCATGCTAGTCATGATAACTCTCTGGATCCAGCTCTTCAGCTGATTTCAACTGATCTCATTGTCCACTTACTTAGCAAGTACTTCATCAGCTTGCCTGTGAGGATAGTATGGGAGACAGTGTCAGCAGCCTTAGTAAAGCTGAGATAAAAAACATCTGCTGTTCCCTCCTCATCCACCCAGCTATCTCACTGTTCAAAGCTAGCATGTTGGTTAAGCATTTCTCCTTTGCTGACTACTCCTGTTTACCTTGTTGTCATTCTTGTGCCTGGAAGTGGTGTCCAGGATTAGTTGTTATGACCTTCCCAAAGTTCAAAGTGAGACTGAAAGGCCTGGAATTCCCTGGGTTCTCCTTCTTGCCCTTCTTGACTTTCTTGAAGATGAGAGTTACATTCATACTCTTCCAGTTCTCAGGAGCCTCATGGAATTGTCATGAACTTTTATAGATAACCAAGAAAGGCCTTGCAATGAAAACAGCCTTCTCCCTCAGCATTCATTGGTGTCTCCCATCAGTCCCACTGGCTTGTGTATGTCTGGTCTATTAAATGTTCCCTAACCTAACCATCCTCCACTGAGGGTGAATCTTCCTTGCTCTAGATATTGCCTCTAATCTCAAGGCTGAAGGCTGGTCTTACCAGTAAATGCTGAGATGAAGAAGACACTGACTACCTTGGCTTTTTCCATGTCCTTTGTCACATAGTCTCCTGCCCTGTCCAGCAGCAGACCCACGTTTTCCCTAACCTATCTTTTGCTGCTAATGTACTTGTAGTAGCCATTCTTGTTGCCCTTTGCATCTCTCACCAGACTCAATTCCAGGTTGTCTTTGGCTTTCCTAACTGCATGTCTGCACACTAGTAGAAAAATCAACTTAACTTGCTTTATTGTTTGCACGGCATTGCCTTGAAGTCCAAAATTAACTCCTGCTATTTTGGAACTCCCAAGCTGCATCCCAAAAGTGCTGCTTCACAGCTCAGCTCCAGCCTCATAAGCATGCAACCCCCTACTCCAGTGCAGACGAGTGTCCAAGATTATCTTCTGCCATGTGATTTTCATAGTTGGTAGGAGCAATCAACTTTTATGTCAGCTTGGGCTTTACTGGGGTAATGTATTATCTTAAAAGGTGTCAATAATGACTTGATATCACTTTAGAGTGCTGTCACAGGGCTTTCCTGCTTTCCATGCCCTTTTGTCAAAGAAGGCCATTCATATCCTGGCGACCATTGGGAAGAGCATTGTGAGAAGCTTGAGAGATGTTCCCTGCCCATATCTGAAGAGCTGTGTTCAGTTCTAGGCTCCTCCATGCAAGAAGGACATGGACACATTAGTATAAGTCCAGTTAAAAGCCACTAAGAAAATTAAGGGAATGGAGCATCTATCATGCAAGCTGAGGCTGAGAAAGCTTGGAAAGCACCTCTGTTTTATACTGCTGTTATATGTCAGCCTAGAAGTTACTGAAGTAGTCTTGTGAGGTTGAGGACACTGTAATTCGTAAATGAAAACCAGTTTACAACTGTCGGGGTTGTAGTGAAATGGGTTATAGAATGAACTTCATGGCAGTGAGGCAACAGATATGGCAAAGGTAAGGTCACGCTGTCAGTTTCTCCAAATATTCCCATCATAGCTTCTCCCTGTATATGCTTTGTGCTGCCCTTACTTACAGCTCTGTTGTGTGCTGCAGCACTGGGGCTGAGTGGCAGTAGATGTGGACACATGATTCTGACTCCTTTCACAAAAAAGTATCTCTTTTATTTCCTTCCAGCAAATCCCTTGGGTATTCTTATAGCAAATGTGCTGTCACCTGCACTACTTCCCGAAGGAAAGCACATCCCGTTGATGGTAAATGAAAACTGCTTTATTCAGCTAGCTGGGCTCCAGCTGATTTATTTCTTTGGAGGCAGTTGAGCTGGAAAGGCTTGTAACATGTCTTTACTTTGTATTGTGTAGCTGGGTGTTTATGCTGCCCCAGCAGTAGCAGCCTGTGCTCTAGCAACTGTGGGAATTCATGAAAAGGTTCCTCCAATGCCTCCTTCAGCCAGTGCCACTAACTCTACCTCCCAGCCATTCGTCATGGGACTCAAAATGGTAAGTGCTGTAGCACAGAGAGAGACCAGTGCTGGAGTGGGGGATGCAACCCTGCCAGACAGGGATATGCTGGGGAATCTGTGAACAAAGCAGACTCTGAACTTCACTCCACCAAACTTGACATGGAAAGCCCCCTGAAGAAGACCAGGATCCCTTCCTTTCCCAGGGAGGGGAAGCTACTCACAGCCAAGCTGCCAGAGTTGCTATCTGACCATTTAGCTGTTGGCTGACTGCCGTTTGGGTAGCTCAAACAGCCACACCTGGGCACATCCAAGAGGACCACACAACCTGAGCCTTCTGAGCAGAAGTGGTAACAGGTAAGAAAGGACATGGCAAAGTGAAGGTAGAATTTGGACACTGAAGAGATCTTTACTCTGTATGTCATCCCCATTTTAACTTGTCCACTGGCTTGAACTGACAGGAGAGAGACAAATTCCTCTAATGATCACAGTGTTGTCCTGTCAACATTTCCAACTGAGGGCTCAGAGCCACTATCCTTCAAGTCTACTGTCACAACCAGGCCTTGATTCCCCCTCTGCTTGTTTAAATGTTATGTTAACTTCTTTCTCTAGCTCCTGAGAAACAAGCCATACATCATCCTGGCAGTGTGCTTTGGAGGAGGAATTGGGATGTTCACTTGCTTTTCAGCTCTGCTAGAACAGATCCTTTGTGAAAAGGGGTATTCAAATGTGAGTTATTACTCTTTTCCTCTCCATTGTACAAATCATCTATGATACAATCAAAATTATTTTCTCTAATAAGGGTCTCAGAGCAAAATGAACACAGCTGAATATACTGCACTGTCTCATATCTTATTTGCCCACATTATCTAATATAGATTAAGTAGCATATATTAAAGTAGAGCACAGTCAATCGTCTCTTAGTATAATGGATGATATGCATCTTCATTAGTGCCCATGCCCAGGCTCCCATTTGCAGGTGAAAAAACTTTAGTGTTCAAAGACTTTTAAGGAAAACTTGAGTATTGCAGTTTTTCTAAGCTCCTCCAAGCACTGACTTCTATGCAGCCTTCTGTCTCCTTTTCCAGAGGAGGATGTGGCTCAGGCAGGCCCTAGCGAGAAGGTGAAGGCAGGCTGATGCAAGCACCTTTTCCTTTTTGCAGTTTTACTTGAAGCAAGAGCAGCAGAGGAAGTCGTAGGTACTGACAGCAGTTTCGCATTCCTGTCCATGACACTGGCCAGGTGCTGCTTTCACAGCTGAGCACAATGTGTGCACAGCTGGTTCCTCCTGCTCTCTCTCTGCAAGAGCATGGAGTTGCCTCAGTTCCTGCATTTCTCCTCAGGCCAGCAGTACTTCAATCCCCCTGCTTATTTCTCCATGGAGGTCCTATTAAAGCATGTCTCCAGCTGTTACGTATGCACATCTAGATGTCTGGTCTCTGTCCAGTCCCTCTCAGCTCCCAGGTCTGATATCTGGCACAATACTCCATAGCCAGATCACATTTACACACTCCATTTGATTCTAACTGGAAACCTTTCAAACTCTGCAGCCTTACTTTCTATGCATTGTAGTGTCTGTGTGTGACTGATAGTCCCGGTAAGAAAAAAAACAAGAGTATGATTATAACCAGGAGCAGATCCCATGACAGTTAGACCTGTTACCACCAGTGTGGACAAGGGACCTGATTGCCTCTGGAGGAGCCAAAAACAGTCTCATGCCCAGGCTGAAGCATTTAATACCAGGGAACTGCTGCTGCTCTGCACTCAGCCTCTGTTTCCAGCTATGCAGAGACTTATCATTCATTAAGAGCATGGGTGCGCAGTGACCCTGCTGTCCCCACGCACTAGTGGCAGCACCTTGTCCCTGTTACTTGATACTTGGAGCTCTGTGAAGGCCTCAGCTCTTGCAAAGGGCAGGGATGCTTTTCCTGCTTCAGTAAGTGACCCACAAGCAGCAGGCAGATGGGTCAGTGACATTAAAACCTCTCTCCTAACCGCTCTGTTTGCTCAGTTAATTCTTCTTTTGCTTTCCAGGAATTTGCTGGCCTGAATGGTGCACTCTTCACAGTGTGTGGCTTGTTGGGTGCTTTCCTGCTAGGCTTGTATGTTGATCGGACAAAGAAGTTCATAGAATCCACCAAGATTTGTTTCTGTTTGAGTGCGCTTGCCAGCATTGTGTTTGCAGTGGTGAGTTCTCCCTTGCATTGCACCATATCTGGGGGCTTAGTTCTGTTGCCATCAGATAAATCATCAACTCAAACCAAGGCCATTTAATATCCTAGTATTTATTAAGCCAGGTGTAATGCTTTGAGATTATGTTTCTGGTCTGGGAATGTTTTAAAGAAAAGCCCTTTACTGAAGACTTCAGAGTCACTGTGGAGCCTGAGAGAGACTGTTCCAGGGTATAAATAAACTGGCATAGTTTAACATCCTTACTTTGGATCACCATGCTTGTTTACTGGCCCTGAGACCATTCTTTCAAAAAAAGAAATGGAACTGCAAAATATCCGTCTTACAAAAATGAGCAAGAATGCCATGTTTTTTCTGACACCTGCCTTTAACAGTGGTTGCCAGGAGTGTCAGATGAGAAGGAAGGACCTACTTATGTGTCTAGTTCTGCAGTAGATCCTTGAAGAAGACAAGAAAAGGGAGATTCGGAAAATGGGGGCAATTGATCCATCTAGGAAAGGAATGCAGAACTTGAAGCCTTCACACCCATGGGGATGGAGTGCAAGTACTGGACTCAAGCATAGTCATTGCCAATGGGAGCTACACCCAGCATGAAGCTGAGCATGAGGCACAGGACTGCTAGCAGTACAGAAGACCAGACTGGTGCAGGTCTCTGCTTTCCCAACAGGATATGCTGTGTATTTCTACTGTGTGTTGAAAAATGCAGACTTTCCATGCATCATGATCACACCTCCACTTAGGCCACAATGCCAGTGATGATAGCTCCACTTTGAAGAGGGAGACGAGTGGAATCCCTTTCTCAGTGTAGGACGAGGACCTTAAAGCAGACCTTGCATTGCCCTCTTTATTACTACGGCATTTGTTGGGGGCATGCTCTGATTATAAATCAGCATGCCTGGGCTCAGATAAAGCATAGAGTAGGCAAGGGGCTGTGCTGGGAGGAACAAGAAAACCATTCCTTTCTCCCCTTTCCTCTGTCCCCTTCATCCCACACAGATAAACTCCAAGTACAAAGTGGTAAAATAAAAAGCACCCATTCAAATCTGCTTGATGCCTTGACTCTTTGAACTCAGAGTCCAGATCCGCAGTTTTCCTTGACTTTACCAGTTTATCTAGGCTAAGCCTGTTGCAGCCATGCTAGGACAGACAGCTTGTGTGGAAGTTTATTATATAGTTAAGAAAGGAGGTGCCAGCACTGTGGCTGCAGAATTTATGCCCTTGACTTTACTATCATGGGCTGGACAAGGCTTTGCTCTTTCCTTCAGAGAAAGGTGCAAGGACTTTGAGGCACTAAAAAATGTCAAGGGTTTGTGAATGTTTCATGTGGATTTTTGTTTGGTTCGTGGGTTGGTTTTTTTTGTGGTAAAATCCCAATGTTACAAACGAGAACATGACATGGTAAGGAGTAGTTTTCCCTATCAATGAGCTGCAGTGACTTAGTGAATTCTCATATGTAACACAATGCAAACACCACTTCTGAAATATTAGCTTGCATTGGGAAGAAGGTGTGTTTCACTTGGTGCTGGAGATATGCTGAGCACACTTCTGGTAAGTTACTGACCAGGAAGTCAAACCACACCAGTGCTTTTCTAGTAATTCTGCTGATCCACTCTCCCCTTGCTTAAGTTTGACAGATAAATCTCCATCACGTAGCCATTTGTCAAATCTAGGTGGCTGGAGGTAAAAGAAAGATTTCATGAATAGGTAGGGTGAGTACAGGTTATGGTCTCAGAGACTTTCTATGCAGCAGTGCTGACACTAAGGCTGTGGTTTTGCTTTTCTGCCTGCAGGCTTCTCGGTTCAGACATCAAGCCATCATGCTGGCTGTCAGTAGCTCGCTCTTTGGTTTCTTTGGTTTCGCCATCTACCCCATTGCCATGGAGCTGGCTGTGGAGTGTTCCTACCCTGTAGGAGAGGGCACATCTACAGGCTTGATTTTTGTTGCAAGGTAAGCAGGCACATTAAATCCAACTGACAGCTCTCTTTCTCTCTCATGAGTATGTGGAATTGTTGTAAGAAAAGCCAGAAGGTAGATGAAGGTCTATATGTCAGTACAGGGACTTCCTAGTTCTCAGTGTTCTGCTGAGGGAGATGGGGCTCATCAATCTTAGGGCAGCTGGTCACATCAGATGGGGCAGTGACAGTCTTTTCCCCATCAATTTACATGCCTTGGGTTGGCACTGAACTGCAGCAGGAATGACTTGGAGCCCTAAGCAGTGTTACATGTGGCCTGGTGCCATGTGTGTATCAAGTGGAGCTGCAGGAGCAAGAAAGTCTTTGTCAAATCGCTAAGCCTCTGCTCCCTGACAGCTGCAGTTCAGCAACTGTCTGTCTCCAGACAGAGTATACAGTGGTCCTGCCGCACTGGTCCTGTGTCTGGGGGTGTTTTGAAAGGCTGACCTGGATGCCCTGTGAGCTAGGGCCAGTTAACCAAGTTCCTGGACAAGAGGAAGGTAGCAGGTCCTGCTTCAGAAAGTGGTCTTGCTTTCCTCCCATTGGGGAAGGTGGGATTGTCTACAGCACTGATGAATCAGGCAGGCACCGTGACTCTGCATGTTGGTTTCTCCCCACAGCCAGATTGAAGGTGTGATTTTAATGATTCTGCTACAAGCTCTCACCGTGCATGTTTCTGAGGATATATCCTCCACCTGTGTCCTTGACCAGGATGGAGCCCTGGACTGGACAAGTAAGTATGACCTTGGGGAATGATGCTTTACTCTTGATAGCACTCTACATACCCCCTTCTCTTCTTTAAGTCTCAGTGTAAGGGAGCCTGCAAAACTGATTGCTGTTGTAGCCACCTTTCCCAACCTGATGGTGCACTGCTTGCTGCTCCTGCTGAACCAGGCCTGCAAGATTGAAATGGGAATGCCTCGAAGGTGCCCTGAGTGCTTACGCTGGTCTGGGTTAAATTATCTCTTACGGCCTTGCTGCAGCTCTTCTGGAGGAACACACTGTCCTCTTTGAACAGCCTGTGCTGCTTTGCAGTGTGGGAGGCCAAGACTACAAATACATTGACCAAAATCTGCTTCCCTTGCTTCTTCACACTCAGCTGCCTGGGACTGCAACATGCTGGTACAGCTTTGTTTTGACTTATTCCATATTTCCCATCCTTTCCTAGCTGGTCAGGAGAAGAGACAACAACTCAGGTGAACAGGGGCACAAATGTGTTGTCACTGTAGGCTAAATCCTCAGCTTGATCTCTCAGATGGTTCATATATATGTAATACTGACACCAAGTCCTGGTGACACGAAAGCTGGCAAACAACTTTTAAGTACAACCTGCTTGTCTGAGCAGAAACTCTCCAGAACAAGCTCCACTACCTGGCTGAGAGCAAGGCATTATAATAACTGCCTCAATAAGAAATCTGACTGCTTCATGTCTGAAAGCCTACAATTCTCCATCTTGTCAGATCACAGCTGGATCTCATGATAATGTACCCATTCCTACTCATTTTGTGATCTCATACATTCAGGGAAATCTGTAGGGAAAGGCATGTTTATTTGAGGCACTGCTGGAATGAGGATGTAATTATTTCCAGGCCTTGTTGTTTAGCCTTTTAGATGTGTAGATGTATTTTTTCTTTTTATTCAGAAAAGGCTCTTTCAACACAGAATTTTCTTTGATTAAAGTCTATCCTTAGTGAAACTTCCCTACTCTTTGCTATTGGATGATATAACAAGAAGCAGTACTTATGTGGACCCATTCTCTTATGAAGCACAGGTGTTTTGCATCACCCTCCAACACAGAAACGTGCACCCATGCACCGAAACACACAGTCCCATAAACACACTGTGTGCACTGGTGTTATGACCTCCAGCCTGTGGGGTTAGGTAGGACAAGAATCCTGGAAACTTTTCATATTTCAGACACATTTCTTCTTCCTATGCCATCGATACATTAAACAAGGTTCTGCTGTTACAAAACTGGCATTGTCCTACTGTGGGCTTCATGCTATCCTCAGGTGTAGCCCTTGGCTGTGCAGTTGCTGGGAAGCAGACTTCTAGACTTCTGCACACACAGAGAGTGTTCTAGAGTTCTGCACACGCCATCTAAAAGTGTGTCTTATCTTCTTTGCAGCTCCAGTAATGGTGCTGGCTGGCCTCTGCAGTGCTATGGCTTGTTTCTACGTTGTCTTCTTCCACACTGACTACAAACGGCTCCATACTGAGACAAACAGTGATGATTTGGTCAAGGTAGAAGATACAGCAACAGCAGATGTTCCTGAAGCCTAACCAGGCCAAAAAGGGGATGACAAAAGCCCAGCAAGGGAAGGACTCACACGATGCTCAGCTGACACACTAAGATATCCTGGTCTTGTTGCACAACAAGCAAGGGATAGAGCAGATTCACTGGGGCATCTTTACTGTGCTTTTCTCAGTCTTGTATTTAGTTACGAGTATGGGCTATAAGAGAGGCTGTGCTGCCAGAAGGCTCAAAGTGGACCTGGGCAACTATGCAGGTAATGGGGATTTTTATCTGACTTGATTGAAGCTGAAGAAATGTTGCAGAGGAGAGGAGCATAATATTTCAGCCATTTTTTTCATTTTCATTTACTTGGATTGGGGATGAAGCTTTCTGAGGGGTGAAATTGGTGCCTATCACAAACCCAGTGGAAAACTTCTGTTTTCTGTGGGTTTTGCACAGCAAACCAACTCTTCTATTCTAAGGTCTTTTTCCTCTTAGCTAAAGAATCCTAGGAGCTAGAGCATCTTTCCATTGCAGCAGGGAAGTGTAGATATGTGATCTGTAATACAAGTCTGTTTACAATGAGCCACTTTGCCTTCTTCTACAAACAGAGAAAGAAAAGCCCTGCCTGGAGTGCCACCTGTAAAAGAAAATATCAGTAAGTAGCAGAAGTTGAATAAAGCAACATCCCTTACCCTTCTGGTCCCCTGCCAGATGCCAAAAATATTCAGGATAAGCTTGTTTCACTTAGGCTTCTGTTGTTTCTTCACCTCTCCTGCAATTCCAGTGCTCTAAGTTTTCCACAAGAAAGTGAAGCTGCTTGTGTAAGATTAAATCAGCATACAGAAGAGCTCTCTCAGTGCCTGAATTCTCTTCCTCATTAGCAACTTTGTAAAACATCTAGTTGCATTCATCATTCTAAGGAGCATCCTAGTTCCTAAAGCTCCATCCTTGTTCTTACAATTAAGCATGTTTGTCAAAAAGAGCAGGAAGGAAGTCTGAAACTGAGGTGAAACAAGATCAGTTTGAACCTGCTGGTGGAATGACACTAGTTGTCTTTTGCAGAACTAGCTGGTCAGTTCTATTGCCCTGGACCTAATATACCTAAGAGGTTAACACCAATTTTACCTGCCAATTCTGAGTCCTACTGTACTGGGAAGGAAGAAGCACTTGGTACTTTATAATTTTATATACTTACAAATGCTTGTTTTTTAATAAAGGGTGTTTTAAGAAAATTTTAATCTTATCTCACTATATTAAACTTAAATAAAGGATTTTATATATGCAAGAGTGCATCAAATCTTCTGTACATTACAAACTGAAGGTCTCCATATTTTCCAGATACGCATTAAGTTGTGCTCAAGATGATGATGTGAAATACATTGTAATATACCTTGTAATACGTTTAGCTATAGCCTTACCTGATAATTTTGGGTGTTATTTAGTGAGCCTTCTCTTTAAGTACATTTTTGGCCTTTTCTGGGGTAAGATTGACACTCAGCTGCCAGTCTGAGGGGCTGGACTGGGGAAATTATTCTTTCTCATCCTATACTGAGCTAAATCCATTAGATTTTGAGCAAAATAGCTTTATGTCACTAATAATGCTTCAGAGATTATTACTCAATATTTAAGTGATCACCTCAGCTTCCAACAAGCGCACAGCTTTGATAAAATGCCCTGCAAAACGTGGATCTAAACCAGCCACTACTGTATCTCGGAAAGTAAGAACCTTAGCTATGTAGAGAGCATGAACCTTAACAAGAACCACAACTGTGTAGAGAGCACCAGACCCCTCAAGCACAGCAGCTATACAGACAGATACTCAACCTAAACCTGTGTCACTGGCCACAAACACTATAACTACGCCAAACACTACCAGAGAATCAGCCATTCAATGTGAACTAGTTCTATTTAGGCCAAATACTTGGATACCTACTGACTCCATACTGGTGTCAGTTGCTTCTGTGAAGAAGAGGAAATAAAAACAAACCCCAGGAGGGGAGGTTGAACAGGCATTTAGCAAGGATGAGGATGATGAAGAAACAGGTCCTATTCCAGAGCAAGAGAAAGACCCAGGAGAGGGTCCTTAACATGTCCCAGAACAACATGTGCTACAAAATGGGAACAAAACTAGATTTCTTGAGAGGTTTTGTGGAGAGGGAGCCCAGAAGGGTGACAGGAAAAATATTAACTAGATTAAACATCTATTATGGTACTTTCTGCCTTGGTATGTTTCCCTCATGTACGGTATGTGTGATCCTACTTCAGGAACTATGGGCTTTAGTTACTAGATATAGATGATGGATAGTACTGGCCTTATTTAATTTGCCATGTCGTATTTCTTTAATAGAAGAGAGAGATTTAATCAAGTGCATTCCCTTGGAGAAAGAGGGTATAACAGCATGCCTGGAGGAAGAAACTTGGTAGAGACTTGGCTCAGCTTCATCCTGCCTATTTTGCCTTATCTCTGTGTGCTTTAAAAAGCGACCCACTCTTGTTTCTCTTCCCTCTGCCCCAGGTACTCCACCCAACCTTTCCCTGTTCCATATTCAAAAGCTGCTCTTTTGAGCTAAAAGGCCCCTGATCTATTTGGCATGCTTCCTTGTAAGGATAAATCTAGACAGAGCCACTTTCAATCACCAAAGCTCGACTTTAACCTTACTACTTCAACAACTGCTACTACTACCACCACCACATCACCACCACCACTAATATTCCCCACTGTAACCCTCCTTCAAGATTTTTCTCTTCCATTTTCTTTTCTTCTTTCTTCTTTCTTTTTCTTCCAGTTGCCAGGCTATTGTGGCACTTGTGAAGGTGTTGTGTCCAGACCTGTTGTCGGGAACAGCTCTGCTGTGAGAAGGAGGCTGGACCAAATATGCCCTATCAGCATCACATCTGTGATTCCACTTTCCTGCATGGGACTCAGTTGTAGAAACAATCATGTGGTTGATTTATTGTGAATCTGTAACCCAAATCCCCTGTAGTAACTCAAGCACTATGGGACACAGAATTCTGGCATCAAACTTCGCAGCTTGCAAATGATGTTAAGCAGTTCCAGCAGCTGACATACTACATGTCCTGTGGAGCATGTCTAGTTGCACCTGTCCCACCATCAGCTATAAAACTTTTTAGAGCATCTTTAGATGACTCAGAGTCTGGACATTTTTGGGTCCAGTTACATCCTGCAAGAGTCCTTGTGTCTCACACCCTCCATGACATCTCCCCATGCAGAGATCTGTACATAGTTAGTGGGTTGTGTTACCAGGGCAAAAGTTTGAGTTATCCCTGAATTATAAATGTCCTAATCAGAATGTAATTAATATTAGCTTTTCTTAAAGGTATGTATAAACATACTCAACTACTGTAATATGAACAGTATTGAAGAACTTTTTAACACTGAGATGGCATAGAGAGACACGTGGTGGCTAAGTATGTGAACCATGTGATCAGCAAAGGGGCAAAGATGGGTGCAGGTGGGGAAGGAAGGTTTTAAAGTAGCTAAATGTTGCCAGAAGAAGAGCACAAGGGACTACAAATAGGAAAAATGCTGAATACATAGTAGGAAAACCAAAACCAAGATAAACAGTGTGAGGGACAGAGGAAACCACCATCTATTTTGTCACAAAGACAGTAACTTAAAACAGCCAGGCACAATGGAGGAAACGTGAAAGAGATAATACAAACTTATTTAAGTCCTGACCTCTCTCCTCAAAGAAATGGCATCATCTCCATAGTACTCACAGCTTATTGGGCACAAAGCTACAGACCCAGAGGATGAAAAATGAAGAGAGTATGATGATTATTGTATAAAAATTAATCATTAGGAAGAACTACTTTGTTAAGGAATTGATCTTCAGTTCCCAAGCTAAGCCATAAATATACATATATTCAGGCATCAAGTCTGATTTGGTTGGTTGGTTGTCTCCAACTCTTCCTTTACAGATCTCCATCTCTCTTCCCTTTGGAGGTCATTGCAGGACACTTCTTCTGAAAACCTTCAGAAACCTGACAGCTTTTACTGGGTTTCCTCTGGCACTGAGGAAACAGAGCAGAAAAGAAGGCAGAAAGGTTGATGCAGTTCCTGTTGTGCAGCCTCACCTTGGGCTGCTTTCTCCTCAAGGAAAAACGGGAGGTCCTGCTCAGGGGCTGCTGTTTCTGGAAGAATGAGGTGTGCAAGGGGTTGACATGGAGATACAGAGGAAGGATTGACAATGGGCAGTGCTTGGGGTTACCACTGACAAGCCAAAGGCACTCAGGCTGTGGTTGGTTAAGTTGGCTGAATTCCATGATACAGGCAGGCCTCGACCTTCCAGTGACGCGGAGGGAGGGGTAGCCTGTCCACCCACAGCAGGGCAGAGTGTCTAGCTGGGGCAGGGAGAAAAGGGGCTCTGCTCCTCAGAGGTACTGGAGCTTATGGACCAGTGTCCTCAAGTTCTTTGGGGACTTTGGCTCCCTGAACAGTCCTACTAGCAAGCCTGCAGTATAGCAAGGGAGAAAACCAAAAGCTTCTCCTCTGCTGGTGATCCTCATGCTTTCCTGGGCTCCTTTGTGCTATCACAGCGCAGGCAGTTCCTGCAGCTGAAGCAGCAGCCCTTCTGCCATAGGTAACCCCCTTCTGGGGGTTCCCCTCTGATGGGTAGTCTTTGCTTGCTAACTGTTTCTTTCCCCCCTCCCTGCCCTCCCCAGCACTCAGCATCCCCGTGGCCCTTGTTTGTCTGCAGTGAGGGCAGGCAGCACTTGCAACCTGTTCCAGTTTGGTACCGTCTGTGTGCACCAAGAACACAGTGTGTGCCCCCTGTGCAATCCCATTGAATCACAGAATCACAGAATGACCAGGTTGGAAGAGACCCACTGGATCGTCGAGTCCAACCATTCCCACCAATCCCTAAATCATGCTCCTAAGCACCTCATCTACCCTAACCTTAAACACCTCCAGGGAGGGTGACTCAACCACCTCCCTGGGCAGACCATTCCAATGCCTAACCACCCTCTCTGTGAAGAATTTCTTCCTAATCTCAAGCCTAAAATCTTCCTGCTGTGGCAGTGACTGGAGATGCTGGGCAGTTAGGGGGAGCTAACTACCCCAAGCTCTCCTAAAGCGAGTGCCAGGACATCTTCCTTGAAGGAAGAAGGCTTAAATAAAATTAAGCAAGTTGTACATTAAAAAAAAAAATCAAACAGTTATACTATAAGCATCCTTGTGTAATCCTATCACTCCATCATACTACAGCAATATCAAGAACCTGCGGTGTCTGCACTTCTATCGGCCAGACAAAGCTTCCCTAAGACTTTGATTAAGTCAAGGGAATGGCAGTCCCCGGCTAAAAACCAGGGAGACAGCTACCTCCAGTGGCTGAAGGTGAGTACAGCTACTTGAACTGTAATATCAGTGAAGCTATGCCCACTCGTAAATGCCTTCGTTTTTAAAGAAATTTTAAAGAATTAAAACCTTAAAATTTTAAAGAAATTTAACAAAAATTTTAAAATTCAAAAACTAAGCCAAAGATAACGTAGCTAAAACTGTGTTCCATGTTGTACTACTGTGGGGAGATGAGAAGGAGGAGGAGAAAAGGAAGGGAGGAGGAAGAGGAAAGAAAGGGTTATCAAGCACTAGAACAGGCTGCCCAGGGAGGTGGTTGAGTCATCATCCCTGGAGATGTTTAAAAAGGAGGTAGACAGGGTGCTTGGGGACATGAATTAGTAGTAGACAGGTACGGCTGGAGATTATGATCTCGAAGGTCTTTCCAACCTAATGATTCGATGAGGAAAAATGGAGAAGAAGGTTTGGTACAGCTGCTTCCCAATCAGCACAACTTGCTGCAGGAGCAGGCACCCTTGACAGGGGCCAGTGGGATCTACCCAAGTGGTGTCCCCTGCCGTGAGGTGTGATCACCTATCAGATTTATGGAAAAGCTCTATCAGGTAACTGCCGAGTAACTCAGACTTTACGGCTATCATCACCCCATTTTGTAAATATGCATCACACATCAGTGTTGAAAGCAATCTACTTGGACCATGACCCTGGAAGTTCAGGGAAGGCAGCTGTTGCACATGCAGAATGCATGTACAATCACTCTTTCTTTAGGAAAAAGACCACGTGAAAAATGTTGAAATCAAGAGCGTGGAGGGAGTTCAAGTTTAAGCAGAGTTATATGTGGCACAAATCCACTCCCTTGGACTCTGCTGCTCTTTGCACTGCTCTTAAATGAAAGACTGAACATTTGCATTACTGCCCCTTTGCTGCCTCCAAGGGAAGTCTAGTGCAGGGGATTGAATTAAGCTCTTGTAGCGGAAAGATTCTCTGTCTCTGCTAGAAACAAATTTTCTGGCAAAGCAGCCTTTAGTCACTGCTTGCAACCTGCCTCCATGTACACAAAAAGCTCTCAGATGCAGCCCCTGTTTCTGAAAGTGTCTGTGGAGTGGGGCTGGAGTAGTTTTACAGGAGCAAAATCCATGATCTATGTAGCGTGCCTGTTGCACACTACTAAGAGAAGACTGAGATGTCATCTGCAGAAGCCAAAGTGTCCAATTACTTGGAATTAGCTAATAAAAAAAAATGAAAAGAAGACCAACTCTTTTGGGATTTGACAGGAATGGCCAACTGTCATAACATTGCCTTTCCACACTGCAAAGCCTGGCAAGAATGCTGATGATGCTGTGTTTTCCTTTTGGGGCAGTTTGTGAAGCCATGCCCTGCCCAAAAAGCCAGTGTTACAGCCAGGAGGCTTTGGAGAACTCATGCTGGTCAGCCCATAAAGCAGCCTTTGCTCTGTCTTGCACCAGGCTTCACCTCAGACTATGCTGCAGCATGTGGCCGTGGTCACCTCAGGGAGAGATACAGGCAAGAGATCCAGAGCAGCGAGAGCGGCTGAGGGTAGTCTCTATGGTAGATCTCTCCTGTCTCTATGTGCCTACATTGCCCCTGCTCAGAAAGAACTGTTCCCCTCCTTCCAAAGCTTCAGCTGGTTGCATGTTGTCTTCCACAAAAGGGAGTCCCAAAAGTAGTAAGGCCAGAGTTTGTCTCACAGGTCAGTGGAGCACAGGGATGATTTTTGGACTGTGCCATGTGACTGGGACAGCCAGGGCTGACTCCAAGACAGGGCCCCTGCCTCTGCACTGCAAAGGAGCACAGACTCCAAGGGATCCAGGCACATCCCTGCCATCCATCTTCCTGGGAAAGGGGCTGAACCCAGTAAGTAGGTTGTGCAGCTTGATATGTATGAGGAAAGTGACACCACTGAAGACCGGTGCACAAACCACTCATAACACACAGACCACTCCTGGGGAAAGATAGCTTTACAAAAATCAGAGGCTCTCCTGAGGCTTCAAGGTGGTCTCATGTCTTTTCCAGGGAATCAAACCAGGTTCTTGTGCCTCCACTCTTCCCTGGAGCTTGCAGTAGCTGACAAAAGCCAGTAGCTGCACCTTGCAGCATTACCTTCAGTAAAACTGCTTTCTTCATCCTTCTTTCTACTTGCTCAGCTGTTAACTGCAACTGTGGCCAGCAGCCTTCTATCTCTGTTGACTTCCAGGCTCAGGTACTGCGATTTGTCTTGGAAGTCAAGCCAATGCTGGAAGGACTGACTGAGGGAGCATAGTACCAAGCTTTGGGAGAGCTGGTTGAAAAAGCAGAACTCCCCTTCCTGCAGCCACACCTGTCAGTAGAGGAAGGATGCCGACTGCTGAGTTTGTGAGGCACAGTGCTGTGACCAAGCAGGAGAAGAGACCCCAAGAAGAGGAGGAAAATTTCACATAGCTTCATGAGGTCACAGCATAGCCTGAACTTGTAGGTAGAGCTTTGGTGTGGACCTTCTTTACAAACCCCAGTCTGCAGCTATCAGTCCCATTTTTCACAAAAGGAAATGGCAGAGAAAGAAAACTTTTGCCTCAGAGCTCTTTGGTTTCTGTATTAATTTCATCTGCTCCTGTAGGAGATGGAGGCCAGACAATGAACCTAGCCAGAGCCAAGGGGAAGGTATGCATCTCTCCTGCAGGATCTCAGCCTGTAGAGCCTGGTTTTATCATCTCTTGAAAAGCCTTTTGTGGTGGCAGCACAGTTCAAATGAAGGAGAGAGAAGTAGCAACACAGACTTGCACAATGAGCTCACTCTTGCTATTTTCTTCCTTGCCATCAGCACATGAGCAGGAATCTGCATCTCCAGGTCCCTGCACTAATAACCAAGCCCATGTGAACAATGAGCCTGACAAGAAGCCAGGCTGCAGCTCACGAATGCAGTAAGACCCATGCTAGGCCTTGTCATAATTTTCAAAATCCATTTGTTTGTGTTTTATCTTCAGTCCCCACCTGCTTGCCCTGCCAGGATCCTTGTGCTGAAGATGGCCATTGCTGCTCACAGCCAGACTCTGTGGCACCAAAACTAACCCCCAGCTTCCCTCTCTAAAGGTGTGCGATACAGAAAGCATCCATAGACACCCATCTACCACTGCTTCTCGGGACCAGAGTCAGAAATGATGGTATTTTAGTATGATTTTCTAGGCTCTAAGATGTGTATTTGGTTGTAAGAAAAGCTCATTTCTGCTATCTGGCATGGTTAAACTGCTGTGGGACAAAGCAATCCAGGCATTTCCACTTGCAGCCTAGTTTTGGAATGTTATTAAAGGCTGAGGAGGACAGAACACAGCTGGACTGCAAAGCCCCAGGATTCTAGGTGACTGCGTTTGCAGATTTACAGTGACAAAATGTAGCACCAAATCTTCTGGCTGCAGGGAGTGTTCTTGTGGGAGACTTCAGTCTTCCTGATATCTGCTGGAAGTACAACAGAGCAGAAAGGAAGCAGTCTAGGAGGTTCCTGGAGTGCGTGGAAGACACTTCCTAGCACAGCTGGTGAATGAACCAACAAGGGAAGGTTCCCTCCTGGACCTGCTGTTCGTGAACAGAGAAGGCCTTGTGGGCGATGTGGCAGTAGGACGCCTAGGACTAAGCGATCATGAGATGACAGGGTTTTCTGTTCTAGGCGAAATGAAGAGGGTGGTTAGCAGGACAGTAGCATTAAATTTCCAGAGGGCAGAGTCTGAACTCTTCAGAAGGCTGGTTGGCAAAGTCTCACGGGAGACAGTGCTTAAGGGCAAGGGAGCCCATGAGGGCTGAGAGTTCTTCAAAAAGGAAATCCAAGAGGCTCAGGAGAAAGCCATCCCCATGTTCTGGAAAAAAAACAGCAGGGGAAAAAAACAGCTTGGTTGAACAGAGAGATCTTGAGTGATATCAAGAAGAAGAGAAATGTTTACGGGTTTTGGAAGAGGGGACAAGTCTCTTGGGTGGACTACAGGAGGGAAGTGAGATTGTGTAGAGAAAAAATCAGAAGGGCTAAGGCTCAACTAGAAATCAGATTGGCAAAGTCATGAAAGATAACAAAAAATCTTTCTATATATAAATAATAAAAGGAGGACTAGGGAGATCATACAGTCCCTATTGGATGCAGAAGGAACAACAGTGACAGGAGATGAGGAAAAGGCTGAGGTACTTAATGCCTTCTTTGCCTCAGTCTTTAATTGTAAAGAAAGTTGTTCTGCCTGTGTACAAACCCCGGAGCTAGAGGAGCAAAATGAGGCTCCCATGGTCCAAGAGGAGGTGGTCAGAGCCTTGCTAGCCTGACTAGACACCCACAAGTCTATGGGGCTGGATGGGATCCACCCAAGTGTATTGAAGGAGCTGGCAGATGTGCTGGCCAAACACCTTTCCATCATCATCTTCCAACAGTCCTGGCTGACTGGGGAAGTTCCACTGGACTGGAGTCTGGCTGATGTTGTGCCCATCTACAAGAAGGGTCGCAGGGAGGATCCAGGGAACTACAGGCCTGTCAATCTGACCTCAGTGCCAGGGAAAGTTATGGATCAGGTGATCTTGAGTGCTATCATGAAGCACATGGAAGAGAATGGGATGATCAGGCCCAGTCAGCATAGGTTCACAAAAGGCAAGTCTTGCCAAACTAACCTGATTGCCTTCTATGACAAAGTGACTTGGCTGCTGGATGAGGGAAAGGCTGTGGATGTATCTTCTTGGACTTCAGTAAAGCTTTTGACACAGTTTCACACAGCATTCTGCTTCGGAAACTGTCAAACTCTGGATTGGACAGGCGCACATTCTCCTGGGTGGAAAACTGGTTGAATGAGCGGGCCCAGAGAGTGGTGGGAAATGGAGTTAAATCCAGCTGGAGGCCAGTGACAAGTGAGGTTCCCCAGGGCTCAGTGCTGGATCCAGCCCTGTTCAATGTCTTTATCAATGACCTGGATGAAGGCATTGAGTCCTCCCTTAGCAAGTTTGCAGACGGCACTAAGCTGGGTGGAAGTGTGGATCTGCTGGAGGGTCGGGAGGCTCTGCAAAGGGACCTGAACAGGCTGGACTGCTGGGCATGAGGTTTAACAAGGCCAAGTGCAGGGTCCTGCACTTGGGGCACAACAACCCTATGCAGTGCTACAGACTAGGAGAAGCCTGGCTGGAAAGCTGCCTGGAGGAGAGGGACCTGGGGGTGTTGGTTGACAGCGACTGAACATGAGCCAGCAGTGTGCCCAGGTGGCCAAGAAGGCCAATGGCATCTTAGCTTGTATCAGAAACAGTGTGACCAGCAGGTCCAGGGAGGTTATTCTCCCCCTGTACTCGGTACTGGTGAGACCGCACCTCGAATCCTGTGTTCAGTTCGGGGCCCCTCACCACAGAAGGATGTTGAGGCTCTGGAGCGAGTCCAGAGAAGAGCAACAAAGCTGGTGAAGGGCCTGGAGAACAGGCCTTATGAGGAATGGCTGAGAGAGCTGGGGTTGTTTAGCCTGGAGAAGAGGGGGCTGAGAGGAGACCTCATTGCTCTCTATAACTACCTGAAGGGAGGTTGTAGAGAGGAGGGAGCTGGCTTCTTCTCCCAAGTGACAGGGGACAGGACGAGAGGGAACGTCCTCAAGCTCCACCAGGGGAGATTTAAGCTGGACATTAGGAAAAAAATTTTCACAGAAAGGGTCACTGGGCACTGGAACAGGCTGCCCAGGGAGGTGGTTGATTCACCTTCCCTGGAGGTGTTTAAGGCATGGGTGGGTGAGGTGCTAAGGGATATGGTTTAGTGTTTGATAGGAATGGTTGGACTCAATGATCCGGTAGGTCTTTTCCAACCTGGTTATTCTATCATTCTATGAGGTAGTGAGACCAATCACCCCTTCAGCCCAACTCAGTGAGTCAGTTTCAAAACTAGGCTTCCTGGCTCTGGGAGAGGAAAAGCAGCTTCCAGCTCTGCTGTTAGGAGTGGACAGCCCTGTGCTTGAGGTGCAAAGACATGTGGGATGAATGGGAACAGAGGTTTAGCAATGGCTTCTGTTCCCAAGGGAAGAAAAGCTATTAAAAGCAAGGGTATTCCTTACTGTAATTAAGAATGTGTGCAGGAAAGGCGATATGAAAGATCACAGACTTTTCCAGATTAAGGGTAGATACCTTTGGCCACAGCTACAGGAGAAGCAGGAGGAACAGCAGAGTGCAAGGAGTAGTAAGGATGGCTGCTGCTTAGCCATAGCACAACAAATACCTATTTAGGAGCAAAGGGTGGCAAATAGGAGGGGAAGGTGATTTAATTTCAAATAAAACCCCTCATGCTTGCAAACAACAAATGCCTAAATGTGGTGCCCAAGAGGTATTCCTGCTTCTAGACATGCATCAGGGCTCTGGCTCCAGCTACAAAATGTCCCCTGTGCTGCAGCTCATGCTCAGAAACAAGGGTCTCAGGTCCAACACTGGCCAGTGCTCTCAGAGCTGCTGTGAGGGTTGCTGCCCTCCTAACAGGTCTGAAACGAAAGCTACTACAGAGTCCTGGGCTCTCAGACCAGTAAAGCCCCTGTGTGCCTCACCAGAGCCAGAGGAGCCCTGGCCTTACAGAACTAGAGGCAAGCCAAGGATTGGTGATGTTGGGGCTGTGTTGAGCTGCACACATGTTGACCGAGGAGGTACCTGCATTTCAGCATTGTAGTGCTGAGGATTTGTTCCAGGGCCACCACCCAGCTCCCAGCCCTCCTGTTCTCAAAGACTTCACTGAGGCTCTGAAACTTGTGTGTGCTCCAGAACTGCCTGCAGAGAAAAGCCCTGTTGCTGTGGGGTAGGGAACAGGAAGAAATAATCCTTACATGAGTAGAGGCAAAGGACTGGCTCTGTTTGTCCCCAGCAGCCCCTTACACCCTCCCTGTATACACTGAGCTACCTCTCCTACTTGGTGTGAATAATGACTTTTTCAGGAGGCAAAAACTTGATGATAAAATAATTGAAACTGCCCTGGACTGTCTTCCCAAGCTGTTCAAACAATCCGCAATCCGTTCGAACCAGCATGGCAACATCACTAACACATTCTGAGATTGTCTGTGGTTATGGATCTTGATTTGCCTCCCACTCACGAACCCTCTTAACTGTATTGGGCGCTCAGTCTTGAGGAAAGGCAAACTTGTTACATGAATGAGCAAGCAACCTAACAGCCTTGCATTCCCAGAAAGCCTTGCGGAGTTTGATTTTCAGTAGGTTGGGATCTTCCTTTCTGTAGAAACCTTTGGTGTAGTGGAAATACAGTTTCTGCATGTGATATTGCCAGTTGGGAAAACCAAAACGGAAAATTCACTTTCAGATCACCCTTTAGCTCTACTGAGAAGAATTTCACAGCTTTATGAAGTGTCCTGTATGTGCCCTTGGCTCTAGGAGAGCATTTTAGGGTCTCCTTTGAGCACAGAAGCAAATCAGATGCACATATGGTCAGAGCAAAACAGATCTATTTTTGTGTTTTGCTGCACCAATCTTGCTCAGGGCTGCTCAGCAGGTTCCGTGATTAGCCTTACAGGCATGATTTGCTTCTCCTTATATTCCCTCTCCCCCTCCTTGCTATGTTCTTTTTAACATCTTCATCCCCTTGCAAACAAGCAGTCCATCATGTTGACTAAATCCCCAGTGGTCCTGGATTTGCTGTCTCTTTACTTGATACTTGTGATATGCTTGTCTTCATAGCACTCACTATTGGTGGGCAGCTTCTTTAAACTAGTGCTTTCCTTTTAGATACTTCTCCTTTCTGCCATTTTCCATATTTCAGGCTTGTTACTGTAGGTCAGGGCTGGGTATTTACATGCATGAATGTGTCAGTATTTCACTTAAACAGACTTTCCAGCACCCTATACTTCCACCTTTCTCCCCAAACTTTGCTCTTCAGTAGAACAATGTCCATCATGTTGCACCATGGCTGAGATATCCTGCACAGAGGTCCATTGATGTGGCTGTTCCTCCTGCAGGGATTTACACAATCTATTCATGGGATGTTACACTGCAGGAAGGAGAATGAGGAGCTAAAACACAGAAAACTCTGTAGTACTGAAGATGTAGTAGCTCAGTGCAGCTCCCACCTAAGAAGAAAGGTGGAAATGTTTCAGAGAACTGTTAGTCTAGAAATGTAAGGAACAGTGGTTTTAAACTAAAACAGGGAAGGTTTATATTAGTTATAAGGAAGAATTTTTTTGTGATGACCGTGGAGATACACAGGAGGAGGTTGCCTAGAGAACCTGTGGAAGAGGAAACCTCCTTGATCCCTGGAAGTGTTCAAGGTAAGATTGGGTGGAACTTTGACCTGATCTAGTGGAAGTTAACTTTGCCCATGGCAGAAGGGTAGGAATTAGGTGATCTTTAAAGGTCCCTTCCAACTCAAATTATTCTATGATTCTATGAACTGCAGAGCCTGCTGCATGTTGTAACTTGGTTTTACACAGTCTTACGAACAAACAAGGCTGCCCATCTGCTGCACTTGCCTGCAGGCAGAGTGAATGTCCTCCTCTGTCCTGACTTTTCCACTTCATTACCATTTTTCAGTTTGGCTGGTACTGGATATATGTAGAAGTAGTGACTAAAGCTGAACAGGAGCTGTCAAAACAAGTGACTCCTGTGAGGTAATTAAACTGTAAAAATCAGTCAATTTCCTAGTTATGACTTTTGGAAATGTTTATGTGGAGACAAGCCTTTCAGCTGCTCTGTCAGCTCTTCATTTGGCCAATTTGTTTGTCTTCCACTTTGCAATTTACAGATTATCCAGTCTGATAACTGCTTAGAACTGATAAGTGGGACACATTAAGATGTCGTGCAGAGTAAAAGCCCAAGGGTGAGGGAATGTCTCTGAACTACATTCAGTGGTGAAAGGGAAACAAATTTCTTAAGTCTCTGATCGTAATGTAGTTTGCAATCAACAATAGTCTGCACTCTGTTTACATCAAAAGTATGCAAAGGAAGTAGAACCCAAATCTACAGTGGGTAAAAAACCTTGGCCTGAGCCAGCAGGAAACAATTAATGCCTCCCAGTTTTACTCATGCAACTTTTTGGAGTTCCATTGCAATGAAACTTAAAAGGATCAACAATTATCTGAAGGTCAATGTGTATTGCCTTCAATTTTTCATTTGTGTTTTTATAGCTACTCTCTGCATGTTTTACCAAACTGGTGATACTGTTATTGATCTACTGGATAAAACTAGATAAATCTGTTGATTAATATATGGCATTTATTTTTGGAAATACACATTACCCATGTCTTTGTCCCAAGGTCTTTCTTTTCTAGGGCAGTTTAATAGTCAGGAAGCATGAGATTCCCTAGAAACACATTTCCCTTGTCACTTCTTCATCAAGAGTTGGGAAGGCTCTGCCCAGGGTCACTACTGACAGCTGCTCCTGTGTTGTAGCTGCAGAGAGGCTCAGTACAATGAATTTCCAAGCTTGTGCTAGTGCCGCTTAGTTGCTATACGAAATGGTGCCCAGAGCAACTACAACTTACCAATATCTACAGTTCTTCAGTGACGAATGCCAGGTGTAATCTCCTTACAGAACTGGTCCCAGATCACTATTCCTGCACCCTGCTTAGCCTTGAATGTCAAGTGGGTGCTGAGAGAACAGCCCTGGGCAGCAGAGACCTCTGCCTGCCAGAATAGACTACATTTACTGTCTCCTCGCTACTGGCTCAGCCTGCTCTACAGAGCAGGGAACAGCCCGAGTACAAGCACAGTTGCCAGTACACCATTGCAGTCCTGGCTCTGAGCACCAGCATGTGATGAAAAGCTGTGTTTTCCTGTTTCCTATAAAATGGTTTAGCTACACAGTCTTATTCGAAGCAGTATGTGTGTGGGGAAGGAGGAGATGTCTTTCTTAGACTGGAGGCACTTCATGTCCTGGGGTCTTATATACACCAATAGTAATGAACAGGGCAGAACAGAATAGAAGATAGTAGTTCATTTGGAAGTGACCTACAACGATCATCTAGTCCCACTGCCTGACCACATGCAGGCTGATCAAATGTCAAAGCATGTCATTAAGGACATTATGCAAACACCTCTTAAACTCTGACAGACTTGGGGCATCAACCACCTCTCTACAAAGCCTGTTCCAGTCTACAAACACCCTCTTGGTAAAGAAGTGTTTGCTGATGTCATCTGAACCTCCCCTGGCATGGCTTTGAACCTTTCTCATGGGTCCAGGGAGAGGAGATCGGCACTTCCCTCCCCACCTACCTTTCTCAGAAACCTGTAGAGAATAACAAGGTCCTCACCCAGCCTCCTCTTCTACAAAGTAGACAAATTCTGTGCCCTCAGCTGCTCCTCAAAGGACATGGCTTTCAGCCCTACCACAAGATTTTTTCCCCTTTGCCCTACACTGGACACATTCAAATGCCATATTGTTCTTAAATTTTGGGGCTCAGAACTGCAGAGTATTCAAAGTGAGGCCACACCAATGTTGAATTTATGAGGACAATCACCTCTTTTTCTTGGCTGGTCATACTAGGTTTGATGCACTCCAGGATGTGGTTTGCCCTCTTGGCTGTCTGGGCACAGCGCTGACTCATATGAAGCATAGTGCCAACTAGCCCCCACCTTTTGCAGGGCTACTCTCCAGTCAATCCCAATTTATACTTGTGTCAGGCGTTCCTCCATCCCAGGTACAGAATCCAGCATCTGGACTTGTTAAATTCCTTCCATTAGTCATTGCCCTATGCACCATTCTATCTAGATCCCCTTGCAAGGCCAGTTTAATATCATCAGCAAACATGGTGCATTGAACTCCTGCCTCCAGATCATTGATAAAAATATTAAACTGAACTGGCCCTAGAATTGAGCCCTGAGAAACAGCTCTGATGACTGGTCACCGGCCAGATGGAGCACCATTCACTACAACACTTTGAGACCTGCCCTTCTGCCAATTCTTCATTCAGCATACAATTTGCTCATCTTACCACTGGACAACTTGTCCAGAAGGTTGCTGTGAGGAACAGTGTCAAAAGCCTTACTAAAATCCAGAAAAAACTATGTCTACCACCTTACCTTCATCCCCTAGATGGGTGGTATTATAGTAAAAGGATATCAAATTAAACAAACAGGACTCTCTTTGTGAACCCATGTTGACTGTGCCTGAGGATTGCATTGTCCTTTAAATGCTTTTCACCAGCAGCCAATATAATCTCATAATTTATGCAGATACTGAGTTTAGACTAACAGGTCTGTAGTTTCCTAGGACTTGCCTCATACCTTCTTGTTAACTGGTATAACACCGACTACCTTCCAGTCACCAGAGACCTCCCTAGGCTCCTGAAGTCTTTGGCAGATGGTTGAGAGGGGTCCTGCTGTAACATCCATGAACTCCTTCAGTACTCTGGGATGAATTCCATGTGGCCCCATGGACTTGTGAATATTCAGCTGATAAAACTGGTCCCTTACAATTCCAGTGTCCACAAATGGAAAGTCACTATTTCCATAGTTGTGGTCTTCCAACCCAGAGGGTGGTGTAGCCCAACTTCTATTGCTATTGTTATTTTTAGTGTTCCCTCCATCACCTTGCAGACTCCAATGGGAGGATGCTATGCCCCACCAAGCTGAGCTGGGGCTCAAGCATTACTGCTACATTGGCCCAGGGACTGGCTGGAACTGAGCACAAAATCCCATCTGGAGAACTGACCACATCTTGTGGTGTCTCCACAGAGGCTGAGGGATGCAACCACCTTTGGCAAATGAACACCCAGAGGTTGGGGCTGAAGGTGTTGGTTTAATGACTCAACAAGTAGGAGAACGTTCCCATAACCATGACAACTGCTACCTTTGATCTTCCATGGGATGGTGCTGAGGGCTGGTCAGCAGTTCTGGGATGTGGAGGAGAGCCTGTGGGACTTTGTCCTGCAGCCTCCAAGGGAGGCACATGTTGTTTTCAAATAAACAAATTAACCTTCTTGCTGCATGAGCCTGGAGAAGTCTCCCACAGCCAGAGCAATCTGATGGGGTCCCCGGGAAGACACAGCCAAGGCCCACAGCCTCCATCACCCTGCAGCATCCCAGCCAGTAGTCGTGGTGCCACTGCCCTAGGCTTCTGTGAGCAGCGTCCATGACTGTGTCTCAGCATCCCTCTTCTGCTTCTAGTCTTCTGTCCTCCATCCCCTGCTGCCCTGGCTGCGATAGGATCTGGGACAGCATTTCAAGGATGCCCAGGAAGCAGCAGCAGAGCAGAGCCTTGTCACACCCAGCTTGTGATACTTGGGCCAGGATGTGGAGGCTCTGATCGAGGTGCTACATGCCTCCCTGGATAGGCATACAAGGAGCTTTTTCCACCAGCTTATTCACACCACTGTGTGCCAGAGCAGCGGGGAGGCCTAGCATTGCATGGGCTTGGAGGACAGCCATGCTGCCAAAGGCAGGACAACAGCCTCATGGCTGTCCTCAGTCCCATTGCCTCCTGAGAAGGACCTTCTGACCCCAGCCCAGCCCTCTGTGGTGGTCCTGACAGACCCTGTTCTTACCTGCAGGGAGCAAGAAATGCTGCAAAAGGACCCAGAGCAGACTGTGCCAGAACCCTCCATGCACAGTGAGGTAGCAAATGCTTCCCTAGGAGGCCCTGGCAAGGCACAAAGAGGAAGATGAGGAGCTCTAAGGGCCTTTTCCACCCCTGCAGGAAGCTATGCCATCATCAGTGACACAGGGAGAATGGCTCAGGGGCTGGCTAAACCAGTGCTGGGTGGCAGCTGGGGCACACACCAACCCCTCGTCCTGCCCACTCCCCCACCCACGAATCTATTTAGTATTTAATAAAAGAAAAGAAAATGACAGCATGAAAACTGCAGAAAAAGCCTCAGGATTACAAACAGTGCTGGGAGCCTCACTGGGTGCCACCTGTGTGGCGTTTCCATGCTTTTCCTGGTGCTACAGCCACTGCTTTTTCACGTATCTGCTCTGCCCTGTGGCCACTGAGGTCAGCCTGGTGGGAGAGGGCGTGCAGCAATGCAGCAAGGCAGGAGCCCCAAGAAGTTCAGCAAGGAGAATTGAAAAGTCCTGAGCCTGGGAACAAACAAGCCTGGGCCACAGCTGGAGTGCCGGATCCTGTTCTGGGCTCCGCAGTACAAGGGAGCTATGGACATACCGGAGAGAGTTCCACAAAGGGCCATTAAGATCATTAAGGGACTGGAGCATTTCTCCTATGAGGAAAGGTTGTGAGAGTTGGGATTGTTCATCTTGGACAGAAGGCTCAGGGGCACCTCATCAACATATATAAAGACCAGAAAGGAGGCTGCAAAGACATGTGAGTCAAGCTCTTTTCTGTGATGCCCAGTGTCAGGATCAGAAGCAATGGGCACAAACTGAATCATGATAGGTTCCTCCTGAATGCTGGGAAACATTTTGTCATTGTAAGGGTGACTGAGCACTGGCACAGGTAACCTAGTGAGGTGGTGGGTGGTGGAGTAGTCTCTTTCCTTGGAGATCTTCAAAAGCTGCCTGATCATGGTCCCAGGCAAATGAATCTAGGTAGCCCTGCTTGAGCAGGGGACTTGGACAAAATGACCTCCAGAGATCCCTTTCTAACCTCAGACAGTCTGTGATTCAGCAATTTTGTGATACAGGCATTACTATCAAAAGCTGTTGAGCTTTCCCCACTGTGCCCTCGTCCCCCTAATAAACCCTCTATCACTAACTCCCTGAAGGCAGAGCACTGGAAGGCAAGTCCTGCTCTGTGTCTTCTGACTGCAGCTGGCAATCGGTGTCTGCAAGACTCTGGTCTAGGGCACACAGCATCCAAAGACAGGCAGAGAGACCTGGGTTTGCAGCTGGAAGATGCAGCCACTTGTCAATTCTGCTAGCTGAAATGTGGGAAATGAGAGAGAGAGATGATGAAGGTGGGCTGTCTGAGTCTGTCTTTTCCTGTCTTTCCCAGGAAGAAATCTCCATCAGCGACCAGTGCTAGTCAGAGTAGTGCAGAGGCCTGGCCTTCACCTCGTTTGAGTGACATGTATTCAAACCTATAGACTGGTAGGGCTACTTTGCACTGACTTGAGCGTCACTGAGACTGATCATCTCATATTGCTGGACCACCTTCTTCTTAGTGAAGTACCATGAGGCTGGAACCTTCTGCTCCTGCTCAGCCTCTTCGTCTGGATTCAGCTTCCCTGGAGACTATCCCTTGGTCCTTGCAGGATTTCTAAACCTTAATCTAAGTAGCATCGGTCTTTGTCCTCTGGTCTTGCAAGGCTCTTTCCTCTGAGTCAGCAACCCTCTGGTCTTGCTGGACCTTTTGCCTTGATTCTAGTGCTGTGTGGCCTGTCCCTCTGATCTCACATGGTCTCTTTGTAGCAGAGCACCACTGGTCTTGCATAATCTCTTTGACCTGATTTGACTATCATGGGGCCTGGACATGTGCTCTCTGAGTGCATCTTTGCCCAGAGAGCTGCAGCACTTGTCATGTCCATCTGCGCTTACAGAGCCCCTTTTCCCTTCAACAGGTGCCATGTATCCTGGTTCAGCAAGACTACAGGGCCAGGACATCATTTGATCACTGTAGTAACACATCAACTACTCTTGCAGCCCCCTGATTTGAGCACCATGGGGCTTGTCCTGTTGGTCTTGGAGGGCATTTGTGCACTAATTTGAGCATCACTGAAATTGTATGACTGGTCTTGCTGGACCTTTTTCTCCTCATTTGAGAACTAAGGGACTGAGGCCTCTTTCTCCTGATTTAAGTGTCATGGTGCCTGGTGTTCTCTTCTTGCAGGGCCTCTTTCCTAGAGAGTGCTTTGATACCCTTGAGCTCGATTATGGTGATGACAGGATCAAGTGCCTGTGGATAAAAATCAAAGGAGCCTTGAAGAAGACAGATATTGTGATTGGAGTCTGTTATAGACCACCAAGCCAATAAGAAGAAGCTGATGAGATCTTCTATAAGCAAGTGGGAGAAGTCTCAAGATCGCTAGCTCTTGTCCTTGTGGGAGACTTCAACCTTCTGGATGTCTGCTGGAGGTATGATGCAGTGGAGAGGAAGCAATCTGGGAGGTTCCTGGAGTGCGTGGAAGACAACTTCCTCACACAATTGGTGAGTGAACCAACAAGAGAAGGCACCCTCCTGGACCTGCTGTTTGTGAACAGAGAAGGCCTTGTGGGGGATATGATGGCTGGAGAACACTTGGGGCAAAGCAATCATGAAATGGTAGAATTCTCAGGGCTAGGTGAAGTGAGAAGGGGGATCAGCAGAACAGTCACATTAAATTTCCTGAGGGAAGACTTCGGACTGTGCAGAAGGCTGGTTGATAAATTCCCATGGGAGACAGTCCTTAAGGGCAAGGGAGCCCATGAGAGCTGAGAGCTCTTCAAAAAGGAAATCCTAGCAGCTCAGGAGCAAGCCATCCCTGTGTTCCGGAAAAGGAGTCATCGGGAAAAAAACAGCTTGGTTGAGCAGGGAGATCTTGAGGGATATCAAAGAGAAGAGGAGTGTCTATAACCTTTGGAACAAGAAACAGGCATCTTGGGTGGACTACAGGGAAGAAGTGAGATTGTACAGGGAAGAAGTGAGATTGTGCAGAGAAAAAATGAGGAGAGCTAAAGCCCAACTAGAGCTCAGGTTGCCCAGGTAGGTGAAAGGTGATAAAAATTCTCTCTATAAACACATTAATAGTAAAAGGAGGACCAGGAAGAATATTCAGCCACACAGAAACACAGAATAACCAAGTTAGAAGAAACCCACCGGATCGTCGAGTCCAACCATTCCCACCAATCCCTAAATCATGCCCCTAAGTACCTCATCCACCCTCACCTTAAACACCTCCAGGGACGGTGACTCAACCACCTCCCTGGGCAGACCGTTCCAATGCCTAACCACCCTCTCCATGAAGAATTTTTTCCTTATCTCAAGCCTTAATCTTCCCTGGCAGAGCTTGAGGACATTCCCTCTCGCCCTGTCCCCTGTCACTTGGGAGAAGAGGCCAGCACCCTCCTCTCCACAACCTCCCTTCAGGTAGTTGTAGAGAGTAATAAGGTCTCCTCTCAGCCTCACAACAGTGACAAAGGATGAGGACAAGGCTGAGGTACTGAATGCTTTGTTTGCCTCAGTCTTTAATAGTAAGGAAAGATGTTCCCTGTGAGTACATTCCCAGGAGCTAGAGAAGCAGAATGAGGCTCCCTTGATCCAAGAGGAGCTGCTCAGAGACTTGCTGGCCCAGCTAGACACCCACAAAGTGGCCAGATGGGATCCACTGGAGAGTATTGAGGGAGCTGGAGGATGTGATTGCCAAACCTCTTTCCATTATCTTCCAACAGTCCTGGCCAAGTGGGGAAGTTCCACTGGACTGGAGGCTGGCTGGCATGTTGTGCCCATCTACAAGAAGAGTCGCAGGGAGGATCCAGGGAACTACAGGCCTGTCAGTCTGACCTCAGTGCCAGGGAAAGTCATGGAACAGGTGATCTTGAGTGCTATCATGAAGCACATGGAAGAGAACGGGATGATCAGGCCCAGTCAACACAGGTTCACAAAAGGCAGGTCTTGCCAAACTAACCTGATCACCTTCTATGACAAAGTGACTCGGCTGCTGGACGAGGGAAAGGCTGTGGATGTATCTTCCTGGACTTCAGTAAAGCTTTTGACACAGTTTCACACAGCATTCTGCTACAGAAACTATCAGCCTCTGGCCTGGACAGGCACACACTCTCCTGGGTGGAAAACTGATTGGATGGTCAGGCGCAGAGAGTGGTGGTAAATAGAGTTAAATCCAGCTGGAGGCCAGTGACAAGTGGGGTTCCCCAGGGCTCAGTGCTGGGTCCAGCCCTGTTCAATGTCTTTATCAATGACCTGGATGAAGGCATCGAGTGCTCCCTTAGCAAGTTTGTAGATGACACTAAACTGGGTGGAAGTGTTGATCTGCTGGAGGGTCGGGAGGCTCTGCAAAGGGATCTAAACAGGCTGGACTGCTGGGCAGAGTCCAATGGCATGAGGTTTAACAAGGCTCTATGCAGTGCTACATACTAGGGGAAGAGTGGCTGGAAAGCTGCCTGGAGGAAAGTGATCTGGGGTGTTGGTTAACAACTGACTGAACATAAGCCAGCAGTGTGCCTAGGTGGCCAAGAAGGCCAATGGCATCTTGGCTTGGACCAGAAATGGCATGACCAGCAGGTCCAGGGAGGTTATTCTGCCCCTGTAGTCAGCATTGTTGAGACTGCAACTCAAATACTGTGTTCAGTTCTGGGCCCCTCACCACAAGAGGGATGTTGTGGCTCTGGAGTGAGTCCAGAGAAGAGCAACAAAGCTGGTGAAGGGGCTGGAGAACAGGCCTTATGAGGAACGGCTGAGAGAGCTGGGGGTGTTTAGCCTGGAGAAGAGGCTGAGAGGAGACCTCATTGCTCTCTACAACAACCTGAAAGGAGGTTGTGGAGAGGAGGGAGCTGGCTTCTTCTCCCAAGTGACAGGGGACAGGACGAGAGGGAATGGCCTCAAGCTCCACCAGGGGAAGTTTAAGCTGGACATTAGGAAATAACTTTTCACAGAAAGGGTCACTGGGCACTGGAACAGGCTGCCCAGGGAGGTGGTTGATTCACCTTCCCTGGAGGTGTTTAAGGCACAAGTGGACGAGGTGCTAAGGGACATGGTTTAGTGTTTGATAGGAATGGTTGGACTCGATGATCTGGTGGGTCTCTTCCAACCTGGTTATTCTATGATTCTGTGATTTTATGATTCTGCTGTTACAAGGCTCCTCAGCCCTGGCTGAAGTGCCATGCAGCTGGGACATGCGGCCTTGCAGCTAAGCAGTGACACAGGTGCCTGGGGCTCCTTGGACCTCCATGGAGCCTTGGAACTCCATGGGATCTGGCCCTTTGCTCTTGCAGGCTCCCTTTTCCCTGATCTCAACGCCACGAAGGTTAAGCTTTCTGGCTCTGCTGTTATCCTCCACGAGGTCAAACTCTCTGATCAGGCGATGTATCTCCGACCCTACCCCTTCCAAGCCAGGAGGGGTGGTATGTTGGTGATAACGGGTTTGCAGAATCATGGAATGGTTTGGGTTGGAAGGGACCTTGAAGTTCATCTAGTTCCAAGCCCCTGCCATGGCCAGGGACATGTCCCACCAGACTAGGCTGTCCAACGTCTCATCCAACCTAGCCTTGAACACCTCCAGGGATGGGGCGTTTGCTAGGTAATGTTTTGTTATTCCCCACAAGAGCAAGTGCTGCCCAGCTCCAGGTCTGCATGTCTGCAGCTGGTCACAGGGCAGATGTTTCTAGACTGTGCATTTCCAGGGGCAGCCTATGCCCCTCTACTTACCAGCCCAGGACTGTCCTCCTACTCACTGCAGCCTCTGCCCTCATGTCCCAGGATTCTGCTGTACTACCAGCCTGCACTGCCTGGTGCAGTGTCACTAATGGCAGCACCCAAATCACTTCTGCTGCACAGAGTCATGACTGCTGTACTCTGGATCAATCTCCAGTCATACTCTGCCAAGACAGGAGCCCCAAAAGTTCAAGAAGGTGGACTGTAAATTCCTGTACCTGTTCTCAGTGAAAGAGAAGTGACTGAGTGTTCAGAACAGCCAGAAGAGCAAAAAAAAGTCAAAAATGCTGAACGTCGAGAAATGATGTGACATGAAATGACTTGCCTTTGCCTGGATGGTGAATGTAAAATGGAGTGGGGAGGTAGAGGAGCTGTTCCAGGGAAGGTGATGTGTGTGTAGTTTTCCACAGTGAGGAGCCAGCAGCAGTAGGTGGCTGGGGAAAAGGGCATTCAGGGCAGTTCCCTGCCTCTGGTGGAGGTCATTGCAGGAAAGGGTGGATTAAAAAGGGCAGGAGACTGTCTAGTTTCATCTTTCCCAGCTTCTGCCCTATTAAATCTCCCCAGCCACCTCTATTGGGAGAAAGGGCAGGTGCATGGCAGAGGGACCATGCCACGGACACTATCTGTAAGTTGCACTAGCAGCTGAGAGAGAGCAGAGGGACATAAGCTCATTTTGCTAGGAAACAGCTCTAGAGGCACTCGAGTGCAAGCACTGCAAGTGCTACAGACGTGCTGTATCGAGTTGGGTACAATCTGTGGGGACGTGGAACGCATCTCCCAGGCAGCATATTCCCTCTCCTGCTGTACGCACGCAGCTGTGTGCGGACATCACTAGCATTTGCTTTTGACCAAGAAAAGGCTCAGGGTGCCTGGTAATGTGAGTCCCAAGCGAAGTAACCAGCCTCTTTATGACTGGATTTACTGACCCAGCACTGAGCTGATTTGGCTTCTGGGGACTTGAGAAGCACACAATCAAATGCACTTCTCTCTCCTGGTCAGAAGCTGGTTTGATGCCTTATTACTGTAATTGCCAAATCCATCCGTCATTGCAGGCTTTCTCCAAGACATCATTCTCTTTCACCCACTGCTTAGGAGGAATAGCCAGCCTATTTTGACAATGCTCACAGAAAAGTGCTTGGGATTTATTTATTCTGGACTATGTCTCTGGGCTTCCTTGTTCCTGTCTTTCTTTAAAGGTAAGTGTATGTGTAGTTGTCCACATTCTTTTTGTTTTGTTTTTGGTTGGTTTGGGGTTTTTCTGTGAGGCTTTTAGGGTTTTGTTTTTGTTCTTTCTTTTATTTCTTCTAATCAGTAGTCACACGCTACTGCAACTCTGTTTTCAGAAGAACTTCATATGTGCTTGTTGTTTAAACTTTGTTAGAGTCCGGTGTTGGTCCCATAGAGTTTTGCAATTAGTTAGAATAAGTTTGTAGATCTTACAGTGCTGGGCATCTTCTTTGAAAAAGGAAAAAGCGTGGAATTATTTTTGATGAAATGTGAGTAATTTTCACTTTCAGAAATTCATTTAAATGTGTGTGTTTCAAAAGGAATATGTTCTTTCTCTCCTTTAAAAGTGTAACCTATTCATGTTTTTTTGGAAACAAAAAATTACAATTTGAGGCTAGACAGAATGGCTGTGAAAATCCTGCATATATGAAGGTGAAATGGTTTTGATCTACAAAGAAAAATGAGCAGAAGAAAATTCTTAACTGTTTGCTTTCTATCTGTCATTTGAGAAAATTTATAGCTGCATAAATACATACATTTAATATTTCTGCTTTGGTTTTCTCTTTTAACTTTTAGTATGTTTAATAAAAGCCTTTTCAGGGAATGATGGATATAATTTGGATACTTCTAATAAAAATAATAATAGGCTTCTGTATTCTAAAGTGTGACTGTTGAAAAAGCTGTTTTCTGAAGTTTCAGCATGTTACAAACAAAATAAGGAACCTTTGTTTCTTCCAAAACATGGAGGACTGCAAGACTAAATAAAGAATTTTTAAATGAAACGGGAAGTTGAAATAGCCATAGTACTGAAAGATGTATGGGATTTTACACAATATGCGCTTTTATTGGTTCCTAACAGGTTTATATATGAAACATTGGTGCCTAGAGCAACTATAAACTCTAAAACTTGAGAATTCCTGTTGTCAGGGACCATGTCATGTTACTCATGATTTATGCATTGTCTTTTTAAAGCAGAGAAAGTGGTCTGTGTATTTCAAAAGTGCAGAGGCATGGGAAACATGTATAAATGTTGTTGCTACACAGGTAATTCCTCATTAGTTTATCTGAATCTGCAAAACATACGTGCATTTCATTATTACAGCTCCACATTTCAGCTGCCTAATGTAGCAATAGTATTGCAGAAAAATGTTTCCCCACCCTGCTAAATCAAGAACCTTGCTATCTCTTTTTTGTGAAGCATTTTTGTGGTACTTCAGGAGCTGAACTAACAGGCAGGTCATGGCAGCTAGTTGTGATATGATTTAATTTGTGTGCAGTCCCATTTTGAGCAGATGTGCATTGTGTAAATACTGACTTTTATATGCTGAGTAATTTTGAATTCCTCAGAAGGAATATTTAGTGTCTCTTAGGGACACATGAAGACACAAAAAATTTATACATTCAGAGGATTTTTTGTTAGATGCTTTTACTAGCAGTTTGTAAGTCTGCACTTTTACAGACAACTGTGAAAGCAGAATTAAACAAATCTCTGATTACAGTGGTCTGTATTTCACCTCTGCTTTGTCGACAGAGTTTTTTTTCTTTATAAGGAAAAGGAAAAAAAAAGAAAAGGAAAGCTGAGCCCCAGGAATTTTGCACTTGGGGAAGAAGAGAATAAAGTCAAGATGATCTTAGCATGTTATCGATAGCAGAGGCTTTTAACAGTAAGCTCTAAATGAATTCCCTAAGGATTCTTCAGTGCACCTGCATTGAAATCACAGCTAGTCCATGATAACTAACATCACTGTCTCATAGGGCTGAGTTGTTTCAACAGAATTCATAACAATTTCTCAACTACTGAAAACTCCTGCAGGGATACTTGACAGAAGAGCTGTGAAATGGAAAGATAAAATTAAAGCAAACCAAACCATGAAGAACTTGGTCATTTTTTGCTGTCCTTTCCACCTTTTGCTTCAGCTTGACTCTGCTTGCGTTACTGCTAGGAGCCTTGATAGACATGTCATGCATACTGTGTCATTGCAGCCTTCCTTCCTGAAAATCTTGGAGCTAGTGATGTTTTCTTGGGACATGGACCTCAGGAATAATTAGGAAACTGGTTCTCAGCCTTCTTGGACCCCAGATGATGTCTCTTGGAGCTGGTTGTCCCTTCCATGCTAGGCACAATCCCTGACAGGATGTCCAGAGGTTGGAAGCACCTTGTAAGTTCCAGGAGCTACATATCAACCTCAGCTGGAGGCAGTTGAAAATCCAGGGAGAGATTTGAAGGGAGGGATCAGACCCAGTAATGCTCCTTTCTGTGAGCATGGGGCAGCCTGGGAGACCGGGTGCAGATGACCTTGCAAGGGAGTTCTCCTTCTGAGAAACTTGTCCCAGTATCCACATGGGCACCTTGCCTCTTTGAGGTGTGTTACTTTCAGATCAGTGCACACGCTTCTGCTGGAAGTTAATCATGCACTTTGCTAGTCTGCAGTCAACCCATGCATTCTAATTACTGTGCTTTTATGTCCTTTGTTTTAAGTGAGACCACTGAAGTGCTAAATATGCCACATAGAGCAGTCACACTGCTCAGTTTCTTTGCTCTGTGTGGCCTGACATGAGGGTCATATTCTGGCCATGTGGCTTTGAAAAGCCCAGCAAATGCAAAGGCAATCTGAGGACAGAACCCCTCCTCTACAATCTGGTAAGAACGTGACTGCTCAGCAGTATGGGGCAAAAAATGTTTTGGCAGGGCATGCAGAAAGTAAGCTAACCAGCTAAAAGCTACTCAGCCTGGCTTGGTGTACCCAGCCAGTGCAAAACAACTTTTCTTTGGCTCGCTCACGAGACAGAGTTGAATTCCTGAACTATACCAATTTCATGCTTTCTCACGGCTTTGCTAAATTAGATGAGCTCTAGTGATCATATCACACCACAACGTATGATGTCTAGGAGCAAATCATCACAAGTATGATCTTAGTTCACTTCCATGCAAGCAGATGCTATTTCTGCAGCAGCAGTAGCATTTGGGAAGACAGTTTGAAAAGGCAGATTCTGCTGCCCAGGTACAATTTCTCTAATGTGATCTGAGGTGTTATGAGTTTAAAGATCTGCGTAGCAGGAAGAACCAGGGCTGGTACTATACCTGCAAAAGGACATATGGAGTCTGAACTTTGGGCCTCAGCTGGGTGGAACTGATGGAACTGCTCTGAGCTGTGCTAATCAGACTCGTTTACTCCAAAAAGACTTTGTTGATGTGAGAAGTCCTGTGCCTTCATAGAGCACAATCTAGTGGAATTGGTAATTTAGATGACTGGTGAAGGAGCTCCACTTTTAGTTCTCATAATGCTACCAGACTAAACCAGGTGCTGAAGTCAGATAATTTAGAATCTTTCATACTCTTAATTTGAGATCTGAAGGTTGCATTCATCTCAGTTCTGCATTCTCTAGACTGATGCTCTGAGTTGTATCACTGCACTGAGTGACACACAGTTTCAAAGATAATAATGCCGTCCACAGAAGTTTAAAATAAGAAAGGTATGAGGAAGACCTTTGCTTGTACAAGTAGGTCTTTTCTTCCATGTTGTCTAAAAAGATGCCATGCATGCACCTTGCAGTAATTAGAAATTATTGCCAGGTCCCTGACATTACTACAACATCTGGGAGCACAAGCACCAGAGTCTGGTTGCTCTGGATTCTGAGAGTGTACTGAGGCATCACATACTCATGGACTCAGACAAGATTGAATGTACTTGTAATAGCACATGTGTGTTTATAGGTACCATTCTGCTCTGTGATCAAGAATACCAGTACAGAAACATGTGTCAACATATTTAAGACAGGCAGGCAGAGTTCTAGGCAAATTTCTGAAATTATTTCCTCTGACAATATATATTATAGCTGCTACAGTAAGTTGCTGTACATACTTGTCTCCTGAGACTGACTTTTCAGTTCAGTGAACCAGACTTCATGTTCAGTCACCATTCTTCTATGTGTGTTCACTGGCACAGCTCTAAGGCTGCTCTTTATTACTGTAGGCAAGGATTCAACTGTGGGGCTGGCCTAAGCTTGTGGGAAGTCATCAGGCTCCAGGAGAGTATTTCCACGCACAGTTGCTAAAGTGATCTGGGATAATCTTCCTGTATTAACTCTCCACAAAGCTCACTATATAAAGTGGAAAGGTCCAGAAAAAAAACACATGGGCCCTGACATCACCAACATCTATTGTTATATGCACCTATTAGTATAGCACTCTGCATGTAGAGTGGTCCAGAAGCAGATACTGTGCACGAGAAACTAGCACCCTTCTTGTCTTTGGGATGACACTAGATGTTGCCTTCAGCATTGCTCCAGTGCCTTCTGACAGCCTCAGAGCAGAAGTTCCTACACCAGGCACAGGTTCATGCCCTAAACTCAGCTCCAGTCCTTTTTTGTTCCTCTGGTTTGTTCTAACACACATGTACCCAAATACCATTTAGTTTCACTGTATGTCCTGGTCCAAGGGTTAAAGCAGAATTTTATTTGTATATTACAAGCAAGGAGGGAGATATAATGTCTCTCCATCTCTAGGGTGTGATTAAAGTGGAACAAAACCCTTTTCATCACTCCTGACATGTTTGCTCAAGGATGCTGACTGATCCTGCACAATCTAATTAAGGAAGAGAGCAAATCTACCTGAGACTGTTATGGCTAGCACTGGCAATCAGTAGAATCCCTGGGAATGAAAAGGTAGACCAGAGTTTATTGCTGATTTGAGACACACTCCTGAATAACTATGGCTTGAAGAAAGAGTTTTGCTTAACAAGTACTTTCTGCATTTAGCAAAGCAGCTGATAACAAGTTGAAACCAAGACCAGATGATGTGCTTGGAAATAACAGTCTTCTCACCTGGGGCTTGTAATTAAGTCAGTATTGCAATGGAAGGAGAACCTGTAGCCATCATCAGTACTTATGCATGCCAGTGGTGACGTGCGGGTGACTGTCCTGCTTTGATATCAATTGGCTTTGCTCAGTTAGAAAAACTGTAGTTACCAGGCTGTTAAAATGAATGTCTTCAGTACTTACTGCATTCCAGAAAGCTGCAGAGAAAGCCACAGTTCTCATTTCTGTCCTTAAAGAAATATATATGGACAGAAAAAGGAATTAGAAGGAAGAGGCAGGCTTGAGGAGATCATACCCCATGTAAGATTCAAAATAGCCTGAAGCTTAAATTTCCACCATGGTAAGAGAGAAAATTATGTTGTAATTTGGAAAAGATATGTTTGTGGCAGCTGAGGTGATAGAGGATCTGATCTATATAGCTTCATAGACCAGTAGAATACTTTGGCTGGAAGGGACCTTCAGAGGTTGATTGGTCCAACCCCTCTTGTCAGAGCATGGGTAGCCTTGTTAAGGCTGCTTCTTGGGCAGCCAAGCTGGAAAGGTCTCCAAGGACAGTGGTCTTCTCTATGGTGAGTACCCTTCAGATCAAAAAATGCTCCCCTGTTGCCCTGGGAATGTCCCAGGATGTAACTTGTATCTATTAGTGCTGTCCCTGTGCATCTCCCAGAAAAATCTGTTTGCTTCATCATAAATCACATCCTCATGGCAGCTGAAGGCAACCAAATAGAACTCTCGCTTGCTTTCTTGTCCTCAAGCTGATCAAAGGCATATCTTTGCACTTCTCATCAGACATTCCGTGCTCCATCAGCCTGTTGTTTCAGTGGCCTCCACCTGACTTACTCCGTAGGGTCAGTGTGTATCTTGTGCTCCCTGGGGAGGTTTTATTAGGCACAAAGTTAACTGTGTGTAATGCAGTGAGTTTTACTTAAGATGCATATAAGCTGGCTGTAGATGAGGATGCTGTTTTCATCACCTCTGAGTCAGTAGGTTTGGGGAAAAAAAACCCACAAAATTGGGAGGTCATATAATGATGCAGAACATACAGTCAGTAATTCTTAGTCATCTTGTGCTTGTTCTGAAGAGCTTTCTCATCCTAATTCTGCAAAGTGGTGGATCAGGTTGTGATAAATGATGGAGTACATTCCCTTGAATATTATGTCACTTTAGGAAAGTCATCAGCAAATTGAAATCTAGCTTAAGCAACTGTAACAATTGGAAGAGGAGATAAAATATGAAGTAAATAGGCAGTTTGCAGTTGTTAGTGTTTGAAGTAGCAAACAGGCAGCAACTTTGAATTAGAACCATTCTTGTTCAGGGTTCCCACATAATTCATAAAAGGCAATTGGACAACTCCAAGAGCTCCAAGCAAAAGACTTATTTTTCTAAGGTAGTAAACCAGATGTCTTGCAACATATTCTCTGCAGCAGTGTTTCATGTACCTCTAATGTAGTTTCCAAAGATGTTAAGATCCCCAGTTTCTATTTACATTATAATTCAAATTTGTTCCATAGGTATCTCAGCTCAAGCGCTTCGGCACTCCTGCTATCATCAGATCTACTTGTACATTGCCCGACAATGAGAGGGCAGGGTGATAGAGAGATGATAGAGTAAAAGGGAACAGGTCTGTGGGTAAGGAGAGGAGACATCCTCCAGAGGAGGCCTGTTCCTTCATGAACAAATAATTTCCCCTTTGGGTCAAGTGCCCTAGCAGACTCAGGAAGTCTGTATGTTGGGGAATACAAGAGAGCAGATCAGACAGCACAGGGTCACTTTCTGCTTTTCCAGCTAGTTTTGGTCTTTCTTAGATACCAAGTATCCTGCATCTAAAGGCAATTGACTGTATCACAAGATGGCTGTCATATACAACCTGGACACTTGGGGCACCAATTTTGTTTCAATTTTGTTTTGTTTGACATAATTCAGGAGCATGAGACTGAGGTTACCAAAGCTTTACATCAATAGAGTAAATTTAAGACAAATTCATGCTCCCCAGATGACCACTCTAGAAATGCCTAAGTTTCACTGTAGTGCATTTCTACTCTTACTTAGTCAGGATCAGTGACTCGGCCAATGCAGGTGTGGCTGGCAGAGTGTGGCAAGGACAGCTGTATATTTTATATCACCACTGATCCCAAAAAAACCAGGACTCGAGACTTCAACCTGAGGAAAAGACAATAGGATCTAATATTCTAACACCAGACAGATCAAGGCTTAACAATGGTCAACTATCACTGTGATCTTCCTTCTCAGAATTTGGGGGAAAAAACCGAACCTGTAAACTTCACAATACAGACTATGCTCAGCCACTTTATAGGCGCATAAGCAAATCTGGGCTGAATCCACCAAAACAAAGGACTTCTTACAATTTCAGGTGTCCTAGATTAGATCTCCACGGACTTCATTTGCTTGGTCACAAGTTGAATTTGCTCAAAGCCAGTTATTTACCTCATTAAGGCAGTATTAGGAGCAGTTTTTGTCTTCACTGTGAAATAAATTCAGAATCCCTGCTGAGAATTTTCTTCTCTCTATAGCTTCCTTTGTCTTTGAACACCTGGACCACCAAAGCCTCAGACTTCTCTTGGAAAATATCCCTTGATAGTAAACACTTCTGCTGCCAAAACCTTCAGACTTTAACCAGCCAGTTAGCAGCACAGCATCTTTCACATAGAATGCCAGCAAGTTTAGCCTGACCTAGTGAAAACTCAGCAGTGTTGCTTAATGCAGGGTTGAGTTTCATCTATAGATGTCTTATATAAGTTTTGCTTTGCAAGAAGGGAAACTATTTCACATTTGGGAAAATATATGTTCATAATTCCCAATTCAGGAACTAAGCATTGAAAAGGAGGGCAAAGAAACAGCCATTCAAGTTGCAGTCAAGATTTCCATTAGGGTAGTCCTTATCCCTTTCATGAGGCTCTAATATCAGGTTTCACATCATCTAGCATTTGAATTTCTGATATTGGAAAGACAAACTTGCAACTTTCTTTACATTCCCAGATCCATGTTCACTTTGGACATTTCTGCCTTGCCTGTGCCTTGCAGCAGCTGCAGATCTCACTTTGTTCACAGGCAACTGCTGAGGCTTGAGTGATGTGGGAAGAAGGCAGGAGGAGCCATCATTAGCCTTGCATATTGCTCCATTGGTACCTTTGCTGCTTAGTGTTGCTACTCAAGTGCAGCTTGCTAGCAAGCCAAAAGTTTGTTTTTCAGGCAAGTAGCCATCTCTGGATTCATAACTGCTCCCAATGACCAGTACTGCAGAAGGTAAAGAGGAAAGGTATCCACTGCAACATTTTTGGATATACTGGATGGTTTATTTCTACAACGTTACTGTCTGTAACATTTCCACTCCAACCTGTCCTCTGCATTGCCCAGAGAAGTTCAACGATATCATTGCTGCTTTGGTAACAGCACACTAGGGTGGTAGTTTTGAAGCGAAATCCTTTCCTTACCTCTGAAGTATGAAAAAAGGAACGTGCTTTCTTTGCCTAGAAAAACATACCTGTGACTGAGGAATAGCACTTGGAAGAATGAAGTTTTTATTTGTTTGGGTTTTTTTTTTTTTTTAATCTTTATTCTTTTCATGTTCTGGTGACAAAATTACTTTTATTTTCCTTCCTAGGAGGTTAGCTTGTCTTCCTCCTCTTTCAGGGTTTGGCTGACCCTGGTTGAACTTCTTTCTAGCTATATTGTGACATATTTAGAGTGGAAACTGGAGCCTGGAAAACTGTGTTACACAGTAAACTGAAGATTTATTCACTCTATCACTGATACCATCTTCATAGTGTTTAGAAAAAAAAACCCAAACCCAACTAGCCTTAACCAGACTTGCCTATCTGTTTCCACTGAAATTGGTATTGTACCTGTCTGTTCCCATATGGTTTCCCCAGGTCTCAGTTCTCCACATGTGCCTGGCACAGTGTTGAGTGGGATTTGATGGGAAGGTGCAGATACTCTGTGTCTCTGAAAAGCTGTTTGTGAATGCTGTACAGATTGCCTGGCAGCACTTTGTTAGTGAAGCTCATAGAGCTATCTCTTGGGCTTTCCCTTGGTTTACTTGTTTGGGTGCTCAAATGTGATTGAGGTGAAGGAATGTGACAAACTGCTCTGCAAGCCAGTGGGAGCAGGGAGTCCAGAAACCCACTGAAGTACACTGATCACCATATCAGCAGCATATCACTTCATATATGGTTTTGCTTCATTCCATTGTCTTCCATCACTGCTCCTCCCCACAGATCACATTATGGCTGGCGAGAGTCACCTTCAGACAGCCACAGCCATCTGTAACATGTCTAGCAAGGGCAATGCCCCCTATTCACCAGTCTTCCAACTCCTTTGGCCTGTGTTCCTTCCACACATAGTCTTGTAGTAATTACAGTTATATTGCACGAAGCTAATGTAAACTAGCGTTACACTAAAAATACAGTTAACTACTGTTAATATTTTACTGTGTGCCTCTTCAACTTACACACATTTCTCAACCTTTAAAACATCTGCACAGAGCCAGCAGGACCAAAAATATAATCCTATACTTGCATTATGTAATGGCCTACATTCTCTTTTTAGCATGTTGTCATGTGCCTTAAGTCTTTGAGATGAAACCTGTTCTAGCATACTCTTTAATACCCATCTCTGCTGGGAGCTCTTTATCTGCTGTGAAAGAACAGAAATGACCAATATCAGGAAGATTAGGTCCTTTTTGCCTATGAAAACATGGCATTTCTCACATTCCTTTGGATATCTACTGAGTTTTGTGTGTAAGATGCAGAAACAATCTGCATAGCAAGAATCAAAGATTAGAGCTAAAGATTACCTAAGAGGCAAGCAGATTAAAAAGAGCTTTTAAATGAGAGAGGTATTCAAATTCATAACATGCAAACACACAGACACAGATGCATACAAGGTTAAGGCAGCTACTGTGATTCCATGTCTCTTATGTGAGTACTCTTCCTTGACGGTGGGATAGCATACTTTAAACCAAAGGACGTTGAAAGAAATGATGCATTTACAGCCAAAGATGAAAACAACAACACTGCACATAAGAACAAAAGCAGATAGGACACATCTGTGTCTCAGGGGATTAAGTGACATATGGCAGTGACATGCTTTACATTCTCAGAAATCTGCAAAATATACAAAACAAAGTAGGTGGGTTTTTATAGCTACCAGCATTAGTATATGCTACAATTTTTTTAAGTGCTGTTGCCATTCCAATTCTTTATGCTGGTGAAGTTGCCTATGAAACAACCTTTTTTTTTTCTGATATGCTCCTGTAACTTCCCTCATAATATTCGTACCTGCTTATAGTGTGTGAGTGTCCGCTTGTGATCTTTCTATTTGCATTCCCAAAGAAATCCCTGTAAGAGTACAGTAATAAACTAAAATGAATATAAATAATAGAAGAGAAGCTACAGCATAAGAGTCTGCAGAATGCTGGGAAAATACATGGAACTTCTAGGATTTAGCTCTGCTATCTGTATGTTTTCCTAATGGCTTTTTTTGATCTGCAAATGTTCCAATTATAACAAGATTGTATAGAATCATTACACACCAAAACCTAAAAATACCTCTTGGTATAATGACTCTGTTTTTCAAAACTGGCCAGAACTCCATTCAATTTCTTTTATGAAACAGTAAACCAACCAACCAACCAAACACATACAGAGGGAATGTATCACAGTAATAATAAAGAGACAAAAAAAGAACATAGATGTGGTGAAGTACCTGCAGGAGGTACAAGGCAAGTGAATATACACCACAGCAACAATATCGCTGCAATTTAGCATCTTTTATGAACTATCAGGGAACAAAATATTTAAAAGCAGCAATGTGGTGGACCAGGAAAATGCTATTGATTTTAGCTTACTGTGCTCTCTCCTTCCCCTTTCCCTTTCCCTTCCCCTTCTTCTCTTTCTGCTTTCCCTCTCCCTCTCCTTTTCCCTTTCTTGTAATGTTAAAGTTTCTTATTTATATATTTCCTATTTTTTCTCGTTTCCTTTCTTTTCTTTTTCATTTTTTTTTCTTACTCAGAAATGTGCAGTATTTTACTTTTGGCTTTGCAGTCGGAGCAGATGACTGAGTTATACCAAGATCTGCATGTCTTAGGTCACCATAAACATGCAGGCCAATTGATGCAGCTCTTCTTGCCATTACTGGTGATAGAACATGAGGAATTCAGTCTGAGATTGAGTGTGGGGTTGCACAGTTGCTGACTTTGAGCTGACATTAGCCAGCACCATCTTGATCTAATTTAGTTGCAGTGTCTCAGAGGAATGAAACCCCCTTATAGATACCATGAAGGCTCACAGTCAGTATGAGACACCATCTGTGCAAGCCTTATCAGAGAGGCCTCTCTCCCTCTAGCTATGAATCCACACTTTGTCCAAGTACATGGATGCAATTATTAACCTGTTTTTAGGTTAGCTCTGAGGAGGTCTCAGCAATTATTTTTTTTTTTTTAATACACAGTTATCCTGTGTTTCAGTTCTAGTCTCATGGCCTGCTGTGCCTGGGACATTGCAACATGTCTGCACTTGATAAAGAGGGAGAAGAGCGCCGACTGTAAACTAACAGCAGGAAGGTTTGCTTTATTTCCTGCTGAAATAATTCAAGGCAAGCATGTTGTAGGGAACAAAGGAGGCAAGGACATATTTTCAGAAATAAGTCCATTGGGAAGCTACCTCTCCTATTTTCTTGTAACAGGTTCTTCTCTCATGCCATAGGACTTTCTGATCCTGCACAGCGGATACCACACAGTACCACCCTACCTGGAAAGTTCCCTGGTCTCACAGTAGTGAATTGGGAAGGACCTAGATTTTGTTGTATCTCCTGTTAAAGGAGGCAGTAACATTCTGCAACAGAGAAATGGCTCCTACGAAGGCTACCTTGCTGTGCAGTTATCAGGAATACTACCGTAGAAAGAAAGATGAAATCCAACTATAGCATGTATTCGAAGAGGCTGGTAGCTGTTTATAGGCTATGTTGATAAATTAGTGGGCTTCCTTCAGACTTCTTTGCACATGCAGAAGCATGGGAGGAGATTCAGAGAGGCATTAAAAAGCTGAATGTTGTCCACAAATACCTCTATTTTCCATAGAGCTCTTCACAAAATCACCAGGAGATTTGTTGCCTTATGCCTCCCAGTTGCCTGCAATTGTTTGGACAGTAAGATTTGAGGGACAATCTAGTCCCTGGCCTAGTAACTCCATTTCTCCTTTGTACTGAGGAGCCCCAAACTGCACCCAGCAGTCCAGCAGTGTCTCACCAGTGCTGAATAGAGTGGAAGGACCACCTCTCTGGAACACTGGTGAAGCTTTGCTTGAGACAGCACAGGGTTCTGGTGGCCTTTGCAACAAGGGTGCATTGCTACCTAAGGGTCAGTTTGGTATTTATAAGGACACCCAGGGTTTTTCAGCCAACCTGATCTTCAGGCAGTGGGCCTCCAGCAGATCCTGATGCCATGGCTTACTTTTTCCCAGGGGTGTGACTTTTCCCTTTCTCTCACTAAATTTCATGAGGTTCCTTTCAGCCATTTCTCCAGTTTTTCAAGTCCCCTTGAATGGTAGCAAGCCCATATGCTGTACCGTACACTCCTCCCAGTTTTGTACCTTCTGAATGTACTGTGGGTGCATTCTGTCTCATCATTCATAATGGTTTTAAACAGCATAAGCCCCAGTATCCATCCCTGGAGTACTCCACCACTGGCTGACCTTCAGCTGGACTTTATGCTGCTGACTACAACCCTCTGAGCCTGACAGTTCAGCCACTTTTCAGTCAACCTCACTGTTAGCTCATCTGGCTTGTGAGCCACAGAAAAATATTTATGAGGATGTTGTCAGAAATGAAGTTAAAAGCCTTGCTAAACTTGAAATAAGCATACAGCTCTCTTCGCTCAAATTTTAATAAGAATGTTTGTTTTCCTACTGCTTCAAAGATAATTCAGAAACAGGAAACTGTCTGGGGCCATAAAAGGCTCTCGGTTGCTCATAGATCCTTTATCTAGAAAGGACAAGTAGCTTTGCCAGCTACTTGTACTTACCTATACCATACATAGGCAAGTAAGTCTGACATTGCATTTGGGAGACTAACTTGGCAACCTTAAGATTCCAACTTAATTTACAAGGTGAAACAGTGCCACTGATATTGGTTAGATTTCCATGACTGAGGAGTCAGCAATGGTAATGCTTATTTTCCTGCAAATCCTGAAAGATTCAGACTTCCCCATCACCAGCAAATAGTTCATTTAGCACACAGAGATGTAGTGTCACAATGCATTAGCACAGGCATTAGAGAAGAAAAAACATGGATCTCTCTGGAGTATGAAACATTAACTATTTGAAGATTAGAGTTTAAAGAAGAAGCATATGAAAATACAGGTCTAACTTGTCACCCTTCTCAGTTCCTTCTCCAAAGCAGCTATAGCAGAGAGATACCGGTATGATTAGACTACCAAGGTCTATATGGTAACAACAGCTGCCATGGCTGTTTCCAGGACAACCCCAAAGCCCTCACTGCTTCTGAATCTATGTAATTTTGAAAGCAAACCCATGCAGCATACAAGCACATGCTCACCAATGTCAGCTCAGCAGGCTAAGAATTCATCAGCTGAGGCTATGTTAACAATTTTGGATACAAGAGGTTGTGAAGTAGTAAGATCACATTACAGAGGGAAGAGTTGAAGAAAGGATGGAAAACTAGGTGCGAAACTGCAGTATTTCAGTATTGGGCTATTTCAGCTGATGAAGTTTAATGGAGAAAGGGGCCTGGCTTCAGCATAGTTGGAGCACACAGTACAAAGACAGCTTCCCAAAGCACACAGCAAAGGATTATGCTCAGATCTTTCCAAATTAAACCTCCCTTGAGGAGGGTCTGCCTTAATGTACCATGACAGAGATGGTTCCAGGGCACTCTAGCAGCCCAGCTGACTTCCAGAGACTGATGACGGGTACTTTTCCCTCCTAAAAGCTGAGGCAGCCAGTTTAAAGGAAGGTTAAAGGCAAATGTTACATAAGTACTCAAGATGAGAGCAATAGTGCAGGCAGACGTTTCTTCCCTAAAGCACAGGAATGTGGCGTGGTGGTGGTGGTGGTGGAATGGGCAGGTGAGTGAAAGGTCAGCAAATTTGCTCAAAATACAGAGACTTTTTCCCCACAGAACAATGTGTAGTTATTTTCACTGGTTTACTTTCCACAGAGGATCTTTTGCAGGGAAGCTTGTATAAGGTGTAGAAGGAGATACAATAGCAAGAACTTGTCTTTGCTGATGGTGATAACACAGCATCCAATACTGACATGTTAGCAAGTGCTATTCTGGATTCCCTTGATCACCTAATGTATTGTGCAAGAGCAGGGAGGGACCATGAAGATGATGTGTTTGTGTAACTTACCAAAATAAGCAGGAATACTCTTCCTCCTTACTCAGTAGGCACTGCCACACTGGAAAGCCATAAAAGCCCTTCTACTACCAGGAAAACCAAAGAGAACACAAATTAAATAGGCTTATAAACAGTTTATAAACCTCATTTATTATTAGCTTTAAAAGGCATGGCTGCTGTGTTGGAGAAGAGCTTGTTTTGGGTTTGCAAGGTATGGTGAGCACAGTTAAGAGTCTGGAGAAGGCAGATATGTTTGTTACAGTTTGTTTGCATTGTCAAAAAGATACTATTCATAACATCTGTGAGTGAAGACAAATACTTCAGCTTTCATACCACCACCTCATTAGGCATTAACAAGTATGCGGCCATCAGAAGGGGAAAAGGCAAGGTAAGTAACCAAGAGCCTGCAAAGACTGCCACACAAAACTTAAGAAGAAGTGAAGAATGCTTGCTACAGTCTTCTGAACACAGAAAAAGGCCTGATACATCAGCTCCAAGAAATAAGGACCTGTTACTAATGCTGGGTAAACACACAGTGTGTCCAAGTAATACCAGCATAGACTTAGAGCAGTCAATCTGTAGGAAACAAGAACTAGTAAACAGAAAGCATGTAACTGTGTTTCAGGAAGCTGTCTGGTGGGTTTTGAGCTACATCTCCACTAAGCATCAGTAACAGAAGCACCAAGGGAGAGGGACATTTACTCAGAGCACCAGGCGCTGTTCAGTAGTTTCTGAGTGTTAGCAATGAGTTACAGTGTCAATAGGTTGGGGTTTTTTTTGAGGGATCAACAGTCACATATTCAGAAAAGCTGTCTGTTAAACACATGTGCAGAAATCTTGGGATTTTTGGCAAACTGCTTCCAAATTACAAACACATTAAGATGGGATTTTCAACAAAACAGGTAAAGAATGAGGAGTGTGACCAACCCAAATAATGGATTTCTTCTTTCTTTTCCACTAGTCTCTCAGCAGGGTGAAAGCCAGAGACGATTGTACAGAGAACTACTGAGAAACTACAATCGCCTTGAGCGACCAGTAGTGAATGACTCCCAGCCTCTTGTAGTTGAGCTCCAGCTTTCCTTGCTGCAGATAATTGATGTGGTAAGTTACTTGGTCCTCTGTTCTCTACAGCTCCCATTTAGCATAACAAACCTGATCTCTCATGTGGGTACCATACTTCTCCTCTTAATGAGGCTATCAGAGGTGAAAGCAGACTGTCTTTGGCTAAGCAGCCTTACTAAATGCTGGAGTACATGCTTTGACACTTCGGAGCACAATATCCTCCTAAAACTACATCCATCTCTGACACAACATGAGTTGCAAGGAGATTAATTATGTAGTTTTTTCCATTTGTTTTTAAAAGAAAAAGAATTCAATGAATTAGAAACCATGTGTTACTACAAATTATTAATGATATATTCTCAGAACCATGCTGAGTGCAATAACAGATGACCATGTGCAGTTCAAAGATAGCATCATTGCACTTACACTTCTTCATTAAACATTGTAATGGCATTGGCCTTTTCTTCCATTGTGTCTTTACCATGTACTGCAGCTGAAGGAGCCTGCTCTGAGTTGAGGTTAGGTATATATAAAAGCAAAATCTGGAGGCATAGACCTCTAATTTTCTTGCAACTTGCTTTTTAAAACTGGAGATTTGACCCAAGGAAGATGTTAACATATTAATCCAAATCCCTTTTCTTTCATCATGAAAAGGTTTCTATATAATAAACGGTGATTTATAGAGAATTTCTTCCATCTACATGGAAAAAATGCCAGGAGAACAATTCTGACCACCTTCACCCTGTCAACACAGCAAACAGTGGAACACTCCTTTCCTCATCCCACCCTGTCCATAGTCACTATTACGGGCTGGTTTCCAATATACTATAACTGTCATGGAGGGAATGAGGAATAGAGAGAGTGTGCAAACCTTTCTGCAGCTGCAAATCAATTTGACAGAGGTCTCAAATATTTAAACTTTCTGAAGTTCTCTCAGTCTTTCTGAAAATGTATAGTGCATCAGATGCTCTCCCTGGAAGGGTAAGCAGGACCCTGAAATTCTAGCTCTTGAGCAATGTGCCGTACAAGTGGCAGCTCAAGCCAGCTGCAGTGCTCCTGAAGGCAGGCAGTAGCCACTCAGGCAGGGTAAGCAGCTTTCTGTTTTGAAATGTTATCAACTGCATTTAACTAGAAGAGAGACGAGATTAGCACTTTCAACTAGTCACTCATTCACCTCAAGAGCTCACAGTCCTCTTCATGAAAAGAGCAGAGAAATCCTCCAGCTGACTTCAAACAAATCTGAGCTAGCAATTTCAAGTTTAGCAGAAGCATGTTAACTCCAAAGATTGTGCTTCGGCCCTTCTTTCACTGATGGAATTTTCCTGTAGTAATTTGAAGACTCAGTGGGGTAAGGGAGACTTTTTAGCCCTAGGGCTGTGACTGTACATTTTCAAAGTCAGTTAGTCAAAACCAGTTACATAAAAACTTTTTCCCATTGGGTTTCATATGTGAATGTGAAATTCATCCTTCTCCAAATCAACATTTCTTTTAGCACTCTCTATACATTATGTCAATGTCCACTACAACATCTTTGATTCCAGTCTTCTTTTTTGATTATCCACAATATGAAACACATAATACAAGTTGTCACACATACCAGAAACAAAGCTTTTTTTCCCTCCGACTCCACACACACTACAGATGCTAGAAGCTAATCAGCTCAGGGCATTGTCCCAGGTTTGTGGTCTTGCAAGCTCCAATCATGGTGTGTGAAAAACATTCAAGGTCACCTGAAGTGCCCACCTGACACGACGTAAAAATATTCCTAGAAAATCTCTTGGCAGTTGAGACTGTAGTGGACTTGGCATTAACAAGTGGCTAAACCAACCAACTTGAAAATCCAGAAAACATGACTCCCATGGGTCTCTAAATCAGGAAGCAATGCAAGAATTTGCCAGCATCAAGAAGATCATGAGCACAGACACAGGGCCCTTAGCCTTGTTGCAATCCAAACTGGATTGTACAGGGCTCCTCTGTGTGTGTATGGGTGTACAGTGTGTGGTTTGTGAGGGGCTGGGACCCAGGATTCATGGATTCCCTCAGGCTAAATTAGACAAATCAACACCAAACAATCAACTTCAAGGAATTTATTTGCACAGGCAAACTCTGAGCAATAAGATAGGCATCAACTTGTTAAATCTCTAGCAAGTAAAAGAGAAAGCAAGGAGGGGAGAAAAGGAAAATGAGAACCACAGCTGGCTGGATACACTGCAGCATGATATCCAATAAGTTGAAGTCTCCCATGAGGACAAGCAATCGCAATTGCAAGAATTTTGCCAGCCACTTGCAGAATACTTTATCATCTTCTCCATCCTGGTCATGTGGTCTGTCATGGACTCCTAGTAGGAAATCTGTCTTGTTGGCCTTCCCCCTCATCCTTATGCATGAGCACTAAATCTTATCATCACCATCATTGAGATCTGTACAACTAAAACCCTCCCTAACATAAAGAGCCACACTGACACCTCTCCTTCCATGCCAATCTCTCTGAAGAGCTTGTGGTTGTCCACTACAGCATTCCAGTCATGAGAGTCATCCAACCATGTTTCAGTGAGGGTGACTAAGGCCAGCTGCACAGTGGATTCAAGCTTCCCCTGTTTGTTGCCCATGCTGCATGTATTGGTGTAGATGCACTTGAGCTGGGCTATTGATTTCACCCTCAACACTGGCATGCCACTCCTAGGAGCCTCATCCCTAGTGAGCCTGGTTACAAACCCTTCCCTCTTTGAACCTAGTTTAAATCCCTCTTGATGAGCCCCACCAGCTTATAAGTAAGAATCCTTTTCCCCCTTTGAGACAGCTCTACTCCATGCATTCCAATGGTTTTGTATATATTTCATTATTCTTTTATTAATAATTATATTTTTTCTTTTTATTGCTATTGTTTCATTAAAACTGATTTAGATCTAGTTTCCAACCCACAAGTCTCTTTCTCTGATTTCCTTTTCCTGTGTGCAGGGGCTGGAGGCTGCTGAGTTTAACTGATGGCTATGCTGGGAATTTGCTAAACTGGGACAGTTGTTCATTTGAGTGAGAACTGCCAAAGCTAGAGGATGCCTGTCTGTAGAATCTATGCCATAAGCTGTAGGTGAGGAGGCAGAAGGAAGGCAACATCCAGCCCGGTGGTACCTACCCTCTGTCTTGCACAGCCCTTGTGGTGTCAGTTTCTTCACACAATCTCAGTCAGATCTTAATGCTTTTAGCAGCTGACTTCCTCACTTTTAAGTGCTTTTGCTTCATAATATGCAAGATGGAGAAAGGCCTTGTTAAACTCTGCTAACCTGTGAAAACAACTCTGCTTTCTCATGTGAAAATGTACTTATTCATTCTGGCAAGTGTTAATGTAGCACAAGCACTGTTTCCCCTTTTGTAAGCTGTGGCTGGAGGCAAGAGGCCCTGTGAGTTGGCCAGTGCTGGCAGTGGTCCTACCAGTAGGGCAGATGAGGGTGGCAGCCAGCTGAACTAGCCATGGCTGCTGCCCCAGGAGTCCTAGCTCACCTCTCCCTTCCTTCACTGACTTTACAGGAGCTAGGTCATTCCCTCCCACCCTTCATCACTGCACCATCACATGTCCAAATCTCTGCTGGGTGTGACGTAGCAAACCCAGATCAAAAGACAAGTGATTCAAGGAAATAAAAATAAATATGCCAGTAGACATAAGCGCCAGTTCATATTTTATGCCAAATATAGTATCTGTATTCACTAGATTAAACCATAATCCTTACAGTACATCCTGTACAAATCTTTTAGGGAAATATAACTTCAGTGTAAGATTGACCATTCAAGAACTAAAAGAGGGAATATAGGAAAGAGAGAGAACTGATAAGGATAGGACTATGAAGCAGGTATTTTGAATTGTATTTAATTACAAAACATTGATAAATGCTATAGAGTGAAACTGAACCTTTCAACCCCTCTAGATTAAAGTATCTTTCATTTTCCTTTCTTAGTAATACTTTTGCATTTATTTGTGGGTTTCTTGCATAGCCTCTGTGAGCTATGTTTACTCTGTTCCTTCTTGTATACACCTCCTCTACCAAACCATATATCTTCCCAGAAAGTGTTTTCTCTACAAGAAATTTCAGTCTCATCTTGGAAAAGCAAATTCAGTGTGACCAAAAAAGTGAGAATGATGTGAAATTCTGTAACTGAGAAGGAAAACAGATTGGATATAATTATAAAAGCTGAAAATCTGTTATCAGTGATCATGAATAGTATTCATTTAAACTCCAGGCAGAAAAATTACAGAAAGAATTGTAGACCAAAAGCTTCACTAAGGTCAAATCCCAGATTCACTAAAGTGAAATCCTAAACTCTCTCACCTGGTCATAAAACTCAGTGTGACCAATTTTGAGCATAGGGAAGAAAAATTAAATAAATTTTTCTTTTCTTTAGCATGGAGGGAGCTTGAAGAGTGGGAAAGCCAGGCCTACATCAGCTATGAATTATTGTTTTATCTGCCTTCTAAGTGCCAAGCATTATCAAAACGTCATTCTCAGTAAATCAATTAAACACATGACATGTGAGTTTGCTAGCACAAAGAGGTTAGGCATCATTGCTATTATGCCTTCCTACCTAATACTAGTTTGTGCACACACTTGCATGAAGTATTACCATGAAGCCTTAGTTACCTGATTTTTATGTGCAGCTTTTTTTTGTTGACTTCTGCCTGGCACAGGGCAAAGAATGAAGGGGGCTCACTTGGTGAGCAACAATTAAATAGTTTGTTTTCTTTCAGCATGGTTCCCCAAGAAGTACTTGGTGGCTTTGGCTCTAACAAAAGTATGGCTGATTTTCTTCTGTCATTTTCCGTGGTAGTGATCCAGCTTGGGCATTTCACATTAAATAACCAGTTTTGCAAGGGAGTCCATGAGGGCTGGGAGCTCTTCAAAAAGGAAATCCTAGCAGCTCAGGAGAAAGCCATCCCCATGTTCTGGAAAAAGAGCCAGCAGAGTTAAAAAACAGCTTGGTTGAACAGAGAGATCTTGAGTGATATCAAGAAGAGAAATGTTTATGGGCTCTGGAAGAGGGAACAGGCCTCTTGGGTGGACTACAGGAGGGAAGTGATATTGTGTAAAGAAAAAAATCAGAAGGGCTAAGGCTCAACTAGAAATCAGATTGGCAAAGTCTGTGAAAGATAACAAAAAATCTTTCTATAAATATATGAATAATAAAAGGAGGACTAGGGAGATCATACAGTCCCTATTGGATGCAGAAGGAACAACAGTGACAGGGGATGAGGAAAAGGCTGAGGTACTTAATGCCTTCTTTGCCTCAGTCTTTAATTGTAAAGAAAGTTGTTCCCTCTGTGTACAAACCCCAGAGCTAGAGGAGCAAAATGAGGCTCCCATGATCCAAGAGGAGATGGTCAGAGCCTTGCTAGCTCAGCTAGACACTCACAAGTCTATAGGGCCAGATGGGATCCACCCAAGGGTATTGAAAGAGCTGGTGGATGTGATGGCCAAACCCCTTTCCATCATCTTCCAACAGTCCTAGAAGACTGGGGAGGTTCCAATGGACTGGAGGCTGGCTGATGTTGTGCCCATCTACAAGAAGGGTCGCAGGGAGGATCCAGGGAACTACAGGCCTGTCAGTCTGACCCCAGTGCCAGGGAAAGTCATGGAACAGGTGATCTTGAGTGCTATCATGAAGCACATGCAAGAGAACCAGGTGATCAGGCCCAGTCAACACAGGTTCACAAAAGGCAAGTCTTGCCAAACTAACCTGATTGCCTTCTATGACAAAGTGGCTTGGCTACTTGACGAGGGAAAGTGGATGTATCTTCCTGGACTTCAGTAAAGCTTTTGACACAGTTTCACACAGCATTCTGCTACAGAAACTATCAGCCTCTGGCCTGGACAGGCACACACTCTCCTGGGTGGAAAACTGATTGGATGGTCAGGCGCAGAGAGTGGTAGTAAATAGAGTTAAATCCAGCTGGAGTCCAGTTACAAGTGGGGTTCCCCAGGGCTCAGTGCTGGGTCCAGCCCTGTTTAATGTCTTTATCAACGACCTGGATGAAGGCATCGAGTGCTCCCTTAGCAAGTTTGTAGATGACACTAAACTGGGTGGAAGTGTTGATCTGCTGGAGGGTAGGGAGGCTCTGCAAAGGGATCTAAACAGGCTGGACTGCTGGGCAGAGTCCAGTGGCATGAGGTTTAACAAGGCCAAATGCCGAGTCCTGCACTTGGGGCACAACAACCCTGTGCAGTGCTACAAACTAGGAGAAGTCTGGCTAGAAAGCTGCCAGGAGGAGAAGGACCTGGGGGTGTTGGTTGACAGCGACTGAACATGAGCCAGCAGTGTGCCCAGGTGGCCAAGAAGGCCAATGGCATCTTGGCTTGGACCAGAAATGGCATGACCAGCAGGTCCAGGGAGGTTATTCTCCCTCTGTACTCAGCACTGGTGAGACTGCACCTCGAATCCTGTGTTCAGTTGTGGGCCCCTCACCACAGAAGGATGTTGAGGCTCTGGAGCGAGTCCAGAGAAGAGCAACAAAGCTGGTGAAGGGCCTGGAGAACAGGCCTTATGAGGAACGGCTGTGAGAGCTGGGGTTGTTTAGCCTGGAGAAGAGGGGGCTGAGGGAAGACCTCATTGCTTTCTATAACTACCTGATGGGAGGTTGTAGAGAGGAGGGAGCTGGGCTCCTCTCCCAAGTGACAGGGGACAGGACAAAAGGGAATGGCCTCAAGCTCTTCCAGGGGAGATTTAAGCTGGACATTAGGAAAAAAATTTTCACAGAAAGGGTCATTGGGCACTGGAACAGGCTACCCAGGGAAGTGGTTGATTCACCTTCCCTGGAGGTGTTTAAGACACAGGTGGACGAGGTGCTAAGGGGCATGGTTTAGTGTTTGATAGGAATCGTTGGACTCGATGATCTGGTGGGTCTCTTCCAACCTGGTTATTCTATGGTTCTATGATTCTATATAAACTTTTATTGTTGTCTTTGATATCTCTGACCAGATTTAATTCTATCAGAACATTAGTTGTCTTAATCTGATCATTGCCTGCTTGGACAGTTTCTCCATATTCCTCTCAGGCTACCTGCCCTTGTTTCCACCTTCTGAAGACCTCCTTTTTGTGTTTAAATTTTTCCAGGACTTCCCTGTTCATCCATGCAGGCCTCCTGCCATTTTTGCCTGACTTGCTCTTTGTTGGGATACATCACTCCTAAGCCTGGAGGACATGATCCTTGAATAATAACCAGCTTTCTTGGGCCCCTCTCCCTTCCACAGTTTTATCCCATGGTACTCTACCAAGCAGATCCCTGAAGAGGCTGAAGTCTGCTCTCTTGAAGTTTAGGGTAGTGAGCTTGCTGCGCACCCTCCTTGCTCCCCTAAGGATCTTGAACTCCACCATTTCATTCTCTGCATCCAAGGTGTCCCTTGAGTTCACATTCCCCACCAGCCCTTCCTTGTTGGTGTGAAGAAAATCCAGCATAGCACTATGCCTTGTTGACTCTTCTACCACTTGGAGAAGGTAGTTGTTATCAGTGCATTCCAGGAACCACTTCGATTGCTTTTGACCTACTGTGTTGTCCCTCCAACAGATATTGAGGTGGCTGAAGTGCCCCATGAGGACCATGGATTATGAACATGACGCTGTCTTTGTCTGTAGAGGGCTTTATCTGCTCATTCTACCTTGCCTGGGAGCCTGTAGCAGAACTCCACTATAATGTCACCTATCCCTGCTCTCCATTTAATTCTGACCCAAGCTCTCAGATGGATCCTCATTCATGAACTCCAACTGGTCATTGACACAGAGGATGACACCCCTTCCTCATTTCCCTGGCCTATCCTTCCTAAAGGGCCCATATTCCTCCATCCCAACCCTCCAGTCATAGGATCCATATCACCCTATCTCCATGACACCATTGAGATCATAGCCCTGAAGGCATGTGCACACCTTTAAGTCCTCCTGTTCATTTCCTATACTATGTGTGTTTTCATAGAGGCACTTCAGTTGGGTCCCTGATGAAGCCGATATACTGGCTGAAGATTCTTTGTGTTTCTCTTCAGGTGCTCACCTGCTGGCCTGTGTTTCTTCTCCTGACTATGGGCATCTGTTACTGGCAATGGCATCAAACTGATAGAAGTGGGATGGATGGAGGTGCCCTTCTGCTGTTTTCTAAGTCCCTTTAGGTTTTTAAGGCCCTTTTCACCAGGCTGACAAGCCTATTACCAAGGATGCTCTCCCCCATCCCCAGTGGATGGACCTCATCAACCCTCAGTAGACCAGGTTGCTCAAAGTGAGTTTCATGGTCTAAGTAGCCAAACTCCTGGTGGTTGCACCAGTCCTGCAGCCATTTGTTGATTTGCCAGACTCAAGTCGCTTTTTCAAATCCCATCCCTTTGACTAGGAGGACTAATGAAAAAATCCTCCAGAGTTCCCTTCCAGGGCTCTCTAATGCCTCTTGATTGACCCCCCTCAGACTGCTCCTCGCAGAATTGCTGATGCCCGTGTGAAATAACAGTGATGGATAGTAGTCAGTGGGCTGTACAACATTTGGTAGCCTCTTGGTGACATCCCTGATATGAGCCACCGGTAGACAACACACCTTTCTAGAGAACAGGTTGGGTTGGCAAATGGGTGCTCCATACCTCTCAAAAGAGAGTATCCCACTACTATCACCTGTTGCCTTCTTTTACTTGTGCTGGTTGTTATCTGAGAAACTGATTGGGCTGCTGTACTGGGCTTCAGTATTGTTCCTGATGTGAAGAGTGTTTCCTCTTTGGTTTGCCTTGCCCTTGCAAGATTCCATTCTTCGTTATTGTCCCCTCTCCCTTCTGGAAGCCAGTGGAGAACTCTTCAGCTGTCAGGCTGTAAGTCCACCACACACTGTGCTTGGAACCAGCTAACTGGCTCCTTCTCGTCCTCCCTGATGCTACACAGCTTTCTCATTGTCTCCCGCAGCTCAGCTGCTTGCTGCAGGAACTTCATCATCTGAGCACACATTTTGCAGGCAGGTCTGACACCTGCCTCTGCCCCAGGAGAAAGATCCATGCAGTTCCTGCAGACTGGAATCTGGACTGCCACCTCTCCCGTCAGTGCCTCATTCTGCGTAGAGGCATTGGCCACTGCAGGAGTACATGGTGCAGAACCCTAAGATCAAGCAGCAGCCTTTGCTCTCAGATGAGTGCTCATCATTCTGCTTTGAGAGTCTGCTGGGATGAGTGATCATGAACTGTGTAGTTTGTCACAGATTGTGCTTGGGTGCTGGGTTTTGTGAGTCTCAGGTCTTCCACTGGACCAGTAGAATGCCCTCTTTGGAGAGGTGCTCTCCCTTACAAACTGACACACAAACTTCCATGTCTCACACTGGCTGACACGTCATGCTCTATTTGCCTGCCCTATTTGTGGGTGTTCTGTACCTTTGGAGGATACGTGGAATGGCTGTCGGTACTGCTGGCTCCACCCACACCAGGTCAGCTGTCCTCGTGAGAGCTGCAGCTTCTTGGTGGATCTCCACCAGACTCTGTGTGCCCGCTGGAATCACCTAAGTTCAGGAAACCACTCCTGAATGTCATGCTCCCCTGCTCTGCAGTGGCCCATGCTTGCACCAATACCTACATCTTGTTTTGACCAACTAGCTAGAAGTAAAAACTTGTGCTTTTGGTAAGCAGTCTGATTGTTCACAGAAGAATAAATGTGTTTATCTGTTATTTTCACTTATGTTGTTGATCAGTTATGAGAAATGCAGGAGGTCTGTATGTTTAAAAGATATAACAGAGTGATTTTTGTCTGGGCCATGTAATGCAGTTCAGTAGTTTTGCACTAAGCTCACAATATAACCTATAAAGTTTGTGGTTTTTACCCAAGAGTCTGTGGTAAAGAAAAATAAATCCTTCCATCTATAATCAAACTGTACTTTGAGTCTCATCCATTTTTCTCTTCTCTTCCCTTTCATTCCCTCTTTGTTCAAAGGATGAGAAGAATCAGGTGCTGATCACAAATGCTTGGCTGCAGATGGTGAGTAATTTATGTCAATAAATTAAAAAAAAACCCAACCCTTTCTAATAGCAAACTACTGAATGTGTATTCCTGGCTGAAAAGTGAGATTTCTGTCTTTTAACTTGTCCATATTGTGAAACAAGCAGACATTTTGAGTCCTTTGATATTTCTCTGCTGCTTCTTTTCATATTGAAAACAAAATGTGAGAGACCACATTAATCCTTTGAGCAGACCTGTTGACCTTTGGTAGGTGAAACGAACTGTGTTGTCAGGCCAGTGGGAGTAGGATCAGCTTTCAAAGAGCCCATAGTTAAGGTCCCATCATAGCTGAAGGAGAGATTCTTCAAGTGGCCCAAGGCCCTATCCAAGATTAGTGAAGGGACTTGTGAAGGAAGGAGTCAGACACCCAGTAAGACACAGACATTGTGCACTCATGGCTTCTGGGAAAATCCCCACCTCCATCTGAAACAAGGAGCTAGAAGCTCTCCAGTGGAAGGCAGGGAACAAAGAACCCCAGCACTTTCCCCTAAACGCAGCATTGCAGTCATGCTGGACCATGTGGACACTGCTTGGACTGGGTGGTGGGGTGTCAGGTCCTGCAAGTGGCTCCATTCTGCATTTCAGCAGGATACCGGCACATCAATAGGAATGCTGCTTTCCTTCATGTTTTACAAGCCTCATCATGTTCCTTCTCCCTGATCTGCAGCCTGCCTCAGCTGAGGAGTGACCTGCACTGGTTATGCAGGATAAGGAAAAGTGATCTTCACTGAGGGCTTCTAGGCATGGAATTTCCTGCCAGAAAATTCTTCATCAGGGACCCAGGTCTGCTGCTGGCCATGTACAGCAAGAGATATTGTCGTATGGCACCTAAATGATCTCCTTAATGGCTTGTGCTCAGTATAGATGCAGCTCTGGAGGGAAAGGCCTATGGGAGATTTGAATGATTGAACTAATTCTGCTTTGACGTTAGCAGCCAAACACTATCTCATGTTAATAGGTGCAGCTGAACAGGCTGTTTCTGCCTCAGCTGCCTGCTGTGATTTGCAGCAGAAATGAGTTGTTTCCTGTTGCAATAACTAACCCAGACCAACCTACAGGACTATGATTTTTGGAGCAGAGCCTGTGGGTAGCCTGTGGGTATCCTGTTGCTTGCAGAGGAGTCCTTCAGTTACAGCACTGGTCACTGTTTTCCTTGTAGCCCTTTCATAAAGTTTTGCTGTAAGTCACAGCAAAAGCTGTGCCTGCACCTTTCTTGAATTAAATATTTGTGTTGTGGCAGAGGAGAGGCAATCAGAAAAAATTCCTTGGGATATAAAGTTCACTTACCTACTGCTCATAGTAAGGTGGCTATTAAAAGAATCACCTAACCTTTGTATCATTAAATCATTTACACCATAAAGGGATTCTCAGACCATTGTCCATGTACCACCGATGATATCAATGTAATTCAAACCACCTCAGCTCAGAACCAGTGTGTTTCATGGAGGTAATTACTGCCAGGGTTTCTAGTGGCCCACCAGAATAGGGTTTAGATGCCTAGCTTTGAGCCTCAAGGTGGAGAGGTTGGACACTAAATGAAAATGCAACTCGTGGCATTCAATCTTCATGCTGTAGATTCCTCATGATAATTTCATAATAATCAAAGCCAAACACTAAACTATTATCATACTACTGCTATTTCTATTGGCAAAATCCAGTTTGTTCCAATAGTATTCCAAACAACTTTGAAGAATTTTACCAGCTCATATAATCTGATGTGTGTTTTTGCCAACAGTACTGGGTTGATGTTTACTTGTCTTGGGATCAGTATGAATACCCAGGGGTGCAGAACTTGCGCTTTCCAGCTGACCAGATTTGGGTACCAGACATTCTTCTGTATAACAGGTAAGCAAGATGTGCAATGGCTGTTGGGAGCTTAGAACTAGAGCATTAGATGCTGGAAATCAACCATGCATGCTTCACTGAAATTCTGGGGCTTTTACCATCTGGAGATTTTGCTCTTACTCTTGAAACAGTAGCAATAAAAGCAAACAAACACAATCTACTACATTTTTCTAATAGCTAATCTAAGTCTTCCTTGCTGTAGTTCTGCAGATGTCTTCTTTACCCTCTTCCAGTGAACGCAGAAAGAAACCAATTCATATTGTCCTTACAATTTCCATGCCTTTCCTGGAAAATTATTATCATGCCTTTGCCATAGTGTTCCAACTTGAAAAAATGAACATTTCTTTCTTCTCACTTTCCTCATCACTCATATTTTATAAATCTCTTCATCATTGCCTTTCCCCTCTGGACACTGTCTAACCTGTTTTTCCTCCCTAAAGTAGAATTCAGCTCTCAAGACAGCGCTTCTGCAATGTTGAATTGAATTGAAGCTCCCAAGACAGATGTTTCCTTAGTGTAGGGGATTTGGCTTTTACTCTCACATCTTAGTTTTGGACTGCATTTCATTCTTTTGGTTTCCCTCAGTTCACCAAGATCCATTTTCCATTCCAAGCCCTCAGTGCAAAATACTTGAAGGAGACTTGGAGTGATCTGGATTGTTTAAATGTTCTTTGCTTCAGCTCTCTTCCTCACAGACTCTTTGTTTCTTTTTAGTCTCTGAAATGGAGGCACATAGCCTGGTCTATATTACTATATTTTTTTAATAAGGATATGATGGGGCAAAGGCTTTCTGACCTTCAGATATATCACCCACATCCTCTTTCTTGGTTAATCAGTAAAAAATTAGATTGATTTGATGCAGTTGGCCCTTGACAAATCTGCACCAGCTGTTTTCACCTCATTATCTTTGAAGTTTGGCTAGTGTGTCCATATTTCCACATTTAACAAAAAAATCACAATTCTCTTTGATCTTCCCTAATTCACTGAGACCTTCCCTGTTCTCCACAAGGCCTCACAGAGAATTTTTAAAGCTTCAGGGGGTATTTCAATCAGTCCTTTCTGTCCTCAAGAGGAAATTTCTTCAGGCCTGACAATTGGAATATGTCTTATCTACACTGCTTTGACCTGTTCCTTCTGTATTCTGCCTTGCCACTAGCTGAGAATGAATTGCAGTGAATCACAGTTTGTGGAGTGTGAGGCACAGAGCGTGCAGGATGCCTCAGTTCTCTACACCCTGTTATTTCCTTTCCTTCCACAGCAAGAAATGTGTTCTTTGTCTTTTCCATGTCTTCTTGGATTTATAAACACCTTTGTTACTACTTTTTATGTCTTTTGAGAGTTATCACTCATTCTGCACTTAGTCTTTTCAATTTTATGCCATTGTCTTCTTCTGAGGACGATTCCGAGGACTGAGGACTCAGGTATTAATGAGGAACAGGTTACAGAAGGAATGAAGGTTTTGAAATTTCCACATCTGGTTGTGAGACAGGGTGTGTAATATCATGTAGTCACACAACATAGACATGCACATAGACATGACAGGCAAGGCTTTACAGCATCAGCCAGGGGAACCCTCCACAGTTAATTTCTTCACAAGAGAACCTCTGGAACAAGCCCCTGGTCTGCTCCTGGCTTGTTATTCCCTTATTTTTCTCAGAATTGCTGGAATCCTAAAGAAATTATCTATTTTTGATCCCTTTCACCTAGTTTCTGCCATCAATGAATCTTCTCCTACAAGCCACAATTCCAAACCAACTTCTCCCCAGTGCCTTTCTCCATTGATTGAAGCAAACCATTGACCCCTCTGCTTCCTAAGAGACTGCAGAATTTTTGCTTCAGGCCACCATTACTCTTACAACTGATATTTGGGTAGCAATATCTGATTTACACTGTGAGTTGCCTGATTCTAACAACAGCCCCAGGAAAGTCTCAGCATCCCTACTGTCTGGCCTTTGGATAGAGCTACCACGACACTTTTGCTCCTTTCACTTCTGCCTTTCCTCTGAGACATCCAACAGCTCTGCCTCTCACTTCTTTAAGGACATTGCAGCATGCAATCAGCATGCCTGGGTACAGGCCAACAGAGTCTATGAAAAGCTGAGATAGGCACAGGTTGAAGGAAGACTCTCTATCCAGATGCAGGACCTTAATTCAGACATCCTGTGCATTAAATTCAGCCTAAAGATTATTTTAAGGTTGATGTATTAACTCAAACATCAGCTTGCCTTTATCTTTTTGTGTGTGTGTTCTTTTTACTGCATTACAGTGCGGATGAAAGATTTGATGCGACATTTCACACCAATGTGCTAGTGAATTACTCTGGATCCTGCCAATATATTCCTCCAGGTAGGGCACAAAGAGCATTTATTTGCTTTAAGTAGGTGTGTAGCTTTGAATAAGTACAAGTGGTTTTCCTTCATGAATGAAACCAAGGTGCTTAGAAGCAGACTTAAAATTTTGCAAGATATGTAATTATGGGACAAACCAACTGAAATAATTTAGGTTCATTATTAGTGGTGCATTTCCACTTCAAAAATCAGTAAATCACTCTCCTGAGCAGTTTGCTTAGAACATTTGGAGGCTCAGCTGAACTACTGTCTAATGCAAGGTGTTGTGCATCATCACATCACATTCCATGTGCAATCCAATTAGCTCTTTCTTGAGAGTGCCACAATGCCTACAGCGTTTACAGCAGCAGGCAAAGACAATAATAAAGAATCTCTTGGGGGTTTTATTTTTTTAAAAGGCACAGCTTAAGTGCTCACTGCAAAACGTCAAATCCTGCTCAGTGACTCAGAGCTGGGATTCACATTAGCTGATGTTTTAGGGAGCACTCATCAAATATTACCGCAAAGAGATAGGATAAGTAGAGCATTGGAGGTAATTTTCCAAAGAAGCTGCTATCTGCCTATCTTTCACACAGTGCCTCTGAGCTGACCAGCATGCAGCGAATTGATGCAGTAAGGTGAAGCCTTCAAAGCCACAGGCACAGAAGGAAGAGGGTTTGCAGGGGTGACCTCTGTGGTTTCCTGCCAGCTGTCAGTGATGTAGGCTCTGCAGATCTTCTTCCCCATTCTCCAAGCCCTCCATGCTGCTGGATGGCTGTGGAAGTCCCACAGCTAAGGAAAAATAAAATTAGATTGCAACAATGTGCAAACATTAATCTCTTAAACTCCTTGAAATGTCACATCTAATGATGATGGTAGACTAGACGCATGAAGAGTGAAGTTCAAGGCTCAGATTAATACACAGAAAATAAATGCCAGCACCGAGCAAGATTTATCATAACAATGTATTTTCAAGGGACTGTGGGTCTAACACAGGGTCTAGCAAGGAATTCCTTTCAAAGAGCTTGTCACAGTATTTCCAGACACTGTGTGTGGACATCTGCATACTTCACATCTACATACTCTACACACCTGTCAGGCCCTGCAGCTCTGCCTGTAACCTGCTGGGGACAACCAGCACTAGGACAGGCTTGGCTTCTCCTGGATAGCCTTTGTCCTGGGCAACTGAACTCAAGGATACAGTGAAAGATCTTCACTGGTGCCGCAGGAAAGGAGGAAAGGAGGTTATTCCACTTATTGCAGCATCGTTCATCTGTGCTACTTGTTTGGTTACTACATCACACAGGCTTTTAGAGAAGAAAGTTGCTTACAATTGATTGGACAGATAAGGGTGGAGGTGAAATGAACTTTGCGTATGCTTGATTCTGACTGATTTCTCTTCACAGGTATTTTGAAGAGCACATGTTACATTGATGTCCGCTGGTTCCCCTTTGATGTGCAGAAGTGTGATTTGAAGTTTGGCTCCTGGACTCACAGTGGCTGGTTGATTGACCTGCACATGCTTGAGGCTGATATTTCCAACTACATCTCAAATGGAGAATGGGATTTAGTGGGTAAATTGGCTGACATAGAAAAATTCTAGTGGTCTCATTTCCAAAGGCAAAGCTCAAATATATAGAAATTACCAACCCCATTTGGACATGCAATACAGACATTAAATGTTTCTATGTAAGAGGCAGAAAAGAAAAAAAAGGAAAAAAAAATCACAGTTCAGAGACAACTTTTCAGATGCAATTATTGAACTGCATCTGAAAACACTGTGTTCTGAAGTAATTGCCTGCAAGTACATAAATGAAATCTACAGGTCCTGATGCATCTGAGCAATTTGTTATTACTAAACCTGGATGTGTTTCATGTAGGTGCACAGAACTTCAACTGTAACATGTCAGCCAATAGTTGATTGATGTCAAAAACACTATTTCAGCAAAACTGGAATAAGCTTTTACAGAGATAAATCTCTCTCACACAGAAAATCATCCAAGTGTTTACTACCTCGTAATGACTGCAAATAACTTCAGTTCAGTATGTCTCCCTTCTCTTTTGTGCTTTGGAAGATACTTGTTTGTGTTTTTTTAAAGAGGAATCCATGCCCAGACCTACTTATTTGGAGTGAGCTCCTAGTGAGTTATTTTGAACTGATTTATATATTTAGAAGCGAGTTAGAAGCAGTGCAGTGGAAATCCATAAAGCTTAGATCACCCTGATGAGAGCTTGCAGAAGGGATATTTTATCTTCTAGTCTGGATATGGAGACAAGGAAATAACTGTCACTGACTGTGTGCAGTACTTTTACCATATAGGGCACCTAAGAAATAATGCAATAAGGAACATAATAGGTATATAGTTTCATGAGAAGGTCTATAGGGGCGTCCTCCTAAAGTCTGTCCATTTCAGAGCAGATATGACTTTCCAGTGTTTCTTTATAGTGGTTATTCCTGTACAATAACTTTGCCTATCTGATTAAGACATTGGCCTGTGGTTTTTCTGCATTCAACTCTGTCTATGGGTGAACAAAACGAGCCTTTATCTCGCTCACACAGCAAAATTAAGTAAACATCCACATCGCCACATCTCCTAAAATATGCACAGAAACAAAAAGAGAGATCTAGGGTGGCATAAATGATACAAGGTATGGAGTTCTTCCAGCTATTCTGATAATTCCTATGCTGCTGCAGTCTCTGCCGTGCAGCATGTCAGACAGTCTACTGAAGCCAAGTCACCATTGCCAACCCTGAAATATAGCTATGTGGGAGAACTATATCTCTCAACCTTCAGATGTGACAGATTTAAGTTTAATTTGACACCTTTTTTTAAAATTAAGCTATGGCCTGTTTGTTTTTCCTGACAAAATAAAGTAAATTTGTCCACAAAAAATTACAGAAAAATAAGAACTGGTGGCACTTGTCACACAGCAAATCTGTGGCATGGACTAGTGAACATGACATCAGGTCTTTGTCACCGTTCCTTGGATGCCAGAAGGCACAATGCACATGTTACTGAGTGTCCACTGCTTGCAAATCTTTCTTTGCTGATGATGGGATGCGCAGAACTGTTTCAATCTGGCCCAGATGAGCTTTCTTGTCTAAATCAGGTTCTAATGACTCAGACTGCTCGAGATAAAAACCCTAGAAAACACTTAAGATGGACTAAGACCAACAGACATCCTGCACTGTTGCCTCAAACACTGCTGAACACATTGACATACTAAGGGCTGCCCTGGCTGATTTAAACCTGTAGCGATGTACTTCAGCTTTCGACACTATTAAAAGTTGTCCTTTGTCCCCTGTTCACTCATGCATGCACCACTAGCCACAAGTGTTGGAAAATGTCTTTTTCTTGGTAACAGATTTGTGGGTGTCTTTTCTCCCTCAATTTCCACAGGGAACCTTGAAGCACCCTTTAAAGCACAATGTGTGGCAGAGGTGCCATACACAGGCTCATAAACCATCACTTCTTGGCCCATTCCAGGGTGTTACCTGGGAGTCCTACACCTTTCCTCACTGCTCTGATCTCTCTCTTGATAGGTGTCCCAGGAAAGAGAAATGAGATGTACTATGATTGCTGTAAAGAACCATACCCAGATGTGACGTACACCATCACCATGCGCCGACGCACCCTCTACTATGGCTTGAACCTGCTTATTCCATGTGTTCTCATATCTGGCTTGGCACTGCTGGTTTTCCTTTTGCCAGCTGATTCAGGGGAGAAGATTTCTTTAGGTAAGTGCTAATGAATTAAATTTTTTTTGTAACACTTCTTATACAATGGTAAATACTTTGTGGTGCTTGATGAATAACGATTTCCCTGGATCAATAGAAACATTGATTTGGTTGCAGAAACTAGCTTTCTATATGGCATTCACAAATCCTGTGCTAAACTTTTTTACAATATTTTTGGATTTTAATCTGTGATAAAGCAGATCTTGTTGCTGGTGCAAGGCAGTCATGATAGTACTCTGTCATCCCTGTTGTTCTGGTCTTTAGTACATCTCAATGCATTTCAAAGCTGATTAATTCTGTCTTTCAGATAGGACATACTATCTAGAGAATGAAAGGTTGTGAGCAGCAGCAACTGGGACTTGGATTTTCACCTTCCAAGTTCAGCTACCAAAACACCAAGACATGAGTATCCCATGAATGCAAAGCAGTGGCACCCAAGGAAGGGCTAAATGAGATTTACTTTTGTGTGTATTTATAAAGATAAGAGGGATGCTTCCCAGAGAAGACAGAGGGGAGCTGGAAATACAGAAGAATGAGACATTAAGATTGTTAGACTTAACTGCACAATTCCAGTCAGGACAGGGACTGTTAAATCCCATGAAGTGCCCTCAGCATGACTACAACAATCAGAGATCGGAGCAGCTAGCCTTACAAGAAGTAAAACACAGGTTATAGGGGATACAATAGCTGTCTATGAAAGATAAGATGGTGATAAGGAAAAGAATTATTTGAGCTGAAGTACAATATTGACAATAAAAATAAGAGATAAAAGTTCATGCATTGACCTTGTGATTTTTCAGGGCGAGAGATGTTAGGTTTAGCAATGGTCTATCTAGATAGAACACATAAACAGCTACTTTTAAAATAGGTTATATCTTTTTGTAGGGTATTATATAATATATAATAGTCAAAACCTAGACTTACATCTGTGCAGATCTCTCCTAGCCCTTAATAACCATCTGGGCTTTGCAAAATGTTTTGGAAAAGTAGTGTAGTGTACCAGTTATGCAAGTTTCATTCCCAGTCTTCAGGAAAGACTTCTCCATTGCTTTTAGAGGAGCAAGGGTTTGGCCATAATTGAGAAAAGTGAAAAGATAGCATCCAAAAATGTCATTACTTCATGGAAGTTCTTGTCTGCACTGACAAAAATGAAGTTATGTGTATGGCATACCACTAGATGAGGATGTAATATCAAAGACATCAGAGAATCAGATGCAGTTATGTTCCTCATCATTCCCTTCCATGTTCATTCCCTGCAGGTATTACTGTTCTGCTTTCCTTGACCGTATTCATGCTCCTTGTCGCTGAGATCATGCCTGCAACTTCTGACTCGGTCCCACTAATAGGTAAGATTATTCTCTCTGCTCTGTGCACAATGCCTCCTAAGAGCTGTTAAAAGCCTATTTCAGAAATGTTGGGAGTAAACCTCTGCCTGGGCTTTACTGTTCACATATAGGAAAAGAGCCAACATGAATAATACAGAAAGTCTCTGTAGTCAGATAAGCTGGTAACAGTAAGGACTGAAAGGACACAAAATCAATACATAACGTGGAGGTCTAGGTAGGCAAAGCACAAAGCCAACACCATAGGAATAGTACTCAGCCATGGTTCTGGATTCACTGAGGCTGTTCCATAAAGCCTCTTCAACAGTTCTTAGGATGAAGTTGTATGCACTAATACTAGAGTCAAAGTTCAAATATATCACTGGAGTATTTTTAACATGTGCTGAAAACTATGAGACAGATTATCATCTTGGGAAAATGGGCCAGACAGATGCTGTTATTTCCTCTGTCTTCACAGGTCCATCCCTTTGCCTCAATTTCATGGGGCCTCAGTTTCTCAACTGTGAACTGGAGAAACCATTATTCCCTCATGTCATAGCAGGGTAGAGAAAACAAATCTTTTCTAATTTACAAAGTAAAGTATGAACACCACAGAAAGACTCAGAACCTGTTTAATTATGGTCTCTTGAGATAAGGTCTGTCTTTGTGCACAAACTATGAGTGAAGTACACATTCCAGCCAGTACAAAACAAACAAAATATTCAACAGTATGTCTACATGCAGGCAGAAGGTGCACCTCACCATCGCATAATTAAAGCCTCACACGAGTTATCTTATGAATAGGACAAATGAGCAGTTACACAGACAGTCTCATCTCCCTTCAAGGGTTAAAAACTCAGATCTAACTGTGGGGAGGGACACCTTAAGAGCAACACTGCTCATAGGCAGCAGTTTCTGAAATCCTCCAAATTGGACATCATAGAATAATTGTATTGTTTAGGTTGGAAAAGTCCTTTAAGATCATGAAATCCAGCAATACATCCTACACTGCCAAGTTCACCACCAAACCATGTTCTTAAGCACATCTACATGTCTTTTAAACACCTCAAATACTTCCTTAGATAATCTCTTCCAATGCCTGATAACCTTTTTGGTGAAGAAATTTTTCTTTATATATAATCTGAACCTCCCCTGGCACAATTTGAGGCCATTTCCTTGCATGCTATCAAAGGTTGGGAGAAGAGACCAACACCTACCTCACTACAATCTCCTTTCATGTAGTTGTAGAAGTGATAAAGCCTCTCCTCAGCCTCCTTTTCTTCAGGCTAAACAACCCTGGTTCCCTCATCCGCCTTGTTCTCCATCCCCCTCACCAGCTTTGTTGCCCTCTTCTTCACACGCTTCATCACCTCTGTTTCCTTCTTGTAGTGAGAGGCCAAAAACTGAACACAGTATTTGAGGTGTGGCCTTACCACGGAGGAAAAGATGACTTCCCTGGTCCTGCTGGCCACACTGTTACTGATACCTGGCCCCACTGCTGGCTCATATTCAGCAGGATGTCAAACAGCACTCCCAGGTCTTTTGCCACCAGGCAGCTTTCCAGATCTCTTCCCCCAAGCCTGTGGTGTTGCATACGGTTGCTGTGACCCAAGTGCAGGACCTGACAGCCTTGATGAACCTCATACAGCTGGCCTTGACCTACTGACCCAGCCTGTCCAGATCCCTCTGTAGTGCCTTTCTACCCTCTAGCAGATCTACACTCTTGCACAACTCAGTATCATCTGCAAACTTGGGGAGTTGCAGAGGGACCACCTGATCCCTTCATCCACATAACTGAAAATTATATTAAAGAGAACGAGCCCCAATACTGAGCCCGGGGAACACCACTTGTGACCAGCCTCCAACTGTATTTAACCATGTTCCCTACAATGCTTTCAGCCTGGCCATCCAGGCAATTTTTTACCCAGCGATTAGTATGCCTGTCCAAGCCTTGAGCAGCCAGTTTCTTCAGAAGAATGCTGTAGGAAACAGTGTCAAAGGCTTTACTAAATTCTAGGTAGACAACATCCACAGACTTTCTCTCATCCACAAAGTGAGTCCCCTTTCATAGGAGGAGATCAGGTTAGTCAAGCAGGATCTGCCTTACCTAAACCCATGCTGACTGGGCCTGATCTCCTGTTATCCTGTGCGCGTCACATGATGGCCCTCAAGACGATCTGCTCCTCAGCCTTCCTGAACACTGAGGTCAGATTGACAGATCAGACTCTTCTTATGGAAAGTCAGCAGGACTTTTGCCTCTGAGTCACACAGGAGCTTTCAAAAAAATGACAAAACCTCTCTATACCTGAGTCTCCACAGCGGCAAATAAAATTTTAAGAGAAACTTTGTGTGTAGGGAAGAGACAAAAGGCATCTTGGACCAGTCTCTGCATAATTTTGCTTTGTGGAATACTATCTGGAATTAGTAAAAGAATGTGCTTGCCTTTGCCCAGTCCACTAGCTTTAACCAGACCAGTTTCTGCTGATACACTCCTCTATCATGGGTTGTAAGATGTGTGCCGAGAAAAGCTATGAATAGTTATGTATTATTACTGCTTGTGATGCTGTAAGAACAGATTAATTTCTACTTATCACAGCATAGCTATATGAACATCCCATACCTGGAGAGGGTGAGGTGTTGTGAAACCCTGTTGCATCAAGTCCCTCTTCTCTAGGTGATCGGCTTAGCTATTAGGACTTGTGACATCTTTTCACTCTTTTTGGGTCACAAAGTCAAGGAGATGATAACAGAGCTTCTTCTCATGAATATGCCACATTACCAGCATATTTGTAGCAAATTATTTCTTAATGCCAAAATAATTAGAGTGTATCAAATGTATTAGAAACGGACCTCTCAAAGTTGTTATGTAGGTCAAACACAGTTTGTTTCTTTCATCTGTTTATTAGACAAATTTTGTATTGTGAGAAACTGTAAAAGGATAATCCTTGCACATGGATGCTTTGCTATACCCTGGAGACTGACTTCAGGTATCCAGATGAGAGATGTCTAAAACAATCCTGTGGCTGCTGTCATTTGATGCTTTCCCTGCCACAGGCCAAAAGCAAAATGAACCTTGACACACTGAGGTGCACTCACGCTGCATGCTTCTAAACTTGGCCACCCAGGTGCAATTAAGTTCTTATTTCATAGGATCACAAGACAGTTCAGGTTGGAAAGGACCTCAGGAAGTGGAAACTGTGTCTAAGGCTTTGCAGAAGTTGATGTAAAAGACAGCATCTCTCTTTGTCTGCAAATATTGTGATTTTATAATAGAAGGAAATCATATTGGTCAGATATGACTTATCTTTGAGAAATGCAGGTTTATTTCACAGAATCACAGAATCACAGAATGTCCAGGTTGGAAGAGACCCACTGGATCGTCGAGTCCAACCATTCCCACCAATCCCTAAATCATGCTCCTAAGCACCTCATCTACCCTAACCTTAAACACCTCCAGGGACGGTGACTCAACCACCTCCCTTGGCAGACCGTTCCAATGCCTAACCACCCTCTCTGTGAAGAATTGCTTCCTAATCTCAAGCCTAAATCTCCTCTGGCGGAGCTTGAGGCCATTCCCTCTCGTCCTGTCCCCTGTCACAGGGGAGAAGAGGACAGATCCCTCCTCTCCAAAATCTCCCTTCAGGTAGTTGTAGAGAGTAATAAGGTCTCCCCTCAGCCTCCTCTTCTCCAGGCTGAACAACCCCAGCTCTCTCAGCCGCTCCTCGTAAGATATGTTCTCCAGCCCTTCACCAGCTTTGTTGCCCTTCTCTGGACTCGCTCCAGAGCCTCAGCATCCTTCTTGTGGTGAGGGGCCCAGAACTGAACACAGTACTCGAGGTGTGGTCTCACCAGTGCCGAGTACAGGGGGAGAATAACCTCCCTGGACCTGCTGGTCACGCCGTTCCTGATACAAGCCAAGATGCCATTGGCCTTCTTGGCCACCTGGGCAAACTGCTGGCTCATGTTCAGTCACTGTCAACCAGCACCCCCAGGTCCTTCTCCTCCTGGCAGCTTTCCAGCCAGGCTTCTCCTAGTCTGTAGCTGCACAGGGTTGTTGTGCCCCAAGTGCAGGACCCGGCATTTGGCCTTGTTAAACCTCATGCTATTGGTCTCAGCCCAGCAGTCCAGCCTGTTCAGGTCCCTTTGCAGAGCCTCCCGACCCTCCAGCAGATCGACACTTCCTCCCAGCCTGGTGTCATCTGCAAACTTGCTAAGGGAACACATTTATTTATAAGGGAGGATATTTAGTCCCTTCCTTCTCAAATGTCTCGAAATTTTCCCCAAGGACTTGCTCCCCAGTTTACCCAGGGACCAATGCTGAAATGACAGCGCTGTAGTTCTCTGGATTGTCCTTTTGGACTCTTTTTGAAGATAAGTGCAACATATGTATTTTTCCAGTTGTCAGGGATCTTACCATGTCACCATGGTTTTGCAACAATAACCTTAGGACTCTTGGTGACACCTATCTGGTCCCGTGGACTTGGGCAGCTTCAGGCTGGACAGTCAATCTCTGACTCCATACTCATCCATGGCTAGTTGTTTTTTCTCATCTTTATCTGTAAGCCGAGAGACATCGGAGACTTTGATGATGATAATTGAAGCAAAGTATGCACTGTCTTGACCTTATCTCTGTCCCCTATCACTAAATAATCCTCCCCATTCAGCAGCAAGCCCCTGTATTCCTTGTTCAGCTTTTTACTGTTGGTGTAGTGGTAGAAACTTCCTGTTGCCCTTGACTCCCTTGACAGTCTCTGTTCCTGAGCATTCCCAACATCAACCATAATGCTCAGGCAATGCTTCCAAATTTTCCCTTTGCAGCCCATCCATGGGCAATCCAAGTTGTTTCTGCTGTCCCCCCTTAAGAGCCTGTACCTATGCATCAGAGCACTACAGTAGTGAGAGATGTTCCTCCACATCTCTGTTGTCTCAGCAACGTTATTGTTTCACAATCATATGGAGAGTTCCAGTTTCTCCTGCATATTTCCCAGACTTTATGTATTTGCTTAATCTTTGGTGAGCCCCTTCAATTTGTTTCACAATTCCTGAGGTCTTTCTTGCTCAGGCCAACCAGGACCACTTTCTTTCCACTCTTGTTAACCATTTCTCCAATCAATTTTGCTTTATAATCTCCCTTCCACAGTATTCCTAGTTTAAAGCCACCACTCCTAACTCCATGCTTCACTCCAAATAGCCAGGGAAAGACCGATCACCAGTTTAGTTTCTGCACCCAAACAGCCCTTTTTCAGCAGGTGCTTGAAGCTGAGCTGTGTGATTTTACATGATCTTGAGTTCTGAAAACCTTAACAATACTCTGATAAGGTAGCACAGCATAATCTCTCCACTGTGATCTTATAAGTGACCTCAAATGCTGTATTTTAGCTGCTGAACTGATACCAGGTTGTGATCACAGTTCTTCGGTTTGGTATGTGGTCTAGCTGAAATTCCTCAGGACTGAGTGTGAGGAAAAGTAGGACACTTGGACACCTTTTTCAGTTTTTGGAAAATCAGTATGATTAGTGGCAGGTTACAGGAACAAACAGATCTTCTAAAGCATGTAGTTTGAGAAGGTTGCAAGTAATTTGGTACTGAAGTAGAAAGATCCATTGCTGGTCTGCAGAAAAGCCACTGTCCCTGGTCTTTGTGCGTGTGGAAGATGAGATGCTCTGAAAATGTGACACCATATGCTTTAAAAATTTGCATTATATTCTTAGGGTCAGAGTTTGGTTTTGGGTTGGTTTTGTTTGTTTGTTTATTTTAAATAAAAACATACATTCACACCTACTTGGATCTAGAGGAATACTGCCAGACTTTGCTAGTACAAAAACACTAGTGCCTAAAATTTTGTACTACTTGCTTTTCTCTACCTTCTGACCAAAGCTTTAACTACTTAACTGTAATAACACAGGAAATTCTCGCAGCTGCTGTTGGAATTACCTTTGTTGAGGGAGCAAAGGAAAGGTGGTCTAACATGACACCAAGAAAAGAACTAGCTTCTGAAGTCTGCTATATTTGCAAAGAAATGGGGAAATCATATACCAGTTCTTAGTTGTGGCCACTGTCCCTTGACCTCAACTTACACTTAGAATAAATGAAGCACCTCTTGGCATAAATAATCACAAGGGAACAGATGAGGCAAAGTACTTGCTTTTTTTCTACCTTTCTGCAAAGTGGATCCCTGCTTCCTTGGTATGCCCTCTGCATTGTCCGTCTGTAAAGCTGCCAGTGCAGAGACTCTTTTACTCCACCTATGCAACTTCCCCAACATGATGGACTCCCATTTCTATATGGCCCACTGATTGCTGGATTAATAAACGTTAGAAACAAGCCAGCTTCTTTTTTGTAAAGAGCAAGTGATGAAGTTTGACCTAGAAATCAGCAGCCCCTTTCTGTGCCAAGAAATATTCCAGTTAGACAGTCTGGTCATTATATTTGCCCCCTGCTCTCATTCAGCTTTCTTGGAGGCTTTCATCCACATCAGTAACTAGCCACTCCTTGCCCATCAGCATGTCTTCTCCTGTTCTTCTAGAGCAGAGTCTCCCTTTTTGGGGGAACAAGGTGTTTCCAAAACCAGTTTTCAGCAGCATGCATACATGTGAAGCAAGGCACCACAACATTTGAAAAGTTGAATCCTGCCCTTCTCCAAAGTCACCTGCAATGTTAAAGAAAGAAGTCTGGAAACCAGAGTGAAGATGCCTCCATTTCTGTTTAAAAAAATTAACCACCCACACGCACACAGGAGCATCAGAAATCAGCTCAGCCTTTTGGATCAAGAGTGTTTAAGTTTCCTGATATCTACAACAGTTTGGCCAGAATACAACACAAGCAGACAAGGCTTGTTTCTCTACAGAATCCTGGAGGTCCCTCCTGGCATTTAAAATCTCTAGAGTCCAGATCCTAAAACCTTTCAGACCATGACTACACAATAGCAGCTGTGTCCTAAACTTACCCTTCCTAATGTAGCTTAATCATGCCTCATGGGAATTGTGTCTGGCTGCACTTGTGATTTGACTTATTTTTATTTTCTCTCTTCAAAAATACTTTTATTGAGAGTCTACTTAATTAGACAGCTGGAGTTCATTACTAGAGGAAAGGATATACATAAATGCAGAGAAGTCCAGATGTGTTACACAACTGAAATTACAGGTCTGAGTGCACTGATCACTGGGTAAAATCACAAAGCCTGTATGTTACAGCTCAAGCATATAATTCTTTCTGCTTCTAAAAACCTATGAAATTATGCACAATTTGGTCTCAGACTATAAATGCTAGTAATTTCATGGGGGTTTCATGCACCTTCCTGCCCCTGTCACGTAACATCTTTCCACCCAGTCTAGTGCGTTATGTAAGCAAGGGTATCCCATGTCCTACCGTGTCCCTTTACTGGTTCAATGACCAAAACAGAATTAAAATAAACACTGTTATTTCTATTTTGTACAAACTCAGGTCCTGCCCATTGAAACGAAATGGTTAGGTAGTTAGTCTGAGAACTACATTTGAGACATTTATATCTAAACTGGAAGGGCTTTTTTATTCCTATACATACAACATGATCCATGTAAATAACACTGGATTAACAGATACATTTTTGCTAATGTTTTTTTGATCAACTCTGAAGAAAAGATGAGTTCTTTCCTTAGGCAGCAGACTTAAGCTTGAATTCCTTTTTTTTTTTAAAGAGCACTGTGCCTCCCTGTTCACAGTCTCTGTGTCCCTGAATTGTTCCATTAAACTGTATTTTCCATTTCAAAGCAGCCTTTTAATTAAGACTAGGAAATGGCATTTAAAAGTTGCTAAGGAAAAAGTTCTAAAAGATTCTAAACTATAACTCTTCCCCTTCATGACTTTGCTTAGCATTACACAGTTGTTGGTCATGACTACCCACATCCAGTGGTACCTAAGAAAACAGCAACCAGAATGTCATACATCTTGCTGTAGATATGTCTTAAAAAATTAGTGTCTCAGCATAAGCTGCCTGTTTGGACTGATTGGCTTAAAAAGATTAAGCTCCTTATGCAATGTTTAGTTGCAAACAAAACGAGCCAGTTTTTCAGAAAGATCAATCCACAGCCCATGTTAAAGTCAGATGCGGCCAAAAGCCATTGCTCTGGAAAAACTGAGAACACCACAGTTATGAGCATGAACAGCACTGCTTCCTGACATTTCTTTCTCCCTGCCAGCAACATCCTCTCCAGAGGGGAAAATATTTGGGGCCATATGGCACTGAAAAGTTCGTAGCTGACCCCACTTTTCCCTCTCACCAGATGTTTCATTTTTAAGAAGAGGCTGTTAAACCCCTGGTCCTAGTAAGAAGCAGATTCACCTCTTTTTTTCCACTCCCAGTAAGCCACAGGCTATGGGGTCCCTCCTCCACCTACACACATTCTCCTTGCCCTTACTTCTAGTTTACTGTGTTGCAGTCCCACTGTTGTTAGAGCAGGGTGACACTGTGCAGAGACAGTCCCTAAAATGCTTACTTTGAAAACCCCACCCAGCTCTTTACTCTTACATTGGTCCAAAGCTACAGCAGTAGGGTTGCTGTAGAAGGTAAAGTCATGGTCATATCAGAGGGAATGCTAGAGGCAATAGCCCTTGTAACTTTAACCAGGCAATGAATTTGATTTGACTAGTAGGTAGATGCACTAAAAACCTCAAAGGCCTCAAATGCTGCAGCATGGAAGACCAGAGAGGAAGATGTTTGAATGTTTTCTTCCTTTCTTAACCAAGTCCTCCTTTTGCTTGCAGCTCAGTATTTTGCTAGCATCATGGTCATCGTTGGTCTGTCTGTGGTGGTAACAGTGCTGGTTCTGCAGTTTCATCATCATGATCCACAAGCAGGAAAGATGCCCAAATGGGTAAGCAGTTTTGGTGGTAAATATTCAGCAGCCTATTGAAAGAAAAAAATAACCTAAAAGCTATAGTAAAGTAGTTATAGAGGAGGGGCTGAAATTGTTCTGCATTAATCTGAAGTGTCAGCTGCAGGCAGTAAGTGTGACACTTACGTTTGCTATTGGAAGGAAAGAACAAACATACTAAATCTGTTTTTCCATTAAAACCAGTATCTGTTAGTTGAGTTTTCTATTTAAATTTACAACAGGATGGTTAAGTCATGGCAGAGTAATCTTGCTCAACACTTACTTTTCAAATGCTAACCCTATGGGCAACACCTTTGATTTCTTATCAAGTGGACACCAATACTGACAAAATGTGACATTTCAAAACACTAAACAAACCTATCCCGCACCATTGGTCTGCTTTGTTCCCTTACAGAGGCTCTCACTGCAGTTCATGACAGAGCTGTAATGTCCCAAAACAAAAACCGATGAAGCCAATTTACTTTTACTTTGCAACTGTTTCAGTTGTGAGCCGACTCACTGAGTTGCTGGAAGATTAGGAATCCCAGTACCTCATTGCAGTGAGGGTGTTAATACTGAAACCAGATAGGCCGTCTTCTTCTTGGAACCCACAGCTATTGCACTAACAGTCGAAGCAGAAAGGTGGTGTAGTTGGTCTGAATTTGACTGTACAGCGGAAGCATTGGATTTCCCTGAAACCTACTTTCTGCTGAAGTCATGTCCACTTAGCTACCTGGAAAACCAATTTTGTTTGCTGCCATCTGATCAGTTCTGAGTGCACTAGTATGTGGACACTTCTCTCTACGGAAGCAGATTCTGCTAGCCTAGTGAGGTCTGGCATCAACACCAGCTTGTATTCAGAATGAATGTATTTGGTTTAGATTTCAAGTTAGGAGAAAATTATGCCTTTCTTCCTCTCTCCTTTTCCTAAGAAGACATTTTAGAAGAAGCAAGATATGCTTTGCAAAAAGAAAAGGAATGAAAGCAGAAACAGATACAAATAGAGTCAACTATCTGTACAACCTGGTTTCACAAAGTCTGGTTGTACAGAATCCTCTGGTATCTCACTGGCAACATTTGCCATGCAAGACAATTATCCTGACATGATGTTGAGTGTTACATCATTATTGTTGTCAGCCTGATTACAGAACTGCTTTCTACATTTCATTACACTGTCTGAAAACAAACTGCGTTATCAATGTGAATTTAAAAGAAGTCCAATAGCAATTAAGCATACTAAAATTTATTTCTTGAAGTTCTGTATAATTCAAAATTATCTTAGTCTCAAGATAGCAAAGCATGTGAATTCTGGACAAACCGGCACATAAGTGTGACCAGAACACACATCTAGGTAAACATGCTTCAGATGTCTACATGGACAGGGTATGTAGCAATATAACAGCCTTCATGGACAATTTTTTTTTTTTGCTTGCTTTTCAAGGAGTTTAGACATGATGGCTCATGTTAAATCCACCCATAAGCCCTGCAAGACAACTCTTGCTCTCCACCAGTTTCTTGCTTTCTTGCCTGGAAACACAGCATGCAACGAATTTTTACTCTTGAGGAATGTGTTTCAATGGCCTGACAGCTGAGCTGGCATACATTAAAGAAGGAGTGGGAAGCACTATTGGGAAGTGCAGATGAGAAACCATGAAAGTTGTAGACTGCACAAGCTGACAGAGCTGAGAATTCTCAAGAGAAAAAGGCTGAATGCCAAGTGTGTATGGAAGAGGTTGACTCCACAAAAGTGGACATCAGTCCTCTGCAAGGCACAAGCAAGACTCAGTCATTAGGATTCCTAGCAATGTCTATCTCTTTTTTTTTTTTATGTCCACCTATGTCAGATATTTCTTACAGAGATATCCTGGAAGATTTCTTCTCAATAAAAATGAAGAATCTATTGCACAACGAAGGAAATTGCTTACCTGAAATTTGTTCTCTGCAGTTCCATTCCTAGCTGATACCCCTACTCTCTACTCACTCCTTGAACCCTCCTCATCTTGACTGAGCCAGATTATTGTAAAGGTCTAATACAAATTGTTACAAGATAGTTCTCACCTCCTGCTTAAATGAAACTAGCTGCTGGAGTAATTTGCAGGGGAAGGGACTGGGCTAGTGTGTGAGCAGTTCCAAATGCAGAAGATGTAACTGACTGCATCACCAAAGCCCTCTCTTTCTTAACTATTTACAGTTGAGCAGCTTCTCTTGTCTGCCTCTTTCAAGTGCTCTATGCTTGGCCTGTGAACCAAAAGAGGGAGGAGATGTGTGTGTTAATATTTAGCCTCTCTGAAGGTGCTCATTTCTTACCTTACTCCACTGCTGAGACTTCGGTCTTCCTTTTTATTAACCTTTGATGACTTACTCCTTACCAACTTTATTCAAGACAGGAGTTTAAATTCAAGGTTCAGTCAAGGCATTTGCTGCCTAGCCAATTTGGAAGTGAGAGCTGTTGCCTATCTGACACTTTTGATAATATCTGTTGAGCTAGCATGAAAAAGAGCACTAAAGAAGATCCAGCTAAAGAGTATTTGGGAGTGGAACATCAACTTACCTCAGCTGACAACCAAGACTGTTGCATAGGTGAGAGATATGGGACACCAAGCACAGAAAGAAAGAGTGTTCTGGAAAAAGACAAGGGCACTCTGGCTCTTTGCTGTGCCTGAATCAGGTTTGCAGGTTTAAGGCTTTTCTTTTGATGTACTTTAAACCTGGACACAATAGAGATTTGCTCAGGTGCTGATGCCCCTTATCAGGGGAGCTATAATTGGACTCTCCCCTCTGAATGAAGACCAGACAGGTGGCTGTGATGAGAGCTAGCAGTACAGCTGAATTGTGGTTGGGGAGGACCTGGATGGAGAGGGTCATGGCAGGGTTGGGCTGTTGACCTCTGAGAGCAGCTGTACCTGTGTCCTTCCTTCAAAGAAACACAGATACAATAATATGGCAGAGACATAGATTTATACCATCATGCCCAGACTGTTTTCCAACAACTTCTAGGCTGCAGCTGTCTCCTGAATTAATTGCTATGACAAGAACTGATTGATACCTTGGAGTTTGTGTTTTCAAAGAAACAGGGCACTTGGAAGTTCAAGCAAATGAAAATCTGTGTTGCTGTTTATTTTCTTATGAGAAATGGTTTGACTGTATTTATAAATGTAATTTCCATAAGGAGTAAACACTTTGTCTTAAATGAAAAAGTAGGATACTTGTAGAATAAAGCTTTTTCACCTCATATCACCTTCCAGAGGTAAGTCCAACATATTAACATTATCTAATAAGAAAATTTGTCTGATTTAGTATTTTGGAATTTCCCAGTACTAGAGAATCAGTTTCTCTCTCTCCTTTACCACTGACAGCATTGAGATACTTCTAGCAATTTAGACCTTTATTTGGTTCCATGATGTTCCATTTTGTATCCATAATTGATCAGGAGACATTGTAATTAAGTAAGTTCGATTAAATCCAGGATTGATTTTTCAGGCGGCTAATTATCATTTTCTATTTGTCTCTAATGATCAGGGAAGATATAATAAAATATTTAAAGACCCCAAGTAAAGAATAACAATACGAATCACAGGAAAATAGTTTTTCAGTATGAAGAATAAAGTATTCATTAGTGGGAGAAAAGCAGAAAGACTTACAGAAAATGGCACGGGGCTGTGACTCAGAAGAGTTCTTACTGCAGAATTTAAAAATTGTATAACCGTATTCCACTGGTCATTTTTTTTTTGTCTTTTACTATGATTATTCTCACTTGTGGAGATCAATGTCTCTTCCTTTCCCATATTATGCTTGTCATTACAGCAGCAATTCGAAGTGCTAGCTCTAATTTCAACTTCTCTGAATCTGTACTGTGCAAACAGCTCATCCTGCACCTAAACAACCTTGGAGACAGAGTATAGTCCCATGTCGAACATGGTCAAAGTGAGTAGAGCAGGGTCACACAGGGAGTCCTGGGCCGAGACTCAGTAGAGAAAAAAGAGTTCACATCTGCTCTGTCTTGGACGTCAGATTATTTGAGTTCCTACCAGAATGAAAAAGTCATTAAAGAGGCCACCTGTCTTCCAGGAGGGACTCTCACAAATAAATTGCACATGTCCATTTTATATACATAGTATCAGGAGGACTTTATAATTACAAGATTTGATTTTACTGATTTAGTTTGCTGCCCTTCACAAAAAATTTTCCTAATTTCACAGCCTTTTTTGCTTTTCAGAGCAAACAATGTTAATAATAGGAATCATAGCAGGCTTAAATTTCAGACTAGACATTTGAAGATCACATGTTTGATGTGCTCTGTGGAGTTAGGTCATTTGATGGCCTTGACAAGAAATATAGAGGGCACAATCTGCCACATGCAGGTTAGACTGTTTTTGAGGTGCGCAAGAGCAGTTGTACATCAGGAAATGACAGCAGTTTATAGTAGCATTCAGATATTGAACTGCCCAATTTGATTGATTTACTATTATTGTTGGGGAAAAAAAGCCTGCTGCATTATGTGCCTGAAATTTCAAAGGAATATTGAAATGGCCTTCAAATAAAAACCACTACAACTAAGGCTCTTTGTTTAGACTTAAACAGTAGAGATAGAGGTGGGAAGTGTGCTAAAATCAGTTGTTAGTATTTTGAACATTTGGGGTTTTTTCAGCAGAATCTGAACATTTGCTAGCCGAATAAATTTAAGTGTATCTCTTTCCATACTATCTGAGAAATGGTTGAGAACCATACAGCTAATTTTGTGCCTTTGCTCAATAATAGAGATCTGGGATGGTTTTTTGATGATTTTTTTGTAAAGTAAGATTTTTACATCTCTTTTTCTTTCTAAGTTAAGTGGGCATGGAGCAACTCTACGTTCAAGATATATATAAAAAAATTCATTCTTGGGAAGAAGTCAGAGCACAATAAATCCTATTTGAAAGCAGATTGCTGGAGAACACAGAAAGTAGTTAGGTCTTTCTGAAGTACCATGCAGACTAACTATAACAATAATGAAATGTTTCAAAAACTTTAAAAATGCACAAAAGTTGCTTTTATTTCTAGTATGATCACTCTTTTTCAGGTTCGTGTCATCCTGCTGAATTGGTGTGCTTGGTTTTTACGAATGAAAAAACCTGGGGAAAATATAAAGCCTCTCACTTGCAAATACAGCTATCCCAAACACCATCTGAGCGTGAATAGCGTGGAGATGAACATCCTACCTGGGCACCAGTCCAGCAATGGCAACATGATCTATAGCTACCATGCAATGGAAAACCCATGCTGCCCCCAAAGGAATGATCTGGGTAGCAAGAGTGGAAAGATTACTTGCCCCTTACCAGAAGATATTGAGCTTGTTCAAAATAAAGCTTTAATGGATACTTTTCAGGTGATTGTGAAGATTTTGGAGGAAGTTCAGTTTATAGCAATGCGCTTCAGGAAACAAGATGAGGGTGAAGAAATCTGCAGTGAGTGGAAGTTCGCAGCTGCAGTCCTAGATAGATTATGCCTGGTTGCATTTACCCTTTTTGCCATCATTTGTACGTTTACAATACTGATGTCTGCTCCGAATTTCATAGAAGCTGTTTCAAAGGATTTTGCATAAGGGTTTCAGAGATGAGCATGATTAATTAAAACATAATATTGCCAGCAATTTTGCTAGGTAATTTAACTCAAATAGAGAAGTGTACTTACATGTGCTAACATACACAGAAGGGGATGAAAATAATTTCAGGACGTAATTATTCCTGATGTTAGTGATTGTAGTTACTGAACAGTAAATATATAGATGTCTGATATTTATTTCATAGGCTCGTTCAGGTGTAATTAGGTCATGATCTGTGACACATGATATACAAAAATTCAAGTCTACAATGTATTTATTAGAAGTTAATGCTAATACAAACGTGTTACTATGAATTTGTGATTGTTTAGATATCGTTAATAATTTAAAGAATCATTGATGACTATAAGCTTTAGAGAATTTTGTTGTTTTCAGTATATTTGTATTTTATCATTTTTGTTCAGTGTGACTATGACATTCATTTCTCAGATTTGACAGATATATCTCTACAGTCATATGATGCCATTTATCGTATTTCTGAAAATAAACTATCATAATGCTAGCTCTTACTAGTGAAATGACTGGAATGTTTTCTCAATAAATATGTTAATAGAAAGTATTATATTGTATTTTTTCCAGGATATTACTTTTTTAAAAAAATTTCTAATATTTGATTGTGAGGTTGGGAAAAAAATCATTCTCCATGCTGACAATTATATATATCATTAAAGGTGCCTTCTTAGTTCTGCTGCTGCTTAACTGTTGCTGTCATCTTGAAACTTGCTTAATTTGAAACACCTCTGATCTCTTGGAACACAGTTGCCAGCCTAATACTAGCTAGCTCTAATTAAGGCAAAAATCTTGGGTCTCCATAATCTGTAGGAAATTTGCCACTGATTTGATTTGGCTCAGGTTTAATATTTAGTCTACACCACTGAAGTACTATTTTTTGAAATTTCTCTTAATGCAGTCCCTTTTCCAACTTGTTCAGTATGGCTTTATGAAAAGGTGTGTAGAAGTCTAATTTTATTACTCTAAATTTTAATTTAACAATGTTTATCATCGCTATGCTGCCCATAAGTACTCTAATATAATGTCTATATAGTAATAAAAATTAATCGAATTATGCCACTCCCCTGGAATATAAGTAAAAACAAAAACCACTATACTCAGTAGTAACTTCTTTCCACTTACTGTTGTGGGTGGGAATGACACCTCTGATGGTGTGATTTTATTTTGCTTATTGATCACAGCAGGGCTACAAAAGGATGTGGTATGATGTAGACACCTACTTTCTTTGGTCTACTTCTCTGAATACCCACTGAAAGAAAGCAACACCATATTATTTCCTCTGCCTGACTTTCAGCTTCCTGTTCTTTCAGTGTTAGTGTGGCCCAAATTAGCATTTCCCGTATCTGCATGATGGGATCCTTCCCAACATCACTGTTTGAGATAAAGAAGGAGACCATGGTGTAATTACTCAAAGGAAAGTATTTTCATCTAAAAAGTGATGGTGAAGCTGGTGGTTCTACAGACTGAAGGAATACGTAACTATTTGTTTTAGGACAAGGTGCTTGAGCTTTTCTGCTTTCCTCTTCACTAGGTGGTAACAAGGCCTTTTAAGTAGAGACTTCACTGTAATGTTAAATCTGGAGTAATAACATGAGACAAGCACATCAATGGATTTATTACACAGCTTGGAATTATATTTGAAAAGGCACTAAAAAGCTATTGAGGGTCCTGACTACAGTGACCTGTTTTGTATTTCACTTAATGTTTGCACTTCTTGTGACTACCTTGGCTCTGGATGTGGCTCAAAATGTTAACAGTGAGAGACTACAGTAACAGTGTCTAATGAAAATTCAATCCGTATTTCAAGAGAGATCTTGTTTTCCTTCATAGAAGCATTGGTGCTCTAAGTACCTCTTTATCACTTCAGGAGAAAACTCCCATAGTCTCTGCTTCTTTCTCCTGTCCATTTTGCTGCTTCTACTCACAAAATTGCCCTTGCTGAGGAACAGACTGCAACTCAAGAGTAGTTTGCCTAACAGAAACATCTAACCGAACAGTAGAACTATTCTAGGAGTTTGGGTTAGCAGTATTAGGCTCTGCTCTTGGACAGCAGCTGGAACTGTCATTGTAATTTATTGCTTTAGTTATGGGGACAACCAATAAATAAAGTCTAAATATCTGATTACTTCTGCAGCTTCTGATGCAGGATGCTAAATGACCTTTAGAACACTCGCTCAAGGACCACTAATGTTCTTGCATGAAAATCTCCATTTTTGAAACTAATCTCCAGTGACAGGTTAAAAAGATAAAAGCTAATCTTAAAGCATACAGTCACAATTATTTAACATCCTAATGCAAAGCGTGTTTCCTAACATGAAACATAGAGATAAGAATATCCTGAAGTGGATGCATACATCTTAGATCAGAGAGAGGATGGAAACTATCCGAAAACAACGGCAGCAAATTAATTTCAATCCATTTTTTTATTTTATAAAAGCCAGTGCAAATATAAAAATTCCATTTATAGATTGCTACCTTGTACTGTTAGCTTTCCTGGACTGGGTTGCCTCTTAGAGAAATGTTTGAAAACTCCATTTGTGTTAGTGTTGTGCAGTTAACAAATCCTTTTACTGGACCAAAGCTGCTTGCTGCTTACTTTTTTAGATGACAAAGTAAGCCAGATACTTTTGATATCCAGTTGTCACTTGGCCTTTTGGAAGGTAGTAACACCTCAGTATTGTAGAATTACCTAGTGTAAAATGGCACAGCAAAATGGTTACTGTATATACAGAGCATTGCAGAATAAAGAGTGAATGCATTTAAGATTTTCCTGAGAACTACACTGCAGTTGGCAAGATTGAAGCATCATCTGTGTATACTGATTCACAGCTCTTCATGACATCACTAGTTAGTATCACAGAGTATCTGTCAAGATACTGTATAATTCTAAAAGAGGAAAAAAATCCCAAATTTATTGCAAAGGAGAAAGAGCAATGAGAAACTAACCTATAACAACCTATACAAAATCCAGGTGCTTAAACAAACATTACACAGGGAATGGTGGCCTTACCCTTACTCAGTAACACAGGAGCATGATAGTAAAGGTCTTTGTGCACTTTCTCTTGCTGAGGAATATCTTATATCCCAGAAGGCATGGTAGCTTTTTCATATGGAGGTATTCAACATAAGAATATAAGAATCTGCTCTGATTTAGTCATTGTATATAAAAAACTGTAGGTATAAGCAAACAATTTTAACTTTGACTCATGGGTTCCCAGGGTTTTTTTAAGCATTATATCTCTCTTGACTCAAATAACTTAAATAATGTTTTCCATTCTTGTTAGAATATTTCAGTCACCCTTGAAAGTATGACATTTTATCTTGCCATCATGAGAAGTATGATTTGATATCTTCCAACAGTGAATATCCAGTATTTATTTATGACAGTAAAGCTACATAGTTCTTTCAATCAACATTAGCTTTGTAGTAGTGACTATAATAAGCAGAGGATCATGAGGTAAAACTATTGTCTTATTCAAAATTATCTTAACATTAAAGAATGTTAATGAAAAAAGAATTAATCTGGGATTTTAGAAAATAGGAGAGTCAAATACTGTGGAATAACCCACAGAAATAAACAGAGGTGAAACCTGTTGATCATTTGGATCCTCCTTTCCCTAACTATATCTCCAGTTTGGAATAAGCAGAACAACGGTTTCTTAACCTTTTTTAATTTTAATAACATGCAGGCTAAAAGAGAAAGGACATAAAACTCATAAAACTACAAATTTCAATTTAATGAGAAAACAGAAAGCTAGCTCCCCTTCTGACTTGCTGAATGACTTAGAGATTAACAAGGGTTCTATTTATATGGGGTTTACACAAAGAGTAGAAGTGTCTCTTGGGTTTACGTTTGATACCACAGCTGTTAAAAGCTAGACTCCATGACAAATACTTTCCATCATCTTTTAAGATGGTCTTCAGATCTCTAATTCCAACTCCTTGTTAAGTCTGTTGAATCACACAAATAATTCACAAAATCTTTCTCCTATCCCTGTATGCATGCAAGAGCAGCTGTGTCTGAAGTGCTTTCAACAGCTGTTTAACCTTAAACCTCCAATTACAGAGAATTCAGTTTTGCTAATGTATCATTGACATGTTTTATCACTGCTTGTTAATCTCTAGCATATAAATGAACCTACTAGCCTCAGCCACTTGAAAAAAACATCTTTTATTTGAGAAGGTAAAATGTCAGGATCATTAGTTGATTCAGTATTGGTAAATAAAACTCTTTGTGTTGATAATAATGATTATTATTAGTAATCAAAATCCTAATGATCACCCATCACGACACAGTTATTTTAATATCTGCAAGATCTTGATCATATCACAGCTATGACTGGAAGAAAAAGCTTCCTGATGCTTCAACACACAGACAATTTCTTTTGTGAACAGAAACCTTTGAGTTGTTATGAAAGCTATCAGCACCCTGTAGATTTTGTTTTAGTGTAAGAAATAAATGAAGACCATCTCAAGTAAAACACAGGTTTGACATGGTTCAAGTAGACCTGTATGATTACAGGAAAAAAATTAGCAAGACAAGTATTTGAATCCCAAGCCCCGCAAATGCTATTAGGGTGTAGACATAGGGTACAGTAGTAGGAAAAGAACGTTCTGATGATAAACTTTTATAGCACATATTATTGCAGAAAGAAGAACTATAAAAGATAAGCATTTTCAAGATACATGCTTATGTCATGCATACATTGTATCTTCTCATTTTTAAAAATCCATTTGTCAGAGAAAGTAGGATCAAAATTTCAGACCAAGGACAGGAATAGGACAGTTCAGTTTTAGGACTATCTATTTCCTTATAAAGAAAATTATTTTTTTAAAATCATTCACATGGTTGTACGACTTCCAAAAAGTGGATGTATACATAACAAGTACAGTGAGATATCCACTGAGTTCTAATAAAAATCAATTTTAAGATCATATTTGTGGCAGTCTTGGCTTTTAGACACATGACATGGCATTCCAAAACTTTCAAGGCGCAATCATGATTTACATTCAATGATAGTACACATTTAAAAAGGGAAAGATACACTTAGGAATCCAAATATCCCTTAACTGCTTGCATCCCTCAAGGTTACAGCTGTATATTCAGCTATTTTTGCAGGGATTGTATCTTTTAAAAAGCCAACAAATAACACTGTAGGGATTTTTCACAGAAATTTCCTGTCACAAAAAGGCATGAAAGGCCATTTTAAATTAAAAAAGCATGAGAAGCAAAACTTAAAAAAGCTAAAAATAAAAGGATATCTTGTAATATTTCGTGGAACTACTGAAAAATTAGGACTGGGGATATTTCAGGTTGAGATTTCTGAAATACGTGAAGTTCAGAGTTATAGTGCACGTTGATGTGACATTAACTCTGCCTGCATGCAGCAAACCCTTAAAATAACACCAGTTCCATCCTTTTGTGTTCTGCCTGTCCCAATGTCCAAAACTGAACACTATACTGATGGCATACTATTTTTATTTTCACTTATGCCTATCTTGTTGATGATGAGACCTACGTGCAGCTCCACTGCTCACGAGGGATCGGTATTTAATGGAGAGGATGAGCATCTCACATATACTTTTGCTTTTTATCACATGCTTCATAGATAAAAGATAACTTTGTATCCCATTAATTCTTTAAGCTATTGACATTAATTTATTCACATTTAAAGCAGCTACACTACCAGTAAATGCAGTTAGTATACTTATAAATAATTGTTTACTGCCATCAGCTCTAAAGCAGCACTGATGAGGTTCAATATATCTTAATCTGTTCTTCCTTGATGGTATGTATTTCAGTTTCATTAAGCTATGATTCCATGATTTTAATGCCAGCTTCACAGGAAAAGCAGAGAGACCCAGTCCACTCACCAAGTCTGTCCCTGGATTATTTGCTTATAATAAGTCTTTTTGTGGAAAAGAGTTCTTGAAGCAAAATCATAGAATCATAGAGTCATCAGGTTGGAAAAGACCCACTGGATCATTGAGTCCAACCATTCCTATCAAACACTAAACCATGTCCCTTAGCACCTCATCCATCTGTCTTTTAAACACCTCCAGGGATGGTGACTGAATGACCTCCTTGGGCAGCCTGTTCCAGTGCCCAATGACCCTACCTTTGAAAAAATTCTTCCTAATGTCTAACCTAAATCTCCTCAGGTGGAGCTTGAGGCCATTCCCTCTTGTCGTGTCCCCTGTCACTTGGGAGAAGAGGCCAGCACCCTCCTCTCCACAACTTCCTTTTAGGTAGTTGTAGAGAGCAATAAGGTCTCCCCTTAGCCTTCTCTTCTCCAGGCTAAACAACCCCAGTTATCTCAGACGTTCCTCATAAGATTTGTTCTCCAGCCCCTTCACCAGCTTCGTTGCTTTTCTCTGGACTCACTCCAGAGCCTCAACATCCTTCTTGTGGTGAGGGGCCCAGAACTGAACACAGGATTCGAGGAGCGGTCTCACCAGTGCCGAGTACAGAGGGAGAATAACCTCCCTGGACCTGCTGGCCAAGATGCCATTGGCCTTCTTGGCCATCTGGGCACACTACTGGCTCATGTTCAGGTCCTTCTCCTCCAGGCAGCTTTCTAGACAGACTTCTCCTAGTCTGTAGCACTGCATAGGGTTGTTGTGCCCCAAGTGCAGGATCCGGCATTTGGCCTTGTTAAACCTCACACCATTGGTTTCAGCCCGGCGGTCAAGCCTGTTCAGATCCCTTTGCAGAGCCTCCCAACCCTCCAGCAGATCCACACTTCCACCCAGCTTAGTGTCATCTCCAAACTTGCTAAGGGTGCCTAAGCAGAATGCTGTGAGAAACTCTGTCAAAGGCTTCACTGAAGTCTGATTGACTACATCCACAGCCTTCCCCTCATCCAATAAGCTGGTCGCCTTCTCATAGAAGGTGATCTGACAGACTGATAGGTCTATAGTTTTCTGCATCCTCCCTCTGACTCTTCTTGTAAATGGGTATAACATCAGCCAGTCTCTTCTTTTTGATGTCCTCCAGGTCTCCTTGCTCAACCTAGCTGTTTTTTTCCCAGCCAGTTCATTTTCCAGCACATGGGGACGGCTTGCTCCTGAGCTGCGAGGTTTTCCTTCTTGAAGAGTACCCAGCCCTCTTGGTTTCCTTTGCCCTTAAGGACTGTGTCCCATAAGACTTTATCAACTAGCCTTCTGAACAGTCCAAAGACTGCCCTCTAGAATTTTAAGGTGGCTGTTCTGCTAACCCCCCTCCTCACTTCACATAGAACTGAGAATTCTACCATCTCACAATTCATTGTATCCTTCCTATTGCCGATTCAGATTGGACACTCCCAGCATCTTAGTCTCCTTAGAATAATGCACAGCAGTGACTTCTATAACAATGTCTGGATGTGTAATACCAGGGAAACTGTTAAGCTTTTTGTTAATAGAGATCACAAATAAAGAAATTTCCTTTGGAAAAAGTTTATAACATGGTTTTCATTCAACATCCTTGTAAAGGTTTAGATTTAACCCATTTTTCATTTGAAATGTTAATTTCAAAGGTCAAACAGTTGAAGGTTTTGAATAGAAAAATTGAATTTAAAAGAAATGCAATCTATAATTGACAGTGTACCTGCTCTAGACCCATTTGTAGAGTGCTGAATGTTACAGTTGTGGACTGGCTCATATTTCCTCTGCAGTTCCAAAAAGATTACTGGTAACAATCCATTCATTTGCCTAGGAGAGCCATCTCTTATAATAACGTCTTCAAGGACATGCAGTCAAAACCATCTAATGAACCAATATACCGTCTTCAGGACGTTGTCTGTGATGAGAACACCAGAAAGTGAAAACAGTGAGTAAAATGCCACAGACAAAAAAAAAATGGAATAAATTCATTCAGCATGAGATACACAAGTCCATAAAAGAAGAGAAAAAGTCAAAGACACAGAAACTGTGAAAGCAGAGTTACCAAAATTATTCCAAATATTGTTTTAGTTGGAAACCTGTGGATATCTATTTTTCCCAAGAGAAGACTTTTCTTAATTTCTGTGTACAAAGCCAATATTTCTCATTTTAGAACCAATAGAATAGTGGGGTAGAATTACATCTCTGGAGAGTCTGTTAGGCCATAAAAACTGTACAAATTTGCAGCTGCTGGCTTACATTTTCTTCTTAGATAGGGGCAGTGGAAAGGATGTGTCCTATCAGAAGACTAATACAGACAGCTAGCGCCCATAACCCAGCACTCTGTGGCAAACAAATGTTTCCATACAGGGTGCTGGGTTTTGTTGCTTTTTTTTTTAACTTGGCCTTTTTTTTTTGATCCACTACTACACAACCTGACTGTTTTAGTTAATATTAGTTGCAAAGTTTAACACTATGCATTTAAATTTTATGTGCTGCTTTTAGAAGTTCATGGCTAAGTCCAGCCCAACTGAAGCTCTTTTAGAATTGCCGTTCTGGAGTGGATGACAGATACCTCTAACCCAGTATCCAGATTCTAAGAGGACAAATAATGTTATGATCTGACGAGGTCCTCCGAAATTGGTATTTGTGTCTAGAGCTTTGTAGCTAATAATCCTTAGTGAGTTAACAGACCACATCATATGGGTTGAGAAATATTGAGAATATAAAACATATTTATGGCTAATGCAAACAGTTCTGCATATGACCAGAGTATTTTTCTAATGTATTTTCTCAGCACTTTGAATCCCAAGATATTTTGACTTCAGAAGTAATTCAGAGAGGAGGTACAAATTTTTTGTTAGTTCTGAACACTTTCAGTTTTATAATTAAGTGCAACCAAATGTTAAACTCTCATTGAGAGTGTGTGCTGAATCTTATGTAGCACAGGCACCCGATAGCAAGCAATGGGAAATGGAAGTGACAAAAAGGAAGTTTCTACACTAGTCATAGCATGAATAAGATTCTGAATAAGAGAAATTGAGGTTTTAGAACTATGTAGTGTACATGAACCTCAAGTACTTGCCTGGCTCCAAACCCAGCCTTTGAAATGCTCTATTTGTCAAAGTCACTTGGGTACTCTTTGAAGATGTGTCCACTGCATACTACCACTCTGGCAAATTTCTCTGCTAATTTCCTGCTGCTGCTGAATTTAAAATGAATGTGCCCTGGAATTAAATGACCCAGTACAGTTCAGCACAAACAGATATAATATTAGCCAAAAAGACTGGCAGTGTTTCAGATTCTTAGCAGGGGATGTTAGAAAGGCAAATAGTGATTGTACTAATGAAAGGAACATCTAGAGACTTAAGTTTTTCTAGTTATCTTTAAGCGACATTGGTATAAAGTGGAATGCTGCTGCCAGAAACCTGCTAGTCTGCACACCCAGGAAAGCACCATTGAGCACATGCTATTCAAGGAGAAAAGAGAAACAGTAGCCCCAGACAGATCAGACAGATGAAGGGAATGACCTGATCTGGTCAGATTGGTGAAGTACAATGACCTGGAAAGCTCAAGCTGTGGATGTGCTGATCACCACATGTACCACAAGGGCCATGCTTCAGAACATTCTTCCCACTGCTGGGAAGTCTTTGCCTCAAAGAGCAGCAGCAGATTGAAACGAAGTGTCCAGAAATAGACTTAACTAACATAATGGTAATAACAAAGCACAGAGGTTTCAGTGGGTGTGCTGTGTGAATGTTAGAGTTTAAGTCCAAATTACCTACACTGCGAATTTGGTCTAGCCTCTTCTTTTGTATCTCTGAGCAACTCCCACTGTTAAAGCTGAAAGAGATCTAGTTCAGTTAGTTTAGCACAGTAGCTAATAGTTCACAAGAATCTCCTTTCCATCACAGGAGGAGAATGACTGGTGGAGTGTCAAGTTATGTACCTTCTAGTTTCACTCTGTCTCTAAATGTCTGCTCAGTTTCTGTGTGCAGAATCCAGCAGGAACATTTCCCATATGTTTTTCAAAAGCTTTGTTGCTGTAGGAAGAAACAGTCTCTGCTGAGAGATGTTGAACTTTTTCATATTGTATACCGCAAGACAAAAAAACCAGCCAGACCTAATCTCTCATGCTGCATCAGCCAACTGAACAGCAGCTCTTGGTCTTATACCAATTTATTTCAGTAGTGAATCTGGCCACTCTTGAACTGTGTTTAACACTGTTACACAGTGAGTGGAGAACTGGCTTTAAAAAATTCTTCTCTAAATAAAACATAAACCCAAGAGAGGTTTCCTAAAAGTATTCTAAACTCAATGCATTTCATCATGTTCTAAGCACAAAAGACTGAACTGCTAAGATTATACTCATTCAAATGTACTACAGAACAGAAACAAATTAAACTACTTCAAAATTATAGTGAAGATAATAATACTATTCTTATAGGCAAACTGTGGCAGGTGTTTGTAAGGAAAATATGGCATGAGGATGACTGTATCTGACTAGCTTGTGTATCAACTGCACAATATTTACTGCAGTGCCCGCCTGGGAAAAGAAGACGTATTTCCAAAAATTTCTTAAGTCATTAGAAAAAATCACCTCTTCTTTTCAAATAAATTTTTGTGATGAAGTATCATAGCTACAATACGCATCTTTTTATCCCCTAAGGAAAAATATCCTTTTTTTGGTGAACAGCTTTTATTACACATTCCCTTAGCTCTTATTTTAATGTATTTTCTAAAATAAAATGTTAACACTTTCATCACCTAGAGTGCATAAACTCACACATATTTGTACGCTCACTTGGCAGCCAGAGATAGGCTGCTAAAATATTTTGCCTGATTCGATATACATTGATGTACTGAAGAGTCCTTGTGTTTGCCAGTATTCAGTCTCATCATATCCCCAGAGTGGTCACAGCATTGTTGAAGATTGCTCCACTAAGAGACAGACCCTAGCCTTGACAGCCTGTAGGGCTGTTCCTTGTAGGGAGAGGAACATAGACACTCTTTGGCTGCCAAAGCCAAGGAATAGTGCAGGACACATCTGGGAAGTAGAGCCCTCCTTCCCACCATGATTTCCAGCCCCATGAAAGTCCTGCAGCAGCTAAAATGGCTAAGCCAGCCTAGAAACCCACCACCACACTCCTCCCAGCCTCACAGTTAACACCCTCTCACACTCCTCATGCTTCCCAGGCCATCCCAGCCAAAGGGCTAGGAGCAACCTGAGAGCCCTCCCGCAGCTTGGCTTGATGACCAGAGAGAAGAGAGAAGAGTTTGGGACAATTTTGGCTTTAAGGTTGATGGTTAAGTTGTAGGAGTGATGCAGAGACATCGGGCAAACTGAGGGCATTGAGCTGAAGAACAGGTGTGGGTCCTCTCTGAGTTTACCAGCCATATTCTAGATCTCCTTGCTCTTAGAATCAAGAATGGTTGGGCTTGGTGATCTAAGAAGTCTTTTCCAACCTGGTGATTTCATGATTCTATAATTCTTGATACAAGCTTGATGTTGTTTAGGAATCTGTCATGAATCTTTCTTGTTCATTCTTCGAGCATGAATTTATAATGTATTATCTGCAAATAGCTAAACTGACCTAGTTGTTTTACTTAATTCTTTCTTCATAGTATCATAGAAAAACCAGGTTGGAAGAGACCCACCAGATCATTGAGTCCAACCATTCCCACCAATCTCTAAACCATGCCCCTTAGCACCTCGTCCACCCGTCCCTTAAACACCTCCAGGGAAAGTGAAACAACACTGCTGGCTCATGTTCAATCGGCTGTCAACCAACACCCCCAGGTCCCTCTCCTCCAGGCAGCTTTCTAGACAGACTTCTCCTAGTCTGTAGCTGCATAGGGTTGTTGTGCCCCAAGTGCAGGACCCGGCATGGTCCAGCCTGTTCAGATCCCTTTGCAAAGCCTCCCTCCCCTCCAGCACATCGACAATTCCACCCAGTTTAGTGTTGTCTGCAAACTTGCTAAGGGTGTCCTCATCCAGGTCATTGATAAAGACATTGAACAGGGCTGGACCCAGCACTAACCCCTGGGGAACCCTACTTGTAACTGGCCTCCAGCTGGAGTAAACTCCATTTACGACCACTCTCTGGGCCCGGCCATCCAACCAGTTTTCCACCCAGTTTTCCCTTGTCAGTTCACTCACCAAGTCCAACCATTCCTATCTGACACTAAACCATGACCCTGAGCACCTTGTCTACCTGTCTTTTAAATACCTCCAGGGATGGTGACTCAACCACCTCCCTGGGTAGCCTATTCCAGAGCCCGATGACCCTTTTTGTGAAAAATTTCTTCCTGATATCCAGCCTGAACCTCCCCCGGTGGAGCTTGAGGCCGTTCCCCCTTGTCCGTAACCTATTAGCATGTGAAGGATGGTCTCGCTGTGAAATTGGGTTATATGCAGAAGTTCCTTCAGGGAGGTTCTCGAATTGAGGTGGGAGCTTCAGGGTCACTGGCAGTTCAACAGACCCTTGTGTGAATAACCTTTGCCTGAACCCTTTGGGTATGCATGTGCAGGCAGGTAGGGGGTGGGACAGTGCCTGCTGCTGCACCTCCTTCCCCTCTGCAGCAGCTTGACCAGGACAGCGAGCCCACACAAAGTTTGCAGGGGTGGTGGGAAGAAAGGTGCTTATTCCTACACTCCCCCCTCTCATTGTTAACCAAGACCCACAGAAAAGCCCCTCAGGTGATTGCAGCCCTGCATTCAGATAATGTGTAAGACACAACGCAAGTAAAGAAGTCAGTCTTTACACAGTCTTAATCTTCAGCTTTGCAAACGAGTTCAGAACAATGTGCCCAGTTTTGGTTTGCATTTTTTACCATTTAGGGAAGGTAACTAATACAACATATGCAAGATTGGACAGAAATAGAACTTTAAGTGTCATACTCAGGTACTTTTAAAATATTTGCTTTATGAAAAAAAAGCAGTTTCACTGTAATGAAAATAAAGGCAAATCACACGGCTTTTGATAAATACAAGATTATATAAAAAGCTATAAAACACAACAAAGTAGATTTGGAGTAAGCACTTTCAGATTTCAACGGAAATCCAGGAGACTTATTTGAATAGAAGATCTGTCTCACCAGATAAATGTGTATTGCCCTAAATCTTTGCAGCTGTTTCTGACTGTTACCGTAAATTCCTTTATTTCTCATCATACTCTTATCATCACAAGTTGCAGATATTTTTCCTGGTTTTGGTACAATGCAAAGTAAAATCTATTAATCACAGCAAGTCGGGACTGTAAATTGATTCTTTCACAACTAAGGTGTTGTTAGGATCACATTTCACCTCGGGCCCCAGCAGAAGTAACCAATTAGCCAGTTCAGAGAGTGGGCCATTGTGTGAACAAAGGACCAGCTGCAGAGATAAGGAAGGTGGGGAGTATTCTGGGCAGTTAGAAACTATATTTACATTGCTAGCACCTTTGTCTCGCCTCTTAGTATCTTGCACCCTAACTTCTGGGGGCTCGTCCGGGATACTAACAGCGAGACAAGAATCCAATTTCCGATTCAGTCCGATTTCGGATCGTGAAAGGCAAGCCTCCTCGAGGAAGGTGAGTAAATCCGATACCTGATTCTGTAGGCTCACTAGGGAAGAAATTGGAAGCAGTATTACTTCCCCGAGCCGGGGCTGGTGCGGGGACTACCCACCGCTCCCTGACAGAGTTGGTGGGGGCTGGTCCTCAGCCTCCCCTCTCTCTGAATCCGTCCTGGTTTTTGTCGGTATTGAATTTAGACGCATGTTTTTGATATTCGCGTTGGGCAAGCAGGATTTGTGGTATTATAATAGTAATTGTGTTAATTGTTGTGGTTTAGGTTTTCTTGAAATACGAGATGGGACAAGGTAAAAATAAAAAGGACGTCAGTCCACTTGAGTTGGTAATTCGGCATTTCAAAGATTATCAAAATAGACCTGCCTCCTCGGGAGATACAGTTCATGTGGGAAATTGAAAATGTTTTGCCAGCTCGTATGGCCAATGATCCCAGTGGGCTGGCCACCTGTAGGAACGTTTGCCCTTCAGGCAATTTATTCGGTTCAAGCAATTGTAATGGACAACCACCCAAATCAGATTCAGATTGTGGCATGGCGTTATTTACTACAGGAGCCACCTTCTTGGCTCAAACCACGAGTGCCACCTGAAAATAAGACTGTAACTTTTGCCATTACGGCAAGCTCCGAAGACTTCGGATAGGGACTGGAGGGATCTGAAGCCGGTCTTATCTCCCCCGGAGGAGGGCGAGTCTCTTCCCCCTCCCCCTTATCCGAACCGGAGAGATCACCCGGAGCCTGAAAATACAAATGAGAGATATTTAAGTCCACCAAAACCACGATCTGGGTCAGTATATAATGCGGGGGAAGAGAAAAAGCAGGTGCCCAGCCCGCTTACCCCCCAAGAATTATATCCAAATCTGTCCGAGTGTGTGTCATGTAAATCTACCGGGCATGGAATTGACTTGGAAGCCACTCCAGAGCCATCGGCTCCGGTTTTGTCCCTGAAAGAAGTGCTTCCCTCTGACGGGAGAGGGCGACCTGTAGTAGTATATTCCCCCTTCTCGTCATCCGGTATTTAAAATTAGAAGCAGCAACATAAGCCATTTTCTGAAAATCCCCAGGATTTGATCCGGCTCTTAGAAACTGTATTTTTAACACACGTTCGCCCTCGCCCAAATTTATCTGACCCTAGAGAGTATTTGATGCAGAATCTAAGTCCATTCTGCCCCCTCCCCCGCTAAAAACGGGGAAAAGCCCAAGCCTGATTCTCCTCCTTGATTGCGAAATTTCCCCTTTTCAGTCTGCAGGAGCTAAGAGTTAAAAAGCTTTCAGCAAGTGTTTGCCCGAGATATGGATCGGAGACTGGGATAGAGAGAAGGGGGGGGTTACAGTCTTGTAATCTGAAAACGTGAAATAGTGAAGTTTATCTGCGGAAAGAAGTCTGCTTGTAACTTCAGAGAAAATATGGATATGGAAATAATTTTGTGTATATAAAGTTCTGAAATCACTGATTGGCAAAAGCACTCTGAGGACAAATCCCGAGTCTTCTCCAGCTCTGAATAGAGTGTACCTTCCTTAATGGTTAAATTAAAATGTTAAGTGTAAGTTCTTTGTAACCCAAGTGGGACTCTCTCTGCCTGGCTGCGGGACCCATTGGGGCAGGATTCTCTTGGGTACCCCCGGAAATTTCTCCTGAGAGACTCCCTTCCTCAACTGGACCTCTGCAGGGACAGACGGGAACCCTCAGATAAAAAGGTACATTTTGATTTTTCCCCTTGTGGAGTGACATTAATGACAGAAATTGGAACTATGGCACTATGTGTCGCTTTGAAGTGAATGTGTGGTCTCTGTATGTTCTGAAGTGAATAAGTTAATGTTGTTGTGAGTGTGTGTTATTTTTGTGGTGATACTGTGAAAAGCTAACTCCAATTATCAATACCAGTTTGATTATTAAGAATGAGATATTTGTGCAGAATTGTATTTGTTTTGTTGCAAAAATGATGATGAATCTTGTCCAGATTGTACATGAATTATTGTGGGTAATGAATAGTTGAGATCTGGGTTGTCCTGAATGTAAGATCCAGGACAACAAGAAAACTCTGCCTATGCAGCCCAAGTGATTGGCGGCTGGGGAGCCAAAACGCAGAACCCATAAGATGAGAAGCTGGCAGAGTGGCTGCACTTTAAAGAGGAGCCATCTAGGATATACTTTGAATCATTAAGATCTTAAATCATAAGGCGATCAGTTGTCCACTGAGCAGTGGACAAACAGGTAAACCCCGCTAAAAGCTTTTTAATAATAAGTGGTGGCTGGTGTATGAGCTCGATTATAAAAGTGGCCATAACACCTTGTTGTAATTAATGTTGTTCTTGAAGTGTGAGGAGAACTGGGAGAAGTAATATGTGCAGATATGTTTTCCAGTTTGCAAAATCACCTGATGTAGCAAGAGAATGTGGCGTGAGAATGAGATCTGGAATTAAGAAATAATCAATGAGCATACTGTAGAGAAATCAGAATCGGGTGCTGTAGCTGAGCTTGAGTGACTGGGGAAATTACCCTGGAGGATCCATTGGTTAAAGTAAGTTGGAGAATAAGAATGAAAAAGTGATGTTCTTGATAGATACGGGAGCTTCTGTGTAAACCAGCAAGTGATTCCTCTAGATCAAAATGAAATATTGTGATAGTAATAGGAGCTGCTGGCCAAACAAAGAAAGCATTCTTTGTGTAGTCTGCTAAGTATGAACTGGAAAACAAGTGAGTACACATCAATTTGTTTGCTAGGAGCCCCTAGACCTTAATGAGAGGAGATTTCACAAAATTCACAGAATAACCAGGTTGGAAGAGACCCAATGGATCGTGAGCCCAACCATTCCCACCAATCCCTAAACCATGCTCCTAAGTACCTCATCCACCCTAACCTTAAACACCTCCAGGGACGGCGACTCAACCATCTCCCTTGGCAGACCGTTCCAATGACTAACCACCCTCTCCGTGAAGAATTTTTTCCTAATCTCAAGCCTAAATCTCCCCTGGCGGAGCTTGAGGCCATTCCCTCTCATCCTGTCCCCTGTCACTTGGGAGAAGAGGCCAGCACCCTCCTCTCCACAACCTCCCTTCAGGTAGTTGTAGAGAGTAATAAGGTCTCCCCTCAGCCTCCTCTTCTCCAGGCTGAACAACCCCAGCTCTCTCAGACGTGCCTCATAAGATTTGTTCTCCAGCCCCTTCACCAGCTTTGTTGCTCTTCTCTGGACTCGCTCCAGAGCCACAACATCCTTCTTGTGGTGAGGGGCCCAGAACTGAACACAGTACTCAAGCTGCGGTCTCACCAGTGCCGAGTACAGAGGGAGAATAACCTCCCTGGACCTGCTGGTCACGCCGTTTCTGATACAAGCCAAGATGCCATTGGCCTTCTTGGCCACCTGGGCACACTGCTGGCTCATGTTCAGTTGCTGTCAACCAACACCCCCAGGTCCTTCTCCTCCAGGCAGCTTTCCAGCCAGGCTTCTCCTAGTCTGTACCTCTGCTTAGGGTTGTTGTGCCCCAAGTGCAGGACCCGGCATTTGGCCTTGTTAAACCTCATGCCATTGGACTCTGACCAGCAGTCCAGCCTGTTCAGGTCCCTTTGCAGAGCCTCCCTACCCTCCAGCAGATCGACACGTCCACCCAGCTTGGTGTCATCTGCAAACTTGCTAAGGGAGGACTCAATGCCTTCATCCAGGTCGTTGATAAAGACATTAAACAGGACTGGACCCAGAACTGAGCCCTGGGGAACCCCACTTGTCACTGGCCTCCAGCTGGATTTAACTCCATTTACCACCACCCTCTGGGCCTGGTCATTCAACCAGTTTTTCACCCAGGAGAGTGTGCGCCCGTCCAGGCCAGAGGCCAACAGTTTCCGAAGCAGAATGCTATGAGAAACTGTATCAAAAGCTTTACTGAAGTACAGGAAGATACATCCACAGCCTTTCCCTCGTCCAAGAGTTTAGTCACTTGGTCATAGAAGGTGATCAGATTACTCTGGCAAGACCTGCCTTTCATGAACCCGTGTTGACTGGGCCTGATCACCCGGTTCTCTTGCAAGTGCTTCATGATCGCACTCAAGATCACCCGCTCCATGACTTTCCCTGGTACTGAGGACAGACTGACAGGCCTCTATTCCCTGGATCCTCCTTGCACCCCTTCTTATAGATGGGCACGACATCAGCCAGCCTCCAGTCCAGAGGAACCTCTCCAGTCATCCAGGACTGCTGGAAGATGATGGAAAGGGATTTGGCCAGCACATCCGCCAGTTCCCTCAAAACTCTTAGGTGGACTCCATCCGGCCCCATAGACTTGTGGGCATCTAGCTGGGCAAGCAAGTCTCTAACCACCTCCTCTTGGACCTTGGGAATCTCATACTTCTCTTCCAACCCTTGGGGTTGTGCACAGAGGGAACAATTTTCCTTACTGTTAAAGACTGAGGCAAAGTAGGCATTGAGTACTTCAGCCTTGTCTTCGTTCCCTGTTACTCTTGTTCCCTCTGCATCTACTAGGCACTGGAGATTCTCCCCAGCCCTCCTTTTGCTGTTGATATATTTGTAGAAAGACTTTTTGTTGTCTTTCACAGTCTTGGCCAATCGCATTTCTAGTTGGGCCTTAGCCCTCCTGACTTTTTCCCTGCACGTTCTCACTTCCTCCCTATAGTCCACCCAGGATGCCTGCCCCGAAGCAGGGGCAAAAGCAGTTACCAAAGCAGTTAGAGATAGAAACAATATTTGGGGCAGGAGGTACAAAATTTAAAGTGAGAGATCATCAACTAATCAAAGTATTGATTTTGTCTTTAAGACAGGTGGAAAGAACACTGGTAACAGCAGGGATTCTGGAACAGATTTATCCAGGCATGAGGACTTCTGAGATATCTGGAAGGCTAGAAACGTGGAACATGAGAAGATAAATTTGGCCTGTGTCAGGTAACACCCTCTGCAATTAGAAGATTGCAAGGGGGATAAAAATGATTATTGACAATATGGGTTATTAAAAGAGTATAAAGCAGAATATAAAGCTCCACTATTTCCTGTAAAGAAACTAGATAAAAGCTACATCCAATGGTGGCAAAACCCTGTACCTTGCCAACCAATTAAAAAATCAATTGTAGTTTACCATACTGGATTTGAAAGATGCCTTCTTCTGCTTGATATTGGCTGAAAGCAAAAAGTGACTTGCCTTTCAATAAGAAAACCCTGAAACTGGTAGTATAACACAACTAACCTGAACAGTATTGCCTCAAAGTGCTGAGAACACCTGAACTATTCTTGAGAACCAGCTAGCTCGAGACCTAGAAACATGAGACTGGAACCCTGCTGCAGTATGTGACCTTCTGAGAGTTACACAGATGCGGACTGTGAGCCACTGACCTTAAGTCTAATGAAATTTTGGACCGAGCAGGTATCAGATCTTTCAGCAGAAGGCCCAGCCTATGCAGCGACAACATACCTACCTTGGATTCAAGACCTCCAGAGGACACAGACAGCCCAAAAGGAAGCTATTTGCTGCACACTCATGCCAGGAATGGTAGAGGAACTCAGAACCTCTCTGGGAATGACAGGTTGGTGTTTATGGAAATGTCATGAAAGACAGGGGATGGCCTTAGAAGTGCTGACACAGCAGCTAAGCCCCTGTAAAAAGGGATGTAGCCTACTTCTCCAGATAATTGAATGGCCTGGATGCCTACGGGCAGATGCAGCTGCAGTTCTGGATATACAAGAATTCACTATGGGCCAAAAATGACTGTCATGGTGTCATGCACAGTTTTAGTGGTGTTGGGGTGGAAAGGTCACTGGCTTACCCCATCTAGATCAAGATGTGAATATAATCATCACTAACACTGTGAATCCAGCATCTTTCCTTAGGGGAGCTGCTTTAGAACCAGTGAGACGCGGAAGATTCCTGGTACACTGCCAGAAGCAGCTTCGTGAAGAAAGAACATCACAAAGCTGGATATGCAGTGGCTGCCACCAGAGAAGTGATCAAAGCCAGACCATTACCCCAAGAACATCAGCCCAGAAAGCTGAAATAATCACCTCAACTCAAGCACTGGAATTAGCAGAAGGATCACACACTACAAAGGTCACCAGAGAGGTACTACTGGCCGGAAAATTGGTAACAAATTAGCAGGAGATTTTGAGGCCAGGATTCCTGCAGAAAAATGCAGAGATATCTGCTTTGGTTCCAGACAGTAAACTTCAAATCCCTGATTCTGATTTAAAATTGGATAAATATTCAAGGGAAGATAGAAAATTGATTATCAATATGGCAGGAAAACAAAACAAACCCTTTGGGGTATGAATAATAGGAATGCAAATAGATCTCTCCGAACCCCCAATAAAACAGTGGGGCGCACTGGTATTCATTAGCATTAACAGATACTATCTCAGGTTGGCCAGAAGATTTCTTAGTTGAACTTATGCCTCGTTTGGAGTGCCTGCAGTAATATTGTCAGGTACAGGTACACATTTGTGCTAAAACAGTAAAAAATTAGTGAAATTTAAGAACTGATTGGCAGTTACATTCTCCATACTGACCACAGGCCAGAGACCAGGTGGAGAAAATGAATCATCAGATTGTTGCTGATAAAACAGCAATCAGCTAAAATTTGTCAAGAAGCCAATCTATATTGGCATCAAGCACTTCTTTTGACCTTGTTTAGGTTTTGAAATAATGAAAGTAAAGTGTTAGCCCTGTATACCACTTGCAGTATACAGAAGAAGATCTCACAGAATTAGGTGAGAATTTATCTAATCAGCTAACAAAACTAGCTGAACTTGTTTGAGAAACAAACAAAATGAAAAAAGGAACAAGCTGCACAGTGTAGAAGTTTAAAATCAATCTGTACATCCCTTATTTTCCCATAGGTTGGATGCCTTTGTAAACATTTGGGGAAACTTGCCTGTATAACATACAATAGTGTGGCCTTGTGTTTAAATGCCATTTTTCCAGTATTCCATGTATTCTGGGAATCCCCACAAGTATTCACACCTTTGGAAATTATATGTGGTTGTCAGAACTGCCACACAAATCTGAAACTACGCTGGCTTCCATTTAACACCAGGAGTAGCCATGCCCCTAAATTATAATAATTTAAAGAGATGTATTTGTAAGTACGCAAGAAACCTCAATTATACCCTGAGCCCTGGGGGCCTCAAATCTTGAAACTAGGATCAGTTTTAGAAAATAAAAATGAAATTGATTATCTGTAATTGAGATACCATAAGTAATTTTCTGACTTTGAGGGCATGAGTTGATCTCCTAAACTTGCCCTGGTTAAAACAGTGTTAAAACAGTGCCCTGGTTTTCTCAGTGTTATAACATTGAAACTATCAGTTTTGTTAACCCGTATAGTGTACCAATGTGCATTTAGCTGTTGTCAGTGAACAGAACATCACTCATAACAGTGCTAGCAGGACTCCTAGTATTGCTTCTATTACTGTTGTTTATAGAACTATGCCTGATAAACCCCTCCATGAGATTCGTGCAGGATCTAATCACAGCAGTAAAGATGCTTGTCCTGACTAGATATGAACCACTAGACTCACAAGAAATAGAACCAAGGCTTTGATTCATGACCTAAAGAAACGGGGGGATGTTAGGATCACATTTCACCTCGGGCCCCAGCAGAAGTAACCAATTAGCCAGTTCAGAGTGGGCCATTGTGTGAACAAAGGACCAGCCGCAGAGATAAGGAAGGTGGGGAGTATTCTGGGCAGTTAGAAACTGTTCAGGATGTTGTAAACCCTTCGGCCTTGAAGACTGCCGAACTAAGACAACTATGCAAACTTAATTGATCTATTATCTGGCTTGTAAAAGTCTGTACGGTAATTGTATGTGTTTGTATGGGTATAAATATATACCCATATGGCTGGGGGTCCTGCTCCTCTGTCTGCGAGGACCCTGGCCGGCCAGTTATCTGATTTCCTATGCGCATTTAATAAATATTTACATTGCTAGCACCTTTGTCTCGCCTCTTAGTATCTTGCACCCTAACTTCTGGGGGCTCGTCCGGGATACTAACAGCGAGACAAGAATCCGATTTCCGATTCAGTCCGATTTCGGATCGTGAAAGGCAAGCCTCCTCGAGGAAGGTGAGTAAATCCGATACCTGATTCTGTGGAGCTCACTAGGGAAGAAACTGGACGCAGTATTGCTTCCCCTGGCCGGCCAGTTATCTGATTTCCTATGTACATTTAATAAATATTTACATTGCTAGCACCTCTGTCTCGCCTCTTAGTATCTTGCACCCTAACAAATGTAATTAAAATTTTAGTTAATTTTGAAAGTATGTGAAGAAATAAGAGGTGATAGACAAATTAGAAACATGAATACACTTAAAGAGATATGCAGGAGGAAGAGTTTTATAAACGTTTATGAACACAAATAGGCAGAACAGCCTTTGACGATGTAAGGTGTCAGTAGATGCATGAAAGGTTAGGAAAAAATATGTTGTTAGGTTTCTTATAAGTTCTACAATGTTTTTCAGATGAGAAAAATGGTGAATGGATATGCTGAAGTATTTACATCTGTTTTTAAACATATAGCAAATATCACTCAGGGAAGGAACCATCTTAGATTCTCCAGAAATTACTTAAAATGTTCTCAGTGGAATTGCTGAAATCTCAAATGGATAAAGAAGTTAATCCTAGGCAATCAGCACCTACTGCGTACTCTGCACTTGTGTTTACAAAACTCTCAAACAGGTTGCAGTTGGTTAATACTTAATGAGTATCTGTTAAAGGCATACAAATATGAACTTCAAAAAATAGAGAAATGTAATGGCATAAGTCTGCCTTAATCATCTACATGTAAGAAAAAATCCCAATGTTGATATCAAATGCAATAAGGCTAGATTAGAAAATGCAGAGTAAGTGATGATACATGTTTTAAGTCATCACTGAGTCCTTTTAGTGTTTTCATGATGGTAGAAAGAGAGAGAGCAGTTACTTTGGACTACAAGGTTCACTTACCATTACTGTCATAGGTGAAAGCAACACCTCCATTGGAATTTGGGGCAATAACTTCAGAATTTAGCATCAGTGTTGGCAAATACAAAGACTATGATAATTGAGGGGAATAACACACCACCAATTCTAGAGCAGAACAGGGAAGAGGTGTTTGTAAGAGTGAAAAAGCGTAACAACCTGGTAGAAGTGACTGGAGTACAAGGAAGGGGCTCTTTATCAGGACTACAGTGATTGGATGAGGGATAATGATTTTAAACTGAAAGAGGGGGGATTTAGATTAGATATTAGGAAGAAATTTGTTACTGTGAGGGTAGTGAAGCACTGGAACAGTTGCCCAGAGAACTCATGGATGCCCCATCCTTGGAGGTGTTCAAGGACAGGATAGATGGGGCTATGAGCAACCTGATCTAATGAAAGGTGTCCCTGCGCATGGCAGGAGGGCTGGAAATAGATATCTTTATAGTCCCTTCCAACCCAAACCATTCTAAAATGCTAAGAATACTGTCAGTGCCTTCTTCAGGAACTTATGGTATTAGGAATATATCTTGCAAATCTGTTCATTGGCATGGAACAGATGCCTGGTCAGCCATGAGGGAATAAAAGCTTCAGGCACACAAATAGCAGACAGCATTTAATCGCAAATGCAATGAAAGAATGAAGTTAAGCAATTGTGCATTGCTTTTGTTGCAGAGAGCGAGTGTGTACTGCTGCTGTCTGCTCTGTAAAGATATGAAGATTCTGATAGATGGTAGCTCTTTCAGTGAAAGCAAGAAGGAGATAATTAGCTAGGTGATGTCTAACACAACGGACAATACCACTGTAGAGTTCAAAGAAGACTGTGAGTGAAACGTGAGCTATGAAAGTTGCATTTTGTGTTAGCAGATAAAATTTAGAAATTGCTTTTCATCTTGGAAAAAGGATAGACAGGGTATAATCTGAATAAAAGTTATCTCCTAATGTAACAGACTTAACTTTAAAAATATTCTTATTTTTGGACAGGAGTCTTCAAGAAGAGTACCCATCAGTTGACAAGAGGCATGTAGGAGTCTTAAAATGTTCAGTGTATGAGAAATATACTTCTACATTTACTGGAGTCTTTTGATTAGAATGTTCTTAATTTTCCTGATGATGGAGAGGTTTAAGAAATTGAAAAATTTGAATGATATTAATAATATTTCAAAGCCACACAATCTTAGCTCCTAAATCTATAACTTAGATAAGCAGTGTCCTTCATTTCACTTAATGCTTCATTTTTATAAAGTAGGTGGAATTCGGCTCATCTAATTTTAACCTTCAGAAAGTAATCTGCTTCTATTAGCCTGCTATCTTAAATTCTCCTCAGCCGATGGGTTGAGAAGGGCACCTCACTAAGGTCATCATCAAATAATAAAACAGGAAAAATATCTAAAACAGGTGGAATAAACATGTAAAAAATATAGAATAACATTGTGCCTACAGATTGCCTGTCTTTCCTTCTTCCCTTCTTGCAACCCTAGAGACACAACTCAGAGACTAGACCTCTAACTTCATAACACAGCTAAGTGTAATAATCCTGCTTCTCAGTAACTAACACTCATTCTATCCTTAGTTCGCTATGACAAACTACATTTGGAAAACAAAAGACGTCTTTGGCTTCTGCAAGTGCTTTACAGCACACAGTTTCAGATGGTAGCCAGTGTGCCATGTAGATTCTGAGTCACAATGTGTTATGCACATCCTGAAGAATACTTCTTTTCCAAGAAATGGTACAAGCAGACAGCCAAGGACACCACAATATCAATGCTGTACGTGGTATCTAAGTGAAAGTATTATCACATTACAGCTCCCCACCTTGACAATGAAGGTTTCAATAAACTATCACTGTCATTAAATTCACACCAGATGTTCTAAACTAGAGGTGCAAACTTCTTTCCCTCTTTCTACATTTAACATAAATTGTAGTAAGTTGTTCCATGGATTTGTTTTCATGCAATTCTGAAACATATAATGATTGAAGCATAGATCATATCTTGTCCCCTAAGGCAGAAAGAAGTAAATCTGATGATCTCTTTAGGTCCCTTGGTTGAAAACAAATACTCAGAAAAATTCCTCTGAAAGGCAACTACAGCCTAGAAAAAGCTGGTGCTGATAATTCACTAGCACTAGCAAACTTGCTTAAATAGCCATTTAACTCTGGAACTCCCCAGTCTCTACCTGAATACTGGTCACTTGAATTGGACTCTATGATAGTTTTTTGTGACTTCTAGTGATGTTTTAAACTCACAATTTTTAATCCTCCTTGTGGGAAATCTTCTGTACATTTATATAATATGATTTTTTAAAAAATAGAATCTTGAAGAATTTTTTCCTGGGTGGAGAGAATGTAAATGATCATGAACCATTCATTACATCTGACAGCAACAACTTTCTCAAGAAAATATCAAAAAAATCAGAAAGAAAACAGATTTTTGCTTCCAACACATAAAGCCTTTAGTGCACAGTGAGATAAAAAAGAGGAAATGTTTTACAAAAAGTATTTAAGCTGTAACCAAGGTCTTTCTTGTATCTATTTTCTGCCTTAAGCCACATATTTTAGTCTGGCAAGCTTCCACTGCACCACTGAAGAAATATATTTTTTTTTAACTATGAGAATTAAGAAGAGAGAAATTTCTGCCTGTTTAGGAGGAAGCTTAATAAAATTGCATTGGTACTTTCACAAGTAAATTCCAGTTTGCTTTAGGGAAAATTGGTATAAATAGTGACCTTCTCCAAAATCAGTAAAAGGGACTTTAATGGCATAAATATTTAAACATGCTTTCAATAATCAGGATGAAAATAGGCTAATTATGGAAGCATTTAATATATCCATGTGTCCACTCACAGTCTGTGAGCTTAAACTTCATAAAGGTAGTTATTCATTGAACTGCTTGGAAACACAGAGATGATTTTTCCTTAAGTGCTTCCTTCCTTTGTGCTGTATGTTTAAAAACTAGCTTTAAGTTGTAAACAGTTTTGCATGAACCTGGCTGCTGACTTATTGTTAACCCAGGTCATGGGAATCTTTGCAGTAACAAAATAAATACAGTCATGATTCCTTTAAACTAGACACTATGAACACTTTGCAGAAAATGCTATTATGATTGTGAAACATTCCTCAAAGAAATAATCTAAATATGTAAGAGACACAGAACAAATGGGCTTTTTAAGTGCCTTTTCCTACATGCTCCAGTACTATCAGATATAGCTGGGTAACAGCATGAAGAAATTTAAAAAAATATTGTTTCTATGTTTTGTCAAGGATACTTTCTTCAAAACCACTTACTGTGTTCAGTTCTGGGCCCTTTGCTACAAGAAGGATGTTGAGGCTCTGGAGCGAGTCCAGAGAAAATCAACGAAGCTGGTGAAGGGGATGGAGAACAGGCCTTACAAGGAGCGGCTGAGGGACTTGGGGTTGTTTAGCCTGGAAAGAGAAGGCTGAGGGGAGACCTTATTGCTCTCTACAACTACCTGAAAAGAGGTTGTGGAGAAGAGGGATCTGTCCTCTTCTCTCAAGTGATACAGGACAAGGGGGAACAGCCTCAGACTCTGCCAGGGGGTTCAGGCTGGACATCAGAAAAAATTTTTTCATGGAAGGGATCATTGGGCACTGGAACAGGCTGCTTAGGGAGGTGGTCGAGTCACCATCCCTGAAGATATTTAAAAGACGGGTGGATAAAAGTGCTCAAGAATATGATTTAGTGGCAGATAGGAATGGTTGGACTCTATGATCTGATGGGTCTTTTCCAACCTGGTGATTCTATGATTCAAAAATTGTAGCTGTCATTTATTGCTTGTCTGATGTCTGCATGAAGTCCCTATTCAGGTTCACTGGTTATCTGTATCTTATATATTTAAATTTGCTTTGTTTTTTTTCCTGCAGTGCTGTGAAGTTAGCAGATGGGCTGTAGCAGTATGTTAACTATACATTCTGCATGGAATAGAATAATTTATAATAGGTTGTAGTGTTTAGTCAGATGAACATGCTGATTATATAACAAATGAAATAAAAACCTTGTGAAATCTGAATGTGAAGAAGTTCTGTTCAGGAAAATATGTAACATAAATTGTTTTGCAGAAATGGGCACAACCATGCAATAAATTAGCTGAAATCTGGCTGAGTACATCCTATTGTAATTTCACTGTTTTATTCAGCTGTTATAATGTCCTGTATGTGGGTGCTGGTTCAGCAGATGCCTCTGCTACCTGGTGGAAAGAATGGCTAGCCAGGAGAAGCCAGATTCTTGATTAAAAAGATAAGGGTTACAAATGTAAGCAAATATAGTTAAGTATGAAGAGAGAGTGCATAATCAGAGATCATACAGTTTTAATTACTTATAATACTCTTCTAGGCACCTGTGATTTGTAGTTTATGTTTTCCTAAGCAAGAGGTGGTTTCTTTCTTTTTTAGATTTCATATAGTAGTTGGAAATGAACATTTTTCCCTGGAAATATGTCCAGTTTCTTTTTGAAACCATGTAAGCTTCCAGCCTGCACAACGTTTTCAGTTGGAGCATTACTGGAGTTTCATTGCTGGTTGTTTTTTGTTTTGTTTTACTTTGTTGTGTGGGTTTTTTTAATTTTCTAGCTGCTGTCCTAATTTGATGCCTGTGCTCCATTTTCTAGGGAAAAGCATCCCGCATTTAAACTGCTTCCCTATTTGTCTTCTAATTCCTCAATTGTCTCAACACAGAGCTCTGTTCTTTCTCACACATCTCCTTTCCAGGATGAAGGTTTCTAGTCTATTTAATTGTTCTTCATGATGTTCCTGTTAAATACCTGTGATGATGCTTGTTGCTCTTTTCTAAATCTTTTCTAATGATGTAACTTTTGACAGAGGAGGACTAGAATTGCACACAGGACTCAAAATGAGGGACCAGCACTTCTTTGTGTAGCGACATGGCATAGATCTGCATTTCTCTCATTTATTTTCCACTGGCTTTTTTTGTCCTTTCCTGACTGTTCCTCTTATGTCTTCCCAGAACTGAGAGTCACAACATCCCAATCAGAATGAATTATAGGTAGTTAGGAACTATTCTCCACATACAATATTTTAAGCTTACCTATTTACATCTGCCACTTTATTACCCATTTTATTGCACGAAATTCTGCAATAGTTCTTCAGTTTGCTTTTCTTTTTACATCTCTTAATATCCTCAGTAATGTCACCTCATTGATTTTCATGTTTTACAGAGCTGTTACAAATATAATGAACGGCACCAACCTAGGCAGAGACATTAATGGCGTTTTACTGATTACTTGCATCACTATGAATATTGACTATTTCTATCCTTGACTTACGGTCTTTAACTAAGTACTGACATTCAATGGTAGATCACTTGATTTACTAGTGTGATTTACTGGAAGCTTTTCTGAACATTTTGGATGACAGGAATATTACCATACAACTGCTTTGCAGCTGCTCTTTTTTCAGAAGACCTTCAATAGATTTGTGAAGCCTGACTCCCATTACAAAGGCGCCAAGACCCCTCCCCAGTGGACTGTTCTAACCCATTTTCCCCACCCATTTTATTCCTTAGAACAGTTTCTTCAAGTTCTCTCAAATTCAACAAAGACTGATTTGTAGCTCCCAGTATGCCCCTTGGAAAGTTTAAAAAATTTGCACTCACACTTGCCATTCAGCAACCTGCTGATACCAAGGCAATTTGAACTGGTCAATTAGACCATCAGTGAGTAGTATACATTTTTCATTCTAGTGTTCCTCTAAAATTTTGTAGTCAATACAACTGTGGCCTTTTTACTTGCAACTCTCAATGTTCTATCCACATCACTTCTGCCAATACTAAAATCTGAGACAAATAAGAGAGGTTTCAAGTGGGAATTACTCAGAGTTCATCCATCATAAGTACAAATGCAAAGTGCAATCTTGTTTTCTATCATAACCGTTTTGTTCTTCGATCATTTACTTGACTGTAGATTTCTACTTCTAGCTTCTTGTGAATTTGGAAAAGGTTCTATTCATCATTTCCTGTGCCTTTGCAAATTCCTCTGTGCCACTTTGTGTTGTACCCAGAGCATGATTTTGTAAAGTAAAGGAGGACAGGACTCTCTTCTTTGTTTCCTCAGAATCTGCACTTACATTCCTAAGACTAGACATAGGTATGTGTTTAACAGTCATCTTTGCATGTGCCACAATGTAAATAAAATGTTAAATTTGGAAAATTTTGTGATTTTTTGAACTTTGAGTTCTTTGGGTCTTCACTACTAGCAATGCAGTTTCACATATTTATGAATTGAGTGTGACTTGTAATCATCAACATCCCTGATTGGCAAGAATCCCATTTTCTGTAGACACATTTTCACATGCTAATCTCTCTGCTGAGAGAATATGCAGGGTTTTTTTCGTTTGTTTTGTTGTTTTGTTGTGTTTGGTTTTTTTCTTCCCTACTCTGCCCCATAGCTAGGAGGCTGAGGGAGCTGGGAATGGACATAGCCAGGACAGCTGAATCCATCTATCTGAAGACATATCCCATTCCGTATGACGTTATGGGAGTAAAGAGGAAAAAGGGGAATGTTTGTGGTTATTGCTTGTGTCTTCTCAAGTAACCATTGGATAAGGCCCTTTTGCTTTCCAGGAAAATGTCTAAAATTCTGCCAGCTGATTGGGAAGCAGTGAATAAATTCCTTGTTTTGTTTTGCTTGTGTGAGCAGTTTTGTTTCACCTATTAGACCGTTTTTACCTTGACCTGGGATTTTTCAGCTTTTGGTCTTTCAATTCTCTCCCCCATCCCACTGAAAGGTGGGAAGTGAGTGAATGGCTGTGTGAAGCTTAGATTCTGGCTGGAATCAGCCCACCATATGTGGATAAAATAGTTCATTTTAAGTGGATACAAACTGATCTTGTATACCTTTTGCAAGAACATTCTAGAAAGAAAGAAAAAGAATATTATTATTACTCATAAGCTTCCTCTATAGCTCTGTAAAAATTCTGTAATAGGCTACATATATGCCTGCTCTGAACACTTTCCCTGTGAAAGCTGACATCTCCATTTCAAAATTCTCGAATGTTCCCCTCTCATCAAAGCTGTCCACCTCCAGCCCAGCTATAAGATCTCCAGCCCACGTCAGGTGAGCTTTTGTGACAGCCATAGCTCTTGGCAACCAATTGAAAAATATAATGTTTGGATTATTTTCTAAGAGATCTTTTCTTTCCTCTTAGAAGCTGTACATGCATACCTCCTGTTGTATTTCTCGTTTGCTCTAACATTTATTCCTAGTCTCATTAGTAGTTTAGTGAAGGGTACTGTTGAATGTCAGTTTTCCCTTAGTTGTTATGGACAAGGAAAGACAGATTTGAGCTGATATGTACATTTGCTCTCCTCTTCACAATCTTAGCAGTTTCTTTCAGTCCTTAACTTACAATATTTGTTGAGGGAATCCAGAAGCAGCTGCAAAGTTTATTTCTAAAATACAGTAGCTTTTATTAGAAAAAAGGATAAGGTCCAGTAAAGCACCACAGCATTGAAGTCCTGGTGTCATGCATGCAGATATTTTACCATTGATTGGATATCAGATATATCACAGACTGCCTGATGCAAAGCTCTTACAGCTTTATCCGAGCATGGACAGCTAGCTCTATGCTGGAAGTATGAAAATGGAAGATTCACTTCTCTGGCTTAAAGAAAAATAATCACAAAAACTTTTCTTTTCTCTCCAAGACTTTTCTCACACTGGCCTTGGAATGCTTTTTTCTGATCCTCCACCTACCTAAGCTTCATCTGTTCATCTCCAGGGGTAGGCACTGTAGCATTAAGTTCACTTTAAGATGGCAGAGCAAACCTTTCAGATTAGATATCCAAGGCTGTTGGCTTCTTTTTTTAATAGCTTATTGATATTTGTCATTAAAGTAAGAAAGGAAGTCTCTCTTAGACCACAGCTCTTCAGAAATTCATCTTGAGATCATTTCTATCTACCCAGTTTGGAAAAACTAGCTAGCAATATCACTGCAAATACATGGGTGGATTGCTATGGTGATCCTGTCCCAGTAATAAACCTCCTCTATGGATCTTCATACAGGTTCTTACTCCGTACAAATGGAATACATGAGGATTAGATCAGAGGTGAGAATGGCTGCATTTGACTGTGATGTGCAGCCTGGTCTAGAGGGATGCATCCCTGCCCATGATAAGGAGGTTGAAACTAGATAGTCTTTAAGGTCCTTTAACACAAATCATTCAATGATTCTATGATTCCATGAAAAACTGATGAAATGCACAAGCAGATGAAGTTAAAATTAAGTAAGAAAATTAATTCAGTCATTTCTTAGCATTTCATATTTTAAGTTAGGCTTCTCATTCTCTTTTAGCATGTTTTTGCACTACATGGGAGATTTTATGTGTTTTTAAATTAAAGTGGAAAAAATATCAGATGGAACTATGAAATTTCTGTCACTTTAGACAGCATGTTAATCAGCTGCAGACAGCAGTAAAAAGTGTCTTGTGAGGCAGTGAACACATGTATGACAATGAAGCTCCAAATTTCTTACACAGCAATTCAACTCTGGGGACAGCACTGTCAAACACTCAGATAGATGCAGCAAATTTATTATGATACTGAGACTCAAAGCAGATATACAGCAGAAGTAAAGCTCCTTCCTACAAGTTAGAAATTACCTAAGTCCTTTATCACTGCCAAAATAAGGCTAAGTGAAGGAGAAGGACAGGTATTTCTTCCCTTAATAACACAGGCATGTCACAAATATTAACAATGAGAGCAATGAATAGCATTTAATTACTATCAATAGAAGGGAAAAAAAAGTCAGCTTGCCTTCTCCTGCATTTTCTTCTACAGAAATTGATATCATGTTTAAAAAAAAAGATTGGGAACTGCCTCAATGCATAAGCAATTTTTAGAAAATTGCAATGTGAACAATTTAAGCCATGTTTTTTGTTGAGGTTTTGTTTTGATTTTTTTTCCTGCCAAGACATATTCATATGTGAGAACATTTTTGCCTTGACAGGAAGATGTTTTTGAATAGCAGGAGCATTAAAGATACTTTCTAAGTAGAGCCAGTTTTTCTGACATCTCTACCACTCTTCCTTAAGAAGGGCCAAAAACAAGAAAAAAGAATTAGTAATTATATCCCAGGCTTCTGTCTTACAAAGATGATAATGGAAAATAGAACTTGATTTACGTGTAAATTCTATGCAATATTTCTTACAGCTAGGTGACTAACACTGATGTGAAGATTTATAGTTTAGAAATAACAATTTGCATTTTCCCTTTTTAAAAAAAAAACAAACCCCAAACCTTTTCAATACATATTCTGTCACTGTTATTTCTAGTTGCAGCAAAGAGTGTTTCAAAATTCAGATTCACAAAACTGTTTTTTATTATTCCAAATAAAAAGTCTTTTTACGCTGTCCCATGTGAGGAATATTCTGCAGAGCACAGTATTTTTCTACCTCTAGATGTCTCCCTTCACCATTCTCCTATAATTGTGATGCAATCAAACCACTCACTTTCCAAGAATCCTACATCTAAGAAGAACGTGTACCATGAAGTACCATATTATTCATCATTTTTATTTAATACAAGACAGGCTTGAATCATTTGTGCATTAAGACACGGCATACTTTGAATACTTACATACGGTATCTAAGTTGGCAAACCTAGCTATAAATTCCAGTATCTGAAAGATGATTGCACAATATTTCAATATTTCTATGCCTCTACAATGAAAAATTCCATTTGTTTGCCAGGTAAGGAATCTTCTTAAGATAAAATTTAACCACAAATAATACAATCCTTGTTTAGTATAAAGCCAATTACAGGCTTTAAATGATTATTCACTTCTCCCTGATGAATACATTTCTTATGACACAGAGCCTAGCAGTAAAATCATATGAGAAAAGTTGCTACTCACCAGTAACCGAAAAATAACAGGAGTTGCTTCTGCTATTCACCTGCGCATGCTTTAAGAGGACTCATGAACCTTGAGGAGGCTATAGTTTCTGCTTTAATAGTGCTATTCTTAAGAGTAACCTTTAGGGAGCAGCAAACAGTTCTCAGTTTCATTTCAAGATACTCAGTCTTTATCAGGTATCAACAAGAAGGAGAAGCAGCCAATCTGCTTCCAGGTCTTTAAATGAACCTGCACAGATGGAAGGAAGTGCCTATAGGTGGCCTGTGACAATATCAGACTGCACAGGGCCAAACTCAAGCTTTTGAGGAAGGCTCCAAGCCAGCAAACTGCTGATTCTTTACCTTAGAGAAAATGCTTCATGGTAGCCACTGTGTTTGTTTTTAATTGAGAAAAATATTGTGATAACCATGGCAACCATTAATGAAACAGTGGGACAACTATGAAAAATGTTTTAACTTAAGAAAATACTTTGTCATTACATAGTTATGAGGAACCCCACACATTTAAAACTTGTATGTGAGAGTTTTCATACACAAAAATTTTTGCTAATATGTGTCATTACTGGATTATGCTACCATGTTATAATTACTGCTGTTAACTTTAATCTATCCTATTCTGGATGAAATTTATAAGTAAAAGCATTTACATACCTGAATATTGTCTGTGGCACCAATGATAAATACATCTCCAGAGTGATGATGAGGATGAACAATAAATTCAGTTGTTTTCTAAGAGAATGAGAAAAATATAGGATCTTGTTATAATCTTGAAATATTAAGGTTTTACAAATGATATATAACTAAGAAAATCTTTTGATTACTGAAATGGTCCCTTTTTATCTAAACAGACTATAAAAAGATTGCCATTTTTCTCTTTTCTTTTGTCAGAACACACACTGGAAGATTAAAGCTACTTTTGTTCTCTTTAATTGAGTATGTACTGCATTGTTTTCTCTTTTGCAAAGCAAAGAAATTGCATCTACCTTGCTTTTGTCCACTTGCAATCATGTCAATTCACAAAGGAGCTTCCCAGTCCAAAACACAACTGTGACTTAGACTTGGAGGTATTACAAATGTTCCATGGGTCTAGCAACTACAAAAAATTGCTCTAAATAGTAAGTACTAATTAGAGTAACACTGTGCAACTACAGATTAAATACAGTCTGTAATAGCGCACTCTGTAACTTTCTATCATAACAGCTTCATGTACAATAACAGAAAGAGACTTCCTTGCTTTCTATTTGTTCAGCTATAAAAATCACAATATCAAGATAGTATTAATACTTTGTGATGCAGAACTGTGAAAACCACAAAGGTCAAAACTAAAGATTTCTCTGCTAGAAGTACCTTTTTGAGAACTGACTCTAGAGAAGCTTTGCCAGTTGCTTCTCCAGAAACACCCTGAATTTTCTAAGCAAATTTGAAAGCATTGAGCTCAGCAAGTTGAGCTGAGAATAGTGATCCTTTTTCACATCAGTCAAAGCCACATGAACAACTTGACCAAGTAACACGCAATGTCTTAGTTTCCAAAAAGAGCTTTGTCTTGTCTATAATAACTGGTACACAAAAGAGTAAAGCAATACATATAATACAGTTTTGCTTATGGTCTTGACCACCTAGAAAACAGCTGTTTAAAAAGGCTCTAAGAACTGAGAGTAGTTCTAATTTTAAAAGACAGTGGGTTTGGAGAAACTGAGCAAGATGTATGTTGTTGGGAGGTCTTTCTGTGTTTAGTTTAGCTTTTGTCTTGTTTCATTTTTTATGGATAGATGGGTTTTGATTTTGGTTTTTTCCCTACATTTTGAAGTAAAATTAGAAAAAACCTGGCTTTCAAAATGCAACAAGTTGACAAGTTCTGTGCTCTCCACAACTACTTTTATTTTTACTTTTCTTGCATCTTTTCTATCATTGCTTTGAGCTGTGGTACTCTGTTATTATACCAAGTTTGACCTTGGTTCTGGGGAAGGCTATGGAACAGATCATCTTGAGTGCCATCACACAGCATGTACAGAACAAACAGGGATCAGGCCTAGTTAGCATGGGTTTACGAAAGGCAGGCAGGTTGCTCACTTAATGGACAAGGGAAAGGCCGTGGATGTAGCAAACCTGGACTTTAGTAAAGCTTTTGACACCATTTGTCACAGATTTCTCCTTGAGAAACTGGCTGCCACTGGCCTGGACAGGCGCACTCGCTGCTGGGTAAAAAAGTGGTTGGATGACCAGGCCCAAAGAGCCTGGGTAAATGGAGTTAAATCCAGTTGGAGGCCAGTTACAAGTGGTATTCCCCAGGGCTCAGTGCTGGGCCCAGTTCTGTTCAATATCTTTATTGATAATCTGGATGAGGGGATTGAGTGTACCCTGAGCAAGATTGTGGATGACACTAAGCTAGGTTGAAGTGTGGATCTTCTTGAGGACAGAGAGGCTCTGCAAAGGGATCTGAACAGGCTGCATTGATGGGCTGAAACGAACTGTAGAAGGTTCAACAAGGCCAAGTGTGAAGTCCTGCACTTGGGACAACAATCCCATGCAGAGCTACAGGCTTGGAGAAGAGTGGCTGTAAAGCTGCCTGGCAGAGAAGGACCTGAGGCTGTTGGTTGACAGTGACTGAACATGAGCCAGCAGTGTGCCCAGGTGGCCAAAAAGGCCAATAGTATCTTGGCTTGTATCAGAAACAGTGTGACCAGCAGGTCCAGGGAGGTGATTGTGCCCCTGTACTCAGTAGTGGTGAGGCTGCATCTCAAATAATGTGTTCAGTTTTGGGCCCCTCACTACATGAAAAATATTGAGGCTCTGGAGCACGTCCAAAGCTGGTGAAGGGGCTGGAGAACAAGTCTTATAAGGAGCAGCTGAGGAAACTGGGGTTGCTTAGCCTGAAGAAGAGGAGGCTGAGAGGAGACCTTGTCACTGTCTACAGCTACCTGAAAGGAGGTTGTAGAAAGGTGGGTGTTGGTCTCTTCTCCCAAGTGGCAGGCAATAGGATGAGAGGAAATGGCCTCAGGCTGTGCCAGAGGAGATTCAGATTAGATATTAGGCAAAATTTCTTCACTGAAAGGGTTATCAGGCACTGGAACAGGATGTCCAGTGAGGTGGTTGAGTCACCATCCCTAGAGGCATACAGTGAGGTGGGTGTCAGTCTCTTCTCCCAAGTAACAATGATAGGAAGAGAGGAAATGGCCTCAGGTTGTGCCAGAGGAGGTTTAGATTGGATACTAGGAAAAACTTCTCTGAAAGGGCTGTCAAACTTTGGAACAGGCTGCCCAGGGATGTGGCTGAATCATCATCCCTGGAGAAGTGTAGATGTGTAGGTTGATGCTTAAGGATATTGTTTATCTGGCAGTGTTAAGTTTATGGTTGGACTGAACTTTCTTAAGGGTTTTTTCCATCATAAATGATTTTATGTTTCTATTAGGTGGCAACCCTGTTTGGCCTTCTATTAGGTGGTGTGAACACAGCTGATTCACAGGTTCTAGAAACTGCGGAATTTTGTGGTTCTGGATTCAAGCTTTCAAATCTACACTCTAGAAAAGAAAGCATACAGGAATATATTAATTTTTTGCTGTGGCATAAGAATTTGCCTCCTTAATCCACTTTGAATGGAAACTTTGTTCGCTAGGAAGCAATAGGAATCAATGCATTTATTTACAAAGTAATGTCCGACTGCCATGAGCAAGAGTACCGGAGGTTGAAGTAAAGCAAGTACAATATTTATGGTCCTGAGCCAGAGCTTGTAATTCCTGTCCATTCAAACATTTTTGTTTGAATATTTCATGTAACAACATTTTTTAAGGAGCATCAGAAACAGTGCGTATTAGAGTAAATACTTATTTTGTTTTACATTAAAAATTGAAAACCACAAGTGATTCAATTACACATGACAGTAGATGACTAGAAAAGGACAGGCATTCATGAACTGCTGAATTTCATAAACAAATGAAACTTCTGAGACATTGTAGGCAAACCCTTTTTTATATCTACATAGCTTTTATGTCTACAAGAAACGACAGATAACATTTCAAAAAAGTCCAAGTTCCAGGACTACTTTTTTCATCAACTAGCTTCATGCTTAGTCTTAGAACTTTATACACCATACAGCACAATTCTAGTTAGAAATTAATAACTACAAGTAATCACACAATTACATCAACAATTCCATATAAAGAGATGACAACAATCTTAAATTACACAAATATTTAATATCTCAGAGTTCTTCTGGAAGTCAGCTTCTATTATGAGGAAGGTTCACTATACCATTAGAAAACTACTTCACTAACTATGGTAGTGCAAAAAAGCATCATCTTTCTGAGAGCTGAGCTCAGAAAGTTGGAGAAACTAAAAGAAATGTGATGACTGATGTAATAGCACACTATTTTAGAAGATGTGTGAGGTACATGAGTCAAATAATTACTGTCCCTCCTTTTGTATCAGCTGTGCTTTCATAGGCAGAACCAAGGATAATTACATAAATCAATATAAATTATGAGGAAAAACTTGTAATAAATACCTTAAAGCAGATAAAATGCTAGCTATTTCAGGCCTATGTAGCTGCAGCAAGTGAGGATGAATGACTTCTTTCATTGATGAAAAAGGGTCTGGGAGCTGAAGGACTGTGTGCGTCTTCACACTGAATCTAGAAGAGAATATCCCATATGCTGGCAAAAAGCAGTCTGTCCCAAAACTACAAAGTAAAGGCTCTTCCTGGTTTTAGGGAAGAAAGAATATCCACACTAAAATGAAGAATTATTACAACCACTGACACTTTACAACCTCTCACATTAAAGTAATAAATTTCTGTGCTGTAATAGTACCAGAGATCTTACTTGAAAAATCTTCTGTGGTAGAGTCCTGTGCCACTTGATCTATAAAAGGTACGGATCAGACAGACATTAACAGTATTGCTAAATGGCCAGAAAAGACACTGCAGACTAAAACAAGCATAATGACTGCAAAATCAATATTATTAGGAGTTTACTTAAAAGATGGGGAATAATGGTTGTAATTATGTGTATTACCTCAAAACCACTCTGTGCTGGCACAGGATTCATATTATATATCTTCTGAAACATCATGTAGCTGGAGAACCTGAGTTCATATGCATGCAGAAAATCATCTGACATACTCTCTCTTATGTGGTTACAAACAGAAACATGAGGCTATAGAAATCACCCAATCAAAACATGCTCTGAAGAATGCTAATAAATATTAGACCTTCTGTATAGATGTTTGTCTGTTATTGCTACTTTTATTAATTACTGTTATTAATTAAAATGTCACTTATTCCTTATTGCTATCATTAATAATTAATGACAACAAACATAACAAAAAAATTTGAAGAGGGAAAATTCCATGCTTTTGTGGGTTGAATTTCATTACCTTCTCCATAAAGAAGACTTCTTTTTCCTTAGTATTCTAACTAAAATTTCCCTTTTGCTAATTAAGCTGATTTCTTATTATCTTTTCCTTAGCAACAGGAAAAATTGCCTCTCACCATCCTCTCAATATGGAAAGGCTGACAAAGGGTCAGCTTTTGTAGTCTTGAAGAGGATTATGGTGGTATTTACAGAAAAAGAAAGCAAAAGTTTATTCTCTCTTTCTTTCCCTTCACAATGGCAGTGGTCCTTCTTTTTCCAAGAAGAAAGAGGCATGGCAGGGTGCTGCATGAATCAGCATCAAACCCATCATTTTGCAAGAATGCATTAGGATGGTGAGAACAGGAGAGCGAAGAATATAAGAGGGGCTATAAAAGCAGGAGGAAAGCTGAGCTCAGTAACAATTTTTATGGATATTTTTTATTATTATAAGTTGTTTATATAATAAATGCTGGTGAAATGCCAGGTTATAGTGTTACTCTTTGTTATATAACACCGGTATTCAGTTTGCAAAAGTAATTTTATGCTCCTTGCAGTGCTAATAATTCATTTAGCCTGCTATTCCCTAGCAGTGTGCAAACAAGAAAGCATCCTAACAAAGATCATCTCAGTTCCCAAGTTCTGAGCAAGCTAAAGCGTGCAGAGAAAAGTAATACAAACCAAAGAATTTGTGGAATCTTCAATTATGTAATTGTTATCATAGTTATACAATTTCATGAGAAAATATATACTGTTATGAATAGATACACTATGGATCTTCCATGTGTGAAAGACTGGAAGCTGATTTCCCACTGTGGGTCTGAAGAGCAGTACTGGGGATTAAAACAAGTCTGCTTATACAGTGTTAAAATGAATAGCCTAGAATTGAGTTAAAATGTAATTTGCTTAGCATGGGTAGATAGCCTAACGTAAGTGAACTTTGTTTTTAAGATAAGTGAACTTTCTTTGCTAGCAAGAATAACTAAGCAATAGAGGAAAAGAAGAAGTACAGGACACTTTGCCCTGTGAACATAACAAGAACAAAACCTATGAGTTAAGGGAAAAGACCTCCAAACCAAGCATGACCATGGAACCTTGATATAGATAAGACAAAATGATGAAAATGCACAGAATTACATGATAAAGGGCCCCAGGGCTGAAGTCAAGACAAGAATATAATGAAGCTATGCCAGCTGCAGACCTTAAGGATAAGAAAATTGGTGGCTTACTGGGAAATAGGAAGGAAATCCAAACAGGGAACAAGACCCTAGTCCCTGAAACATCATTGGACCAGCTGTCTAATGGACAGCATGGGAAGAATGTGTGTGGGAGATGTATCTTAGATTGTAAGGATAACTGTAATTGCCAAGGATTTTCATCATTTTGTGGGGTATGCTTCTCTATAGGCAGCCAGCTCAGGCTGAAAATAAGCCAACACTGTGGCAGAACCTAAGGGCTGAACTCTTCATTACAGTCACAGGCTAAGCCTGGATCCAGGCGCACCTAGATTGTACTCTGAAAGGTGGCAAAGCGGATCAGTTTGAATCTCAAGATCCACTAAGAGGGTCTTTCAGGACTTTTATGTAACAAGAAGTGAATTTTTATCATGCAATATAAAATGGATGAAGTAAAAATCAACTATATTATGTAGAAACATCTATAAGAAATTCTGAAGTGACAAATTCCAGAGACAACTTGGTTTCATATTGGTTTTATTGTATCATCAGTACACATGAGCCTGTTCTACCATTTCAGACTAAGGACTCATTTCTAATCCCATTCTTTCTTTAGTCCCGATCTTTATACCATATAAAGAAGAAGAAAGAGACACTGAAAATATACTCTGGATTAATCTACTCCTAAACTAAGCTTCAGAGTTACCTGAGGAAATTACTCATAGAATCATAGAATCATAGAATAACCAGGTTGGAAGAGACCCACCAGATCACTGAGTCCAACCATTCCTATCAATCACTAAACCATGCCCCTGAGCACCTCATCCACCCGTGCCTTAAACACCTCCAGGGAAGGTGACTCAACCACCTCCCCGAGCAGCCAGTTCCAATACCCAATGACACTTTCTGTGAAAATTTTTTTCCTAATGTTCAGCCTAAATCTCCCCTGGTGGAGCTTGAGGCCATTCCCTCTTGTCCTGTCCCCTATCACTTGGGAGAAGAGGCCAGAACCCTCCTCTCCATAACTTCTTTTTAGGTAGTTGTAGACAGCAATGAGGTCTTCCCTCAGCCTCCTCTTCTCCAGGCTCAACAACCCAAGCTTGAAACACAACAGTAGATCTCTTCCTTTTAAGTTTTTTTTTGAACACTTTTACATATTTGACATCTAAAAAATGAAAAAAAATTAAGGTATGAAAACCCTACTAAAAAAACTAGAGACCAAAGTAGCATATTTGTGGAAAACCACCAGTAATTGTCTATGGACAACTTGAATTTAGATGGACAAGTAAACTTTAGACTGGGAATGTGTTAATATGACTGCTTATTTAAAGTATCAAAGATAAAATCATATAGTCATAGAAGGGTTTGTGTTGGAAAGGACCATAAAGATTATCTAATTCCAGCCCTCCTGCTATGGGCCAGGGATACCTTTCACCAAAGCATGTTGCTCAAAGCCTCATCTAAACTGGCCTTGAACACTTCCAGGGATGAGGTATCCATGACTTCTCTGGGAAAACCATTCCAGTGCCTCATCACCATCACAGTAAAAAAATTCAACCTAATTTCTCATCTAAACCTCCCCTCTTACAGGTTAAAACTGTTACCCCTTATCCTATCACTGCACTTCCTGATAAAGAGCCCCTCCGCTGCTTTCTTGTAGATCAACTGTTGCAGGTACTGAAAGGCCGCTATGAGATTTTCCCAGAGTCTTTTCTTCTCTAGGCTATACAAACCTGGCTCTCTTAGCTGGTCCTTCTGTGAGATGTGCTTTGGTCCTCTGGTCATCTTTGTGGCCCTTCTCTGGACTCACTGTAACAGACCCATGTTCCTCCTGTGCTGAGGACTCCAGAACTGAACACAGTACTCCAGGTGAGGTCTCATGAGAGTGGAGTAGAGGGGCAGATTCATCTCCCTTAACTTGCTGGTCGCAATTCCTTGGATGCAGCCCAGGATGTGATTGGCTTTCTGGGCTGCAAGCACATATTAACAGTTCGTGTTGAGCTTCTCATTCGTCAGCACCACTAAGTACTTCTCTTCTGGGCTCCTCTCAATCCATTCCCTGTCCAGCCTGTATTTGTGCTTGGGATTGCACTGACCCAGGTGCAGGACCTTGCACTTGGCCTTGTTAAACTTCATAAAGTTCTCACAGGCCCACTTCTCAAGCCTGTCAAGGTCCCTCTAGATGCCATTCCTTCCCTTCAATGTGTTGACTGTGACACACGGCTTGGTGTCATCAGCAATCTTGCTGAGGGTGCCCTTAATCCTACTGTCCATCTCGCTGACAAAGGTATTAAACAACACTGGTCTCAACAGCAAGCCCTGTGGAACACCTCGTATCACTGGTCTCCACTTAGACATTGAGCTGTTGACCACAACTCTTTGAGTGCAACTATCCAGCCAATTCCTTATTCACTGAATGGTCTATCCGTCAAGTCTGTGTCTCTACAATTTAGAGACTAGAGTGCCGTGTGGGGCAGTGTTGCATGCTTTGCAAACATTCAGGTAATTATGTCGGTTACTCTTCCCTTATCCATTATCACTGTAGCCCCATTGTAGCAGGCTACCAAATTAATCAGACATTATTTCCCCTTTGTGAAGCCATACTGGTTGTCACCAATCACCTTATTTTCCATATGCCTCAGCAGAGTTTCCAGAAGGAAACTTAAAAATTGGGGTTATGTTTCCCCTTTTCCAGTTCCAGTGGGAACTTTGCTGGATTGACATCTCTTCTCAAATATGATGGATAGTGGCTTAGCAACTTTATCTGCCAGTTTTCTTCAGACCCATGGATGCATCTTATCTGGTCTTATGGACTTGTGCACCTCCTTGTTTCTTAGACGGTCTTGTACCTGATCCTCTCCTACAGTAAGAAGTTTTTTGTTCTCCCAGCCCTTGCCTTTGCCTTCTGCAACTTGTAGCTTCAGCCCTTGACAGTGAAGAAGGCAAAAAAATAATTGAGTACATCAGCCTTCTCTATATCCTGGGAAACTGTCTTCTGTTCCCTTCCAGAGATGACCCACATTCTCCCTAGTCTGACTTTAATCACCACTGCACTTTGGCTGTTTAATTTTGCAGCAGTTAAATGCCAAATCATCTTTCTTCTCTTTTCAAGCAGATGAAATCTATTATTGTAGGTGTTACAATTTCACCTCTTCTGACTACAGAAAAGCTCCTCCAAGCCCAGTCCAGAGGAAACAGAATAACCTGAAAGAGATGTCTGCAAATTCAAAGTGTCTTGATTAACAGGTCATTGACCTATGATTAATGGCAATTTACCTTGCCAAGGACCTCTTTCTGTTGGTGAGATGAATCAAATTAATTCACGGGTAGTACTTGAAAGTTAAAGAAAATTGGAGTAGCCATAACTGGGACAGGGGGAGCTGGAGGCAGGGGCAGAGGGCCCAGCTGCCTACATATGCACGGCACAGGAGATGAAAGCACTGGGGTGATCACCCTCATCACCTTGACTGCGTCTATAACGAGGATGTGCATGACAAACTTGCTTGTGGTTGCAGGAGAGGTTGAGCCTTAGGTTACATGTAGGAACTCTACAGTTCTCAGAGGAACACTCCTGAGGACACTGGCAGGAGTTTCTTAGGACAGGAGCACCAGTCATCTCCTTTCTGCTTGGCTGGTCCTGGAAGCTAGAGATGCAGAGTGGTAGAGGGGGCCCTGGGGTGAGGGTCCCCATGCCACTTCTCTCCTGCAGGGATGGGGTATGTCAGTGCAATTGACCCCATCTGTTGCCAGGCAGTAGCATCTACCACTTCCCGACAGCCTTTGTGGAGCAACTGGTGTCTGACAGCATCCTGGTGGGTAAGAAATTGGTTGGTTGGTCGTATTCAGAGTAGTGGCCAACAGCTTGATGTCCAGATGGAGATCTGTAGTAGAGTAGTGTCCCTCAGGAGTCCGTACTGGGACCAGTGCTTTTTAATATCTTCATCAATTATACTTATAGCGAGGTCGAGTGCAACCTTGCTGAGTTTGCATATGAAACTAAGCTGAGTTGGTGAAGTTGTCACACCAGAAGGACAGGATGTCATCCAGAGGGACCTGGACAAACTGGAGAAGAGGGTCTGTGTGAATCTCACGAGGTTCAACAAGGCCAAGTGCAAGGTTCTATACCTGGATCAGGGCAATCCGTGGTTTCAATACAAGATGGGGATTGAAGTGACTGAGAGCTGCCCTGCAGAGAAAGACTTGCAGGTACTGATTAATGAGAATCTCGACATGAGCTGGCTATGGGCACTAGCAGCCCAGATAGCCAACTGTATCCTGGGCTGCATCAAAAGAAGTGTGGCCAACAGGGCAAGGGAGGTGATTCTGCTTCTCTATTCCTCTCTTGTGAGACCTCATCTGGAGTATTGTGTCCAGTTCTGGAACCCTGAACATAAGAAGCATATGGAACTGTTGGGATGGGTCCAGAGGAGGGCTACAAAGATGATCTAAGGGCTGGAGCACCTTCCCTGTGAGACCAGGCTGAGAGAGTTGGGCTTGTTCAGTCTTGAGAAGAGAAGACTCTGAGGTGACCCTATAGCAACCTTCCAGTACCTGAAGGGGCCTACGGGAAATCTGGAGAAGGACTATTCATAAAGGATTGTGGTGATAGGACAAGGGGGAATGGGTATAAACTGGAGAGAGGCAGATTTAGACTAGACATAAGGAAGAATTTGTTCACATTGAGAGTGGTGGGGCACTGGAAGAGGTTGCCCAAAGAAGTTGTGGATACCCCATCCCTGCAAGTGTTCTAGGGATGGCCATGGCAGGGAGGAGGAACTAGATGATCCTTAGGGACCCTTCCAACTCAATTCTGTAATTCCATGATTCCTGCCATCACACTTCTCCTGCCTTCAAACAATCCAGGGAGTCAGCATGGGCTGCCTGGCACCAACCCCCATCTCCCTCCACGCACTGTGCCACTCTGACAGTGTGGTTTAGAAACTGCAGGCACCCCAGAGTTCATTTGCCGTGAATGTCTGAATTGATGGGCAGCATGAGTGCTGCTGAAAAAGTAAACTCTGGGTACTGCCAGAGGGAGAAGAGCTGAATCTCACCATGCCAGCTGAGCACAGAGACCATGTAAAGCAGTGGGGTTCTGGGCAAGACACAGTGCTTCATGCTCCCTTGGTTACTGGCAGTCCTGCCTTCCCTTGCAGATGAGGTGCTTTGTAGCTTTGAGGACCTAGGGCTAAATATAGATTCAGGAACCTGCTTGTGGGGCACGCTTGCCTGTAACAGAATACCGGTGTTTAACACAAGAATTAATGCATTAATGAAAAGCAACTCCATAAAAACACTTGTGGAGGGTTTTTCTCAAGAACAGTCAAATTATCAGATTTATGAAAACTGAAGAATACTTTACTGGTTTTCTTGCAGCTTGAGAGACTTTGGTGTAGCTAATGGAGGCCTATCGGAAGAGTGCTGAATATGGCATTTGCATGACCAAATGCTGCAGACTTGCCTTTTGCTTTGAGATTGAGAGGAATGTTTGACCCTACATCTGGAAGGCATCTGTGGCCTCTCTGGGCCACAGAGCTTTGAAATTCAAAGGACCTGGAGAAGGCATACCAGTCAAGAAAATGGCATAGGACAGGAGAACATGTACTGTGTAGATATCTTTTGCCTTTTAATTGCCAGCTGTTCGGGCCTTAAGCATTTCATGTAGCATTTCATTTCACCCAGACAGGCTGTATTGAAATACATGCTGCATGACATACAGACACAGCATATGGTTCCAGTTGGGGAATAGCTGCTTCAAACCTCAGACATAAAACCCAAAAGGACCAGGAATTGAGACTCCACCTCTTCCCTGGGCAGCCTCTTGCAATGCTTGACCACTCTTTTGGTATAGAATTTTTTTTTTTAATATTCAGTCTAGACCTCCCCTGGTTCAACATGAGGCCATTTCCTCTCATCCTATCATTTATTACCTGGGGGAAGAGACCAGCACCCACCTTGCTACAACTTCCTTTCAGGAATGTATAGGGAGCGATGAAGTTTCCTCTCAGCCTCCTTTTCTCCAGGCTAAATAGCCCCAGTCCCCTCAGCTGCTCCTCATAGCACTCGTTCTCCAGTTCCTTCACCAGCTTTGTTACCCTTCTCTGGACACGCTCAGCAACTTAACGTCCTTATTGTAGTGAAGGCTCAAAACTGAACACAGTAGTCAAAGTGTGGCCTCACCAGTGCTGAGTGCAGGGGAATGATCACTTCATTACTCCTGCTGACCACATAATTTCTGATAGAAGCCAGGATGGTGTTGGCCTTCTGGCCCACCTAGGCACACTACTAGTTCACATTCAGCCAGATGTCAACCAGCACCCTCAGATCCTTTTCCACTGGGCAGCTTTACAGCCATGCTTCCTCCCAGATTATGTGGGGTTTATCCTGTTCTCCAATCCTATATTCTGACTCAGGAGGCTGAATGCTCTTGGGATAACTGTTCTGACTATTACAGACTGAGATGAAGGAGGCATTAAGCACTTCAGCCTTTTCCTCATCCTCAATAGTAATGTTCTCCTCCATATCCAGTAAAGGTTGGATATTATCCTTGGCTCTCTTTCTGTTATTGATGTATTTATGAAAACATATTTTATCGTCTCCTACAACAGTGGACAGAGTAAGTTTGATATTTTGGAGAGCCAAATACTCTGAAATAGACTTCCCATCCTTAATACAGATGATGTCTCTAATGGTTTTAGTTTCTAAGCTACTTTTCTCTCACATGAGTTTATCGCTCCCACCTTAGCACTTAGTTGTATACTCAAAGAATGTAACAACCTCAGGTAAGAAGGAAGAACTCTCAGGTCCCACCTTAAGAAAAAGGACAGCAAGATAAAAAGAGAAAAACTACTCATCTGAAACAGTTAGAACATGTGTACCCAAGCTAGCAACTGATCAAAGCACCCCAACTTTCAATTTCAGTACTTTAACCGTACACATTTTCTTGTCCCAGAGACAACAACACGACAAACTCAGCAACAGACATAGCACAAGGACATCCTGTATAATATAGAAAATAGTGAGGATATTTTGAAGGCTTAGTAACAACTTTGGCATATTCACCTGCAGTGTGCATGTTTTCACCTTTGGTAGTACCACTTCTTATCGAGATAACAAAACCCACAGTGAATATTTGAAGAAGGCAGTTAAGAATTTCCTTCCAAATCACTATTCAGAAGAGACAAGTCAGGCCTGAAGAGTAGCGAGAAAAGTAAGAAATAACTGCCAGATTAAGTGAGGCAGAGATATATTTGTACTGCTGAATGAACTAATTTTGGAATAAGATGCAATAGCCTGTAACCAGATTAGCTGTTCTAAACCTCTCATGCAAGATTTCCTGCTTTTCACATGACGAATATCAACTTCTAAAGTACATGGGCAGCATCTAGTGTTGGCTGAGGGATACTGCAGATTATGTTGTCTTCATGAATGGCTAAACATCTGAATCACTCACAACAAATGACTATGAAAGAGTTTCTATGAGAACAAAGTCTTCTTACCTCAGGGCAAGATGAAATATCCCAGGGATCAGGTAGACATTACCACAAAAGGCACACATCTTGATTTTTATCAATGCTTGAATGCTGTTAGTGGTCAGTCTTGTTGGTATCTTTTTTAGGCTTAGCAATAAACAAACAATCATGAGCCTTGGGAAAGAAAGTTAAAGGAACAATCGTAACTCAAAAGTGATATGTTTTTGACAAGTTTTGTACCTACATGAATAGTGACATGTTGGACTAGCTAACATTAATAGTGAAATTAATAGCATCATTTAATCTGTAAATCCTAGCAAGTCTATTTGAAGGCATGCAGAATGCCGTTCTCCAATACCAGTTTATGGTGATGGCCACAGTCCAAGAAGCCAAAAATATGCTGGCCCTGCCAGCGGAGAAGTAACTGCTGTGCCAGACAAAGCTATTACTGAATAGAAATGGATAGATGATTTACTTGATCAGGGCCTGGAGGGTGTATGCTTGGAGTTTCAAACAGAGAATGGAGAGATAATAGGCGACGATGTGCATGCTCCAGACGTGCTGATTAGGATAATGGGGAGTGGGAGGAGGCTATGCTGCAGAGGATATCATCCCAAAGTCAGCTGACACTGGCAGGTAGAGGTCAGCAAAACTCAGACCTTCCTGCTACCACAGGAGCCTTTACCCTATCTGGTGACATACCAGTTAACTCACTTTGTCCTCCTTTCCTTCCTTGTCACCTGTAACCCAGCTTCTCCAATGACTATCTTTCTTTCACAGTGTGACAGCAAGACCCTAGGACCAGCAAATACCTACAACCTTTTCAAAGACAGTTAGCACTATCCAGATCATAATTATGCTGTGACCGAAAGAGTTGTTTATTTCTTTCACTGTGTGCTTCCAGCCTTTCCCTGATGCTCCAGAACAATCAATTGTCTAAACTGGTGAGAAGTGCTCTCCTGCCCCATCTGGGGGTCAGTTACCGACAGTTGGGGAGTTTTTTGGAAGTCCAGATTTTTTATCCAGGCCTCAATACTAGGCCAGAATCTGTTCTCTCAGCAGCACATTATACAGACAGCGCTTATCTGCTGAACCCCAACAATCTCATCAGGTCATATACTATATTCTCTAGTTATATATCACAGCTCTGTACACAGTTAGGAGAACATCATCATTACCTCACCATTTGTTTCTCACAGAAAACTGGTGAGGAGGGAGAAGGAAGGATGCACTCAGCTGGTATTATTTCCCCAAATCACAGAATGTGTTGGTACTGCCGGAGACTACCAAGTCCCAAAGTCCAGATATGAGATACCTACCTCCAGCTGGCACAACCCATATGCTGCTCATGTTGTACCTGCAGACACCTGCATGGCGAACCCTAGATGTACTGGGTGCTGGGAAAATCCCTCCTTTTTTTGACAGGATCAGAATTCAGTCCCTGTTCTTGGAGAGACTTCTTCCTGCATTTGCTCTGGAAGCCAGATAGCCACACTCCTAACATGCCATAAATCGTTTGTAAGCTATGATTAAGCTACATATAGAGATCATAAGATACTATATTCAACTTCCTATTCCATACCACCTTGATGCATCCCACCTGGCTCAATGCTGTTGGCTACATCTGTATCAGGATGTCAGACTAGCTAATAGCTTCAAGTGTCATGGTAGCTGTCTTTACAGCATTACCTGCAGTTTGTCCTTCCATTCTGTATTTCCAAAGTCAGGGATGCAGTTTTGTTTCTTGGTTTTAGCACCATGGACTTGGTTTCACCAAAGGAAGCTTTAAAATGTGAGTTTGATACATCTGGTGCCCTGGACTGTGCTCTTACTGTGACACAAAAACAAGAAGCCAACTAAAAAGTTGCCACTTGTCTTTCTGCCATTTGGATATGAGAATGGTCTTACGCAGTAGGTATTGTAAGATAGTGTGGAAGGAAAAAGCTTCTGCTTCATTAAGGTTATCTGATCAAGGACCTTTTTAGTGCAAAGTGGATAATAAGTAAAAGGATAAGGGATAAGAAAGCACACATAAAGACATAAACCTGATAGACAACAGATCAAAGAGGTAATGCCAAGGATTAAAAGTCTCCAGTTACTAATTGATGGACTATTGAAAGAAACTCTCAGGCACAGCTTTGAAAATGGCCACCTGCACTTTGAAACTGATAAGAAAGAGGAAAGAAGAGGAATGTGAAGAATTGAGAAATTTGAGGGAGGTCTAAGAGACTATGCAAAATTTAGAAAGTAGTGTTTAGTGCACATCGTTTTTGGAGGAACGAAGTGGGTAAATAGACAAAAAGTGGTATAAAAGGGGCCAGTTACATGCAAAACATCGTTGATTGGTATGCTTGTCTGACCACACCCAGTGCCTGATCACTGCAGTTGGCCCTCACTTCTTATTAAACCCTTTTTAACTCCAGTGGGTTGGTGTCTTGGCCACCAGCCACTGGGATGGGAACAGTATGTGTCTGAAAATGCAGAAAGTGGGGGGACTGGAGAGAACGGAGCAGGTGAGGGGCCCAGTCACCTGTGCCAGACCTCAAGTCACTGGCACATGTGCCTGATACCAGTAGCTGTGAGGCAGAAGAGGTTCTGTATTTTCTGCAAACCTGGCATGTGTAGAGGTAGAGTAGACTTCACTGCCAAACCTCAAACTGTACTAGCCAATGAGTTGAAGGTGTTTAGTCTGGGAAGGGATGCCAAGTAGCCAGAGGGTTTGTGCTAGAAAGTAGGGGGACCTGTGAGTGTGGGGCACCTGTGAGATGAGTATGTGGGTTCTCAACTTGTTAGCTGGATTGGATGGTGAGTAGGAGACCTGTGAAGCATGTAAAAGTGTTCAGGATCTGGGTGGGGTTTTGGACAAACAGAGGGGCGGGCAATGCCAGCACAAGCCAGAACTCTGTGTGCTTTTGAATTCAACAGGGAGGGAGTGCATATGCTTTCACTAGTGAACTTGCACCTTTACCAGCTGAAGAGGAGGGGAGACCTACCTGTCTGTGCTTATGTTTTATGTGAGTCCTGTATGTGGGCCCTGTATTGAAGTAAGTGCCTTGTCTGGGGCAGTGCATATGACCCACCATGTCAGTGAGTCTGGGATATGTGCTCAGCTTTGCTACTTGTTGAACCTTTAAAGAGTAAAGCAGCAACCACATCAATCAGTGTGGGACAGAGACTCTGGCTCCCTGGACAAGGCTCCAGCTGCTGGGTATGAGGAATCCTTGGTCTCTGGAGCTGATAGTGGCTGCTTATAATACCACTTAAAGTGTGCCCGTGGATTTCAAGCCTAAATTCTAACTCACCTCTTGACCTCCCAATTCAAATGCTGGCCTCATAATACCAGAAGATATAAAATTCACTGAAATTCTTTATCCTTAATTTGCTCACTCACCAGTCAGTCTGGATCGAACCTCATTTTTGGTTTTTGGATATGAGGGATCATGAAGTAACAGACTCCCCAGAGAGGTCCGGCACGATATGTCCGTCAAGACAGAGGTGCTACAGAGACCTCCAATGCATTTGTTTTTCCACATAAAGAACAGACTGGCTTTAAATACCTCTGGTTCTACAGCACTTTTACTCTGAGTTAAAAATTACAGAACTAATGCATCAAGAATTGCAGTTCTGAAATTGAAAGCACAAAGAAATTTCAAAACAAAGTTGGGTTTTAATGAAATTCAGGTGTAAAGAATTCCAAATCAGATGATGAATGCATTACCAGAAGTCACTGAAACTAAACAGATAACAAATTCATGATAGAATTGGTTATTTGAAGAGTATTCAGCTAATTTTTAGCAGCCACTGCTGAAATTTTGTAAATTTTTTTTTTGTTATTTTTCAGGCTGCAAATCAATCTGTATACTGTAGCTGATTATTGACCCTTGTCATCTTGGGCAAATTATTGTGTGCTTGTTCATGGTGACACACCTCAGTGTTTCCTGGATTATCAGTTTCTATTCCTGATGTTTAAGTGCTGAACTGTTGAGATAGAGGTTGCTGGCTTTTCTGTAAAATTCATTTGCCTAAGTTACATTCTAGGTATTACATTCTTGGGCACAAATTATAAACACAAATTATATTTTCAGAATTCTCAACACAAGTGATTTTCATCAAATCTGAGTCTTGCCACTTAAAACAGTTGTAGCATTATAGCTTTATGTCCCAGGCAGGTAATGGAAAACTGCACCCAGAATAATCAATAAATAAACAATGCTGTGAATTCAGCTGAGTTTTATTCTGTTTAAACTCCCACATATCCAGGCAGCTCAAACATCAGGGTTGAGTAAGCCTGAAGAGTTTTTCCTGCTAGCCTATGACCCTTCAGCAAAATAAGAATGGATCCTAATCCATGTTTGGTGATTTCTGATGGCAAAGACTTCATATCTCCTTTTATCATTGTGAATATTAAGAAGCTTCACCAGAGTGACACCTGTCCTAAGTTGTCTTCTAGAGAACAAATTCTTTTGCAAAGGTACTATTTTCATTATTATATTCTAATGCCATAGGCAGCACAAATTTACTGTTAAGTGATGTAAACTACAATGGAAGCACAGAACATTGCAGAACAGAGCTGCGTGGTGTTTAAGGATTTCATTTCAATGTAAGACTAACATGGGGAAAACATACATGTTTCACAGGAGCCTAGATATGAGTTGTCTAATAAGTAATTGAAATGCCTAAGTTATTCTGAACAGGCAAGGTGTTTACACAGTAGTAAACTGCTTAGAAACGTTAAAGCCTCAAGACAGATGGCTGTTTTATGTGGCCTGCTAAGTACGGATGTGTAACTGCTGTACTTACATTACATATCATTTTGCCTTTCATGACAGGGTAGGGACCTGAGGAACTGTCTCCTCTCAGTTAACTTCTCAGCTGGTACTAGACTGCATTTGAAGGACCTGTGGCTTCAAATCCCCTCCTCAAGAAAGAGAGATGAAAACAGATCTTACCCAGTATTTTAACCCCAGAGAGACCAGACAGTAGAGGCATTAGCACTGCTCCTTGTCCTTCTGGGTGTCTAGATGAGAAAAGCAGGTCCTCTGACCTTCTGCTGGTAATGCTTAAAGTTGCACAAAGTAATTCAGAGCCAGAGTAATTCAGAGCCAGGGTGGGTTATGTAGAGAGAAGGAGTACAGAAAACTGAAGCAGTGCACAAACAGAAACATTTGTCAGGAAACAAAGGCAAAATACTGTTTCTTGTCTTCCACTGCATGAACTTACAGTGACTTGAAGGGAAGATGTTAAAATAAAAGAGAGAATGCACAAAACACCTGTAATCATTTGCCACAAGCATCAGAGAGAGATGTGATAGCAAGGCATTTGTCACCCAGTCTATTCAATTATATATGCATCTACAGACAAATGATATCAAGGCACATAAAAATGACATTTTAAAATCTGAAGCTTTCACTTTTTGCAGTGTGGGAGGGAATAATCTTCCTATGGGTTTTGTTACCTGAACAATTAAGTGATTTGAGAGACAACTTGTATAATCAGAGGTTATTTAGCCACAGTCAAACAGAATGTGTGCCAGGTAGAGGTCTTCTGAACTGTTTGATGCTTTGTTCCCTGGATAAAACAGGAAACAGCAGGTTGCTTGAGCACTGGAAAACCTAGGTCTTGGATAATGTATGGCTGAACACTACTGGAAATACCCAGGTGGAAAGACACATGTCTCAGAAAGATTTAGGGGACCAAACGCAGGTGTCTCAAGCACCAACTCATTCTTGCTGTGGCCTGCTTGCAGGCAGGAGCGTTAACACATTGTGAGAGAGACCTTTTCCAGCCTTTACATACACATATAGTCTTCTTGATAGGGACAAACCTGCACTACAACAGGATTGTGATCTCAAAAAGTAAGTTAATTTCAGCACAAGACCTGACCTGAAGGCACCTCATGTGCATTCACTGGTAGCCACAGGATAGCAGTCTGGATGAAGCAGAGCAGAAGGGTAGGAAATGGTAATTAGTTTCACCATGGATATAACAAGATTACCTTTTCTGTTGTTAATTTTCATGGCTCAGATTTGGGGGTTTTATGATGAAGAGTAAATGACTTGTTTTGTCCACATTTTCTAGACAACAAGGATCTGGAGAAACGCATCTTCAAAAATACATCTCTTGGTTATCTAACTAAGAGATTTCAGCCTGATTTCTACACATTGACTGTGTCACAGTGTTTTAAATAGCTGATTAAAAGGGCCACAGCAAACCACTGAGCTCTACCAGTTTGTTATCTTACTTATGGAGTAACTGCAGTTTCAACTCTACCAGGAAGAAAACAGACCAACCACAAAACTATCCCGGTGTTTGAAGAGAGGGCTCTGCTCTTTCAGTGTCTGTCTTTTTTTTCCCCAGTCAAAGAGCACCCTATTTTCTCCTCCAACATTGTTGAAGGGAGTACAGAAGGAGCACTGAGGAAAAAAAAAAAACAAAGAAAGAAAAACTTAAAATTCTTAATTTCTATTTGTTTACCTGCCTTTTGCAAATCCTGCACTTTTTCCCTCCAGTCTGTTTTAGAAAAATATTTTTGCTATATGAATGGTTAAAATCAGAAAAAATAACCTCTTTCCAAAATTTCAAAGTGAAAGGAAATAAATGTGAATCAGTGAGCAAGGCTTTTTATATTACTCTGTGTTGTTTTACGTCTTTAATATAACAAAGCCATGCAAGGTCCTTAAGGTGTGTCAGAGGTCACAGTGAGGTAATCTTCACAGTTTATGCGTACTCTCTCACATTGTTATAATTTTCAGTTTGTAGGGATGTGTATATTTTAAGGCTCAGTCTAAAGAACAATATTTTTTTTACAGTAGTTTTATTTTCTACATACAGATTTGAAAGGGTTTGAAAGCAAACCAGTACCGGATCCCCATCGCACTAAAGAGCATTCACAGTTCACACAACAGCTGTATCAGATAAGAGGACATTATTGTATATGATAGCACATGGAGTGAAGTTGTGCCTCCTGCAATGCTTCACAGAAAATCCCAGCTGATAACCAAATATCACATCAGAAGATAAAGTTTTAATGCATTAAAAGCAACCATCAGCAGAAAGTAAAAGCTGTGAAATTACAGAATGTAGCTGTTGGAAAGTTCAAAATAAATGGTGTCTAACATATGGTCCATTTCATCACCAGAAATAAAGTGCAAGTGCTGACTATCTCAGGACACAGGAATTTATGAGCAAGCCCTTTTCCCAAGTGGGATGTTTGTCTGTCTTGTTTTCCTAGCTTTACACATAAATGTGAAGTTTTATAACTGAAAAGCATATGTCATAACACAGTAGTCCATTAGTGATGCTTCATCAAGCAACAAATAGTCACAATTCACAATACAGTGCTGAACATCAGTGATGGTTATAACCTGTATTCTTCAATATTACAAGTTAACCCAGGGCATGTGGAATCATATTATCAATATAGTACATTTTGAAGTGGCTAGGTTTTTAATTTCTGCTAGTAACTTTGCACATATCAGCGTCCCAACAGAGAAAGAGAAATCTTGATCACAGGTAACCCATGGCAAGAGTCCCAATCATCTCAACAAATATGTTCACAGAGAACACTGGAGAGATGATTTAGAAAAAAAATAAGCAGGAACGACAACAGCAAAGTGCACCAGCTAATGAGTAAGTACAAAGGAAAGAGAATGGAAAAGAGAGATAAGGATGTAAAAACACAACAAAGAATGATTCATTATAGCACCTAGAGGACATGGAGTTATCTATCTCAAGAGTCAAAGAGAGATTTTAGCCCCTGCACTGAAGAAAGAAGTACCTGCATCTTCACAGTGACTTCTGAATCAAATCTGCTGCTCATCACAAGCCTGATTGAGTCTCCATTGCAAGGCAATAAAAGCTACCTTAGCTGCTTGGGAGGGACAGATAGAGGGACAGTGAAGTCTTGCATGCACACAGCGGGAATGCTTGCTTCCCTGACACTCTGCTGCCCAAAGAATGGTGGTACCTAAACACACTTTAGTCAGTTGGATGGCTTCTCAAGCTTTTCCAAGTCTGATAAACATTTCTTTGTCTGGAAGCAGGGAAAAACAACTGGACCCAAACTTAGCACTCTCCAGTAGACAGCTTAATAGCACTTGTAGCTGGTATAAGGCTCTGCTGTCTGTATCAGTCACAGTTTCAAGACTTTCATGTCCCATGGCTAGTCAGCAATGACTGGTTTGGAAGAAAAAGTAAGGGGTGAGAACCACCAAGAGAACTTAAAAGATATCTTGAAAGAATTGCAGAAAGACTTTCAGGATGCAGACTCTGTAGGCATACAATCCATCACAGTTTAAGAACATCTCTATTTTCCTGACATAGTAAGTCACTTGAAAACAGGCTACAAAATTAGTTACACCACCAGAAACAAATTATCGATAGCCCTAATTCAGGTCTCTGTTATTCCTGAGTGTTATGTAATTACTCTTTCCTCATGCCAATCTAAGAAAAACTTCAGTGGCTGATCCACTTGACTCGCATCCCTTCAAAAAGGCAAAGCTCAGAAGCAACTGTGGCGGAGGGAAAAAAGGGAAAAGTCAGTCTTGGGTTATTTTACACAGCAGTCTTTGTCTTGCAATGGAAAGATATGCCTCAGCCCCTTTTCCCAGTGCGTCCCAAGCCCTTTGGACCTGTGCCACACCTCATCATGAAGGTCTGAATGACAGAGGACAGGGGGAGGGGGAGAAGAACCATTAAGAATTCTTAGGCCGGGAAGTGGCAGAACGTACTCTAATGTAATCTTTTTGGTGGCCAACTCAGATACCCTCTTAAATACACAAGTATGTGAACAATTTGTCAGGCTTTAGTGCATTTTTGTAATTAAACTATACCCCCCTTGATCTGCTCTTCTGAGGTCATATTCAGGCCAAGGAAAATAGCTCTGGACCACCAAGTCTGTGAGAGTTTACACCTGTGAAAGATCAACCTGAGAAAGAGAGACAAGGGAGAGCACATCATCAACTTGGCTGCTGTGTAAAGCCAAGAAGGCCAGAATATACATGTGTATGAATAGGAAGGGAAACCTGAGGGTTTGTTGTCTCACTGAGGCTGGTAACTGCTGTGCTTCCAAGGTACCAGGCTCAGCACATGAGCTCCAAGCCCTCCCATGGCTGAATCTCATGACACCTTCCCAGGCAATTAAATCCTGCTAAGAGGAGGGAGGGATAAATTGCTTATAAAATGACTCAGTGTGACCACAAGAGGATATCCTGTACAAACCCAGAAAACCACGCATCACCACTTCCAAGTTTCCTACATCCAGCAGTCAAGAGCATATCCATTTTAAGTAGACAACAATGGGCTTAAAACAACTTGGAAAATCTGTGAATTTCCACTGAAATGGGTAGAAAGTTGCAAGAATTTCCTAGAATAGAGTCTAACTGTGTAGAAAAGGAAAAGAAAGTCCTTCCTTCCTAAAAGTGAATCCAGCTATAAAATAACAATATACTTATGATTTAGAAAGAGAGGGAAAAAAGCTGCATCTGGGCTTCTCAAATTGCTTCTTGAGAAGTTATTTTGGAAGCATCCACCAGTAGGATTGTCAAGCTCCCTGGCATTTTTTTTTTTATTTTTCTTAAATCCACATTGCTTTGTGCTTACAAGATTTTATGGCCACTGGAGGTGCAGGTGTAGCCATTTAACCTGCTAGGGAGGGATGGAATCCACCTGTCTAGAAGAAGCAAGGGAATCTTTGGCAGCAGGCTCGCCAAGTTGGTGAGCCCAGCTTTAAACTGAAGGATTTGCTAGGTGGTGTACAAAATGGCAGTACCCATGCCATCACATCCAAGTGCGGAGTAAGCCAGGCTAACCACAGAAGCAACAAACACTCCTTAGCTGCCTTCCATGACAAGAACCAGAAGGCTGACCATCTTAAGTGGATCCTCCTGCACCACCAAGGGAAAACTGCAGGTGCAATTATCTCTCTGAAATGCCTGTACACCCATATACACAACATGGGGATTAAACAGGAAGAACCAGAGATCTGTGTGCAGTCACAGGGCAATGACCTCATTGCAATTACAGAGACGTGGTTGAATAGCTCACGTGACTGGAATGGACTTTTTAGAAAAGATAGGCCAGCAAGGTGAGGTGGTGGAGTTGCTCTTTATGTGAAAGAGCAGCTATAATGTATTGAGCTATGTCTAGGGGTGGATAAAGAACAAGTTGGGAGCTTACAGGCAAGAATTAAGGGGTAGGTTAATTTGTGTGACACTGTTGTAGGTGTTTACTACAGGCTACCGGATCAGCAAGAGGAAGTTGATTAGGCCTTCTACAGACAGCTGAAAGTTCCCTCATAATCACAGGCCCTGGTTCTCATGGGGGACTTCAACCACCTTGTATTTGCTAGAAAGGCAGCCAGACACACACAGTCCAAGATATTGCTACAGAGCATTGTTGATAAATTTTTGACATGGTTGATGGAAGAGCCAATGAACAGCAAAGACAATGAGAAGGGCTTCTTCAAATACATCTGTAGCAAAAGGAAGAACAGGGAAAATGTAGGCCCACTGCTGAATGAGTTGTTTACCTTGGTGATGGAAGATACGGAAAAGGCAGAATTACTGAATGCCTTCATTGCTTCAGTCTTTACTGCTAAGGCCACCCCTCAGGAATCCCAGATCCTGGAGGAAAGACAGAGTCTGGAGAAAGGAAGAATGTCCCTTGGTCAAGGAGGATCAGGTTTGAGATCATTAGGCACGCTCAACACCTACAAATCCATGGACCCAAGTGGGATGCACCCACAAATGGTTAGAGTGTTGGTAGATGCTACTTCTAAGGCACTCTCCATTACCTTTG
>JAUNZM010000285.1:0-26890 GCA_033459285.1 Clamator glandarius | reverse complement strand
GTCCTGGGATGCTCTAGAAGGGTCTGGGTGTTTTAGAAGGGTCCTGGGGGGCTCTAGAAGGTTCTGGGTGCTTTCAGAAAGGTCCAGGGGGCCTCTAGAACGGTCTGGAGGCTTTTAGAAGGGTCCGGGGGGGCTCTAGAATGGTCTGGGGGCTTTTAGACGGGTCCTGGCGTGCTCTAGAAAGGTCTGGGTACTTTTAGAAGGGTCCTGGGGTGCTCTAGAAGGGATGGGGTGCCTTAAGAGGAGGCCTGGGGGGCTCTAGAAGTGTCTGGGGGCTTATTAGAAGGGTCCTGGGGTGCTCTAGAAGGGTCTGGGGTCTTTTAGAAGGATCCGGGGAGTGTCTATAAGTGTCTGCGGCCTTTCAGAAGGGTCCTGGGGGGCTCTAGAAGGGTCTGGGGGCTTTTAGAAGGGTCCTGGGGGGGTCTAGAAGGGTCTGGGGTCTTTTAGAATGGTCCTGGGAGGCTCTAGAATGGTCTGGGTGCTTTTAGAAGGGTTCTGGGTGCCTCTTGAAGGGTCTGGGGGCATTTAGAAGGGTCCTGGGGGGCTCTAGAAAGGTCTAGGGGCTTTTAGAAGGGTACTGGGGAGGCTCTAGAAAGGTCTAGGGGCTTTTAGAATGATCCTGGGGGGCTCTAGAAGGGTCTGGGGTCTTTTCGAAGGATCCGGGGAGGGTCTAGAAGGGTCTGGGGGCTTTTAGAAGTGTCCTAGGGGACTCTAGAAGGGTCTGGGGGCTTTTAGATGGGTCCTAGGGGGCTCTAGAAGTGTCTGGGGGCTTTTGGAATGATCCTGGGGGGCTCTAGAAGGGTCTGGGGGCTTTTAGAATGATCCTGGGGGTCTCTAGAAGGGTCTGGGGGCTTTTAGAATGATCCGGGGACGGTCTAGAAAGGTCTGAATGCTTTTTGAAGGATCCTAGGTGGCTCTAGAAGGGTCTGGGGGCTTTTAGAAGGATCCGGGAAGGGTCTAGAAGGGTCTGGGGGCTTTTAGAAGGGTCCTGGTGTTCTCTAGAAGGGTCTGGTTGCTTTTAGAAGGGTACTGGGAGGCTCTAGAAGGGTCGGGGTGCTTTTATAAGGGTCCGGGGAGCCTCTAGAAGGGTCTGGGTGCTTTTAGAAAGGTCCTGGGGGGCTCTAGAAGGGTCTAGAGGCTTTTAGACGGGTCCTGGGGGCCTCTAGAAGGGTCTGGGTGCTTTTAGAAGGGTCCTGGTTGGATCTAGAAGGGTCTGGGGGCTTGTAGAAGGGTCCTGGGGGGCTCTAGAAGGGTCTGGGGGCTTTTAGAAAAGTCCTGGGGGCATCTAGAAAGCTCTGGGAGCTTTTAGAAGGGTTCTGGGGTGCTCTAGAAGGGTCTGGGTGCTTTTAGAAGCGTCCTGGGTGGCTCTAGAAGGGTCTGGGGGCTTTTAGAATGGTCCTGGGGGTCTCTAGAAGGGTCTGGGAGCTTTTAGAAGGGTCCTGGGAGGATCTAGAAGGGTCTGGGGGCTTTTAGAACTGTCCTGGGATGCTCTAGAAGGGTCTGGGGGCTTTTAGAACTGTCCTGGGATGCTCTAGAAGGTTCTGGGGGCTTTCAGAAGGGTCCAGGGGTCCTCTAGAAGGGTCTGGAGGCTTTTAGAAGGGTCCGGGGGTGCTCTAGAAGGGTCTGGGGGCTTTTAGAAGGGTCCTGGGGTGCTCTAGAAGGGTCTGGGGACTTTAAGAAGGGTCCTGGGGTGTCCTAGAAGGGACGAGGTGCCTTAAGAGGGGCCCTGGGGGGCTCTAGAAGGGTCTGGGGGCTTTTAGAAGGGTCCTGGAGTGCTCTAGAAGGGTCTGGGGGCTTTTTGAATGCTCCTGGGGATCTCTAGAAGTGTCTGGGGTCTTTTAGAAAGATCCGGGGAGTGTCTAGATGTGTCTGCGGCCTTTCAGAAGGGTCCTGGGGGGCTCTAGAAGGGTCTGGGGTCTTTTAGAAGGGTCCTGGAGGCGTCTAGAAGGGTCTGGGGGCTTTTAGAATGGTCCTGGGAGGCTCTAGAAGGGTCTGGGTGCTTTTAGAAGGGTCCTGGGGCCCTCTAGAAGGGTCTGAGTGCTTTTAGAAGGGTCATGGGGGTCTCTAGAAGGGTCTGGGGTCTTTTAGAATGATGCGAGGAGGGTCTAGAAGGTTCTGGGGGCTTTTAGAAGGGTCCTGGGGGGCTCTAGAGGGGTCTGGGTCTTTTAGAAGGGTCCCGGGGTTCTCTAGAAGGGTCTGGGGGCATTTAGAAGTATCCTGGGGCCCTCTAGAAGGGTCTGGGATCTATTAGAGTGGTCCGGGGGGGCTCTAGAAGGGTCTGGGGGGTTTTAGAAGGCTCCTGGGAGGCTCTAGAATGGTCTGGGGGCTTTTAGAATGTTCCTGGGGTTCTCTAGAAGGGTCTGGGGACTTATAGAAGGGTCCTGGGGGCCTCTAGAAGGGTCTGAGAACTATTAGAGTGGTTCGGGGGGGCTCTAGAAGGGTATGGAGGCTTTTAGAAGGGTCTTGGGGGGCTCTAGAAGGGTCTGGGGGCTTTTAGAATAATCCGGGGAGGGTCTAGAAACGTCTGGGTTCTTTTAGAATAGTCCTGGGAGGTTTTAGAAGGGTCTGGGGTCTTTTAGAATGATCCGGGGAGGGTCTAGAAACGTCGGGGGGCTATTAGAAGGGTCCTGGGAGGCTCTACAAGGGTCTGGGGGCTTTTAGAATGATCCGGGGAGGGTCTAGATGGGTCTGGGGGCCTTTAGAAGGGTCCTGGGGGGCTCTAGAATGGTCTGGGGGCTTTTAGAATGATCCGGGGAGGGTCTATTAGAGTCTGGGGGCCTTTAGAATGGTCCTGGGGCTCTCTAGAAGAGTCTGGGTGCTTTTAGAAGGGTCCTGGGAGGCTCTAGAAGGGTTTGGGGGCTTTTAGAATGGTCCTGGGTGGCTCTAGAAGGTTCTGGTTGCTTTTCGAAGGGTCCTGGCTTATCTAGAAGTGTCTGGGGGCATTTAGAAGGGTCCTGGGTGTCTCTAGAAGGGTCTGGGTGCTTTTAGAATGGTCCTGGGGGGCTCTAGAAGGGTCTGGTGGCTTTTAGAAGGGTCCTGGGTGGATCTAGAAGGTTCTGGAGGCTTTCAGAAGGGTCATGGGTGTCTCTAGAATGGTCTGGGGGCTTTTAGAAGGGTCCTGGGGAGCCCTAGAAGGGTCTGGGTTCTTTTAGAAGGGTCCTGGGATGCTCTAGAAGGTTCTTGGGGCTTTCAGAAGGGTCCTGGGTGAATCTAGAATGTTTTGCTGACTTTCAGAAGGGTCCTGGGGTCCTCTAGAAGGGTCTTGGTGCTTTTAGAAGGGTCCTGGGGTGCTCTAGAAGGGTCTGGGGACTTTTAGAAGGGTCCTGGGGTGCTCTAGAATGGACGGGGTGCCTTAAGAGGGCCCTGGGGACCTCTAGATTGGTCTGGGGGCTTTTAGAAGGGTCCTGGGGGGCTCTAGAAGGGTCTGTAAGCTTTTAGAACTGTCCTGGGGGGCTCTAGAAGTGTCTGGGTGCTTTTAGAAGGGTCCTGGTGTCCTCTAGAAGGGTCTGAGGGCTTTAGAATGGTCCCGGGAGGCTCTAGAATGGTCTGGGGTTTTTTAGAAGGATACGGGGAGGGTCTAGAAGGGTCTGGGGGCTTTTAAAAGGATCCTTGGGGCCTCTAGAAGGGTCTGGGGGCATTTAGATGGGTCATAGGGGGCTCTAGAAGGGTCAGGGGGCTTTTAGAAGGGTCCTGGGGGACTCTAGAAGTTTCTGGGGGCTTTTAGAATGATCCGGGGACGGTCTAGAAGGGTCTGGGTGCTTTTTGAAGGATCCTAGGGGGCTCTAGAAGGGTCTGAGGGCGTTTAGAAGGATCCGGGGAGTGTCTAGAAGGGTCTGGGGGCTTTTAGAAGGGTCCTGGGGGTCTCTAGAAGGGTCTGGTGGCTTTTAGAAGGGTCCTGGGAGGCTCTAGAAGGGTCTGGGTGCTTTTATAAGGGACCGGGGAGCCTCTAGAAGGGTCTGGGTGCTTTTAGAAAGGTCCTGGGGGGCTCTAGAAGGGTCTAGAGGCTTTTAGACGAGTCCTGGGGGCCTCTAGAAGGGTCTGGGGGCTTTTAGAAGGGTCCTGGGTGGATCTAGATTGGTCTGGGGGCTTTTAGATGGGTCCTGGGGGGCTCTAGAAGGGTCTGGGGGCTTGTAGAATGGTCCTGGGGGGGCTCTAGAAGGGTCTGGTGGCTTTTAGAAGGGTCCTGGGGGCCTCTAGAAGGGTCTGGGGGATTTTAGAAGCGTCCTTGGGGGCTCTAGAAGGGTCTGGGGGCTTGTAGAAAGGTCCTGGTAGGCTCTAGAAGGGTCTGGGGGCTTTTAGAAGGGTCCTGGGGGCATCTAGAAGGGTCTGGGTGCTTTTAGAAGGGTCCTGGGAGGCTCTAGAAGGGTCTGGGGGCTTTTAGAAGGGTCCTGGGTGGCTCTAGAATGGTCTGGGGGCTTTTAGAAGGGTCCTGGGAGGATCTAGAAGAGTCTGGGTGTTTTAGAAGGATCCTGGGAGGCTCTAGAAGGGTCTGGGGTCTTTTAGAATGGTCCTGGGATGCTCTAGAAGGGTCTGGGTGTTTTAGAAGGGTCCTGGGGGGCTCTAGAAGGTTCTGGGTGCTTTCAGAAAGGTCCAGGGGGCCTCTAGAACGGTCTGGAGGCTTTTAGAAGGGTCCGGGGGGGCTCTAGAATGGTCTGGGGGCTTTTAGACGGGTCCTGGCGTGCTCTAGAAAGGTCTGGGTACTTTTAGAAGGGTCCTGGGGTGCTCTAGAAGGGATGGGGTGCCTTAAGAGGAGGCCTGGGGGGCTCTAGACGTGTCTGGGGGCTTATTAGAAGGGTCCTGGGGTGCTCTAGAAGGGTCTGGGGTCTTTTAGAAGGATCCGGGGAGTGTCTATAAGTGTCTGCGGCCTTTCAGAAGGGTCCTAAGGGGCTCTAGAAGGGTCTGGGGGCTTTTAGAAGGGTCCTGGGGGGGTCTAGAAGGGTCTGGGGTCTTTTAGAATGGTCCTGGGAGGCTCTAGAATGGTCTGGGTGCTTTTAGAAGGGTTCTGGGTGCCTCTTGAAGGGTCTGGGGGCATTTAGAAGGGTCCTGGGGGGCTCTAGAAAGGTCTAGGGGCTTTTAGAAGGGTACTGGGGAGGCTCTAGAAAGGTCTAGGGGCTTTTAGAATGATCCTGGGGGGCTCTAGAAGGGTCTGGGGTCTTTTCGAAGGATCCGGGGAGGGTCTAGAAGGGTCTGGGGGCTTTTAGAAGTGTCCTAGGGGACTCTAGAAGGGTCTGGGGGCTTTTAGATGGGTCCTAGGGGGCTCTAGAAGTGTCTGGGGGCTTTTGGAATGATCCTGGGGGCTCTAGAAGGGTCTGGGGGCTTTTAGAATGATCCTGGGGGTCTCTAGAAGGGTCTGGGGGCTTTTAGAATGATCCGGGGACGGTCTAGAAAGGTCTGAATGCTTTTTGAAGGATCCTAGGTGGCTCTAGAAGGGTCTGGGGGCTTTTAGAAGGATCCGGGAAGGGTCTAGAAGGGTCTGGGGGCTTTTAGAAGGGTCCTGGTGTTCTCTAGAAGGGTCTGGTTGCTTTTAGAAGGGTACTGGGAGGCTCTAGAAGGGTCGGGGTGCTTTTATAAGGGTCCGGGGAGCCTCTAGAAGGGTCTGGGTGCTTTTAGAAAGGTCCTGGGGGGCTCTAGAAGGGTCTAGAGGCTTTTAGACGGGTCCTGGGGGCCTCTAGAAGGGTCTGGGTGCTTTTAGAAGGGTCCTGGTTGGATCTAGAAGGGTCTGGGGGCTTGTAGAAGGGTCCTGGGGGGCTCTAGAAGGGTCTGGGGGCTTTTAGAAAAGTCCTGGGGGCATCTAGAAAGCTCTGGGAGCTTTTAGAAGGGTTCTGGGGTGCTCTAGAAGGGTCTGGGTGCTTTTAGAAGCGTCCTGGGTGGCTCTAGAAGGGTCTGGGGGCTTTTAGAATGGTCCTGGGGGTCTCTAGAAGGGTCTGGGAGCTTTTAGAAGGGTCCTGGGAGGATCTAGAAGGGTCTGGGGGCTTTTAGAACTGTCCTGGGATGCTCTAGAAGGGTCTGGGGGCTTTTAGAACTGTCCTGGGATGCTCTAGAAGGTTCTGGGGGCTTTCAGAAGGGTCCAGGGGTCCTCTAGAAGGGTCTGGAGGCTTTTAGAAGGGTCCGGGGGTGCTCTAGAAGGGTCTGGGGGCTTTTAGAAGGGTCCTGGGGTGCTCTAGAAGGGTCTGGGGACTTTAAGAAGGGTCCTGGGCTGTCCTAGAAGGGACGAGGTGCCTTAAGAGGGGCCCTGGGGGGCTCTAGAAGGGTCTGGGGGCTTTTAGAAGGGTCCTGGAGTGCTCTAGAAGGGTCTGGGGGCTTTTTGAATGCTCCTGGGGATCTCTAGAAGTGTCTGGGGTCTTTTAGAAAGATCCGGGGAGTGTCTAGATGTGTCTGCGGCCTTTCAGAAGGGTCCTGGGGGGCTCTAGAAGGGTCTGGGGTCTTTTAGAAGGGTCCTGGAGGCGTCTAGAAGGGTCTGGGGGCTTTTAGAATGGTCCTGGGAGGCTCTAGAAGGGTCTGGGTGCTTTTAGAAGGGTCCTGGGGCCCTCTAGAAGGGTCTGAGTGCTTTTAGAAGGGTCATGGGGGTCTCTAGAAGGGTCTGGGGTCTTTTAGAATGATGCGAGGAGGGTCTAGAAGGTTCTGGGGGCTTTTAGAAGGGTCCTGGGGGGCTCTAGAGGGGTCTGGGTCTTTTAGAAGGGTCCCGGGGTTCTCTAGAAGGGTCTGGGGGCATTTAGAAGTATCCTGGGGCCCTCTAGAAGGGTCTGGGATCTATTAGAGTGGTCCGGGGGGGCTCTAGAAGGGTCTGGGGGTTTTTAGAAGGCTCCTGGGAGGCTCTAGAATGGTCTGGGGGCTTTTAGAATGTTCCTGGGGTTCTCTAGAAGGGTCTGGGGACTTATAGAAGGGTCCTGGGGGCCTCTAGAAGGGTCTGAGAACTATTAGAGTGGTTCGGGGGGGCTCTAGAAGGGTATGGAGGCTTTTAGAAGGGTCTTGGGGGGCTCTAGAAGGGTCTGGGGGCTTTTAGAATAATCCGGGGAGGGTCTAGAAACGTCTGGGTTCTTTTAGAATAGTCCTGGGAGGTTTTAGAAGGGTCTGGGGTCTTTTAGAATGATCCGGGGTGGGTCTAGAAACGTCGGGGGGCTATTAGAAGGGTCCTGGGAGGCTCTACAAGGGTCTGGGGGCTTTTAGAATGATCCGGGGAGGGTCTAGATGGGTCTGGGGGCCTTTAGAAGGGTCCTGGGGGGCTCTAGAATGGTCTGGGGGCTTTTAGAATGATCCTGGGGTGCTCTAGAAGGGTCTGGGGGCTTTTAGAATGATCCTGGGGGGCTCTAGAAGGGTCTGGGGTCTTTTCGAAGGATCCGGGGAGGGTCTAGAAGGGTCTGGGGTCTTTTAGAAGGGTCCTAGGGGCCTCTAGAAAGGTCTGGGGGCTTTTAGATGGGTCCTAGGGGGCTCTAGAAGGGTCTGGGGGCTTTTAGAATGATCCTGGGGGGCTCTTGAAGGGTCTGGGGGATTTTAGAATGATTCGGGGAGGGTCTAGAAAGGTCTGGGGGCCTTTAGAATGGTATTGGGGTGCTCTAGAAGTGTCTGGGTGCTTTTAGAAGGGTCCTGGGAGGCTCTAGAAGGGTCTGGGGGCTTTTAGAAGAGTCCTGGGTGGCTCTAAAGGGTTCTGGGGGGTTTTAGAAGGGTCCTAGGTGCCACTAGAAGGGTCTGGGGGCTTTTAGAAGGGTCCTGGGATGCTCTATAATGGTCTGGGTGCTTTTAGAAGGGTCCTCGGATGCTCTAGAAGCGTCTGGGTGCTTTTAGAATGGTCCTGGGGGGGCTCTAGAATGTTCTGAGGTCTTTCAGAAGGGTCCTGGGGTGCTCTAGAAGTGTCTGGGTGCTTTTAGAAGGGTCCTGGGGGGCTCTAGAATGGTCGGGGGGCTTTTAGAAGGGTCCTGGGTGGTTCTAGAAGTGTCTGAGGGCTTTTAGAAGGGTCCGGGGGAGCTCTAGAAGGGTCTGGGGAATTTTAGAAGGGTCCTCGGATTCTCTAGAAGGGTCTGGGGGCTTTTAGAAGGGTCCTGGAGGGCTCTAGAAGGTTCTGGGGGCTTTCAGAAGGGTCCTGGGGGGCTCTAGAAGGGTCTGGGTGCATTTAGAATGGTCCTGGGTGACTCTAGAATGTTCTGCTGGCTTTCAGAAGGGTCCTGGGGTCCTCTAGAAGGGTCTGGGGGCTTTTAGAAGGGTCCTGGGTGGCTCTAGAAGGGTCTGGGGGCTTTTAGAAGGGTAATGGGGTGCTCTAGAATGGTCTGGGGGCTTTTAGAAGGGTCCTGGGGGGCTCTAGAAGGGTCTGGGATCTTTTAGAAAGGTCCTGGGAGGATCTAGATGGGTCTGGGTGCTTGTAGATTGGTCCTGGGGGGCTCTAGAATGTTCTGGGTGCTTTTAGAAGGGTCCTGGTTGGCTCTAGAAGGGTCTGGGGGCTTTTAGAAGGGTCCGGTGGGGCTCTAGAAGGGTCTGGGGTCTTTTAGAAGTGTCCTGGGGTGCTCTAGAAGTGTCTGGGGAATTTTAGAAGGGTCCTCGGATGCTCTAGAAGGGTCTGGGAGCTTTTAGAAGGGTCCTGGAGGGCTCTAGAAGGTTCTGGGGCTTTCAGAAGGGTCCTGGGAGTCTCTAGAAGGTTCTGGGGGCTTTCAGAAGGGTCCTGGGAGTCTCTAGAAGGGTCTGGGTGCCTTTAGAAGGGTCCTGGGTGACTCTAGAATGTTCTGCTGGCTTTCAGAAGGGTCCTGGGGTCCTCTAGAAGGGTCTGGGGTCTTTTAGAAGGGTCCGGGGGGGCTCTAGAAGGGTCTGGGGGCTTTTAGAATGGTCCTGGGGTACTCTAGAAGGGCCTGGGGACTTTTAGAAGGGTCCTGGGGTGCTCTAGAAGGGACGGGGTTCATTAAGAGGGGCCCTGGGTGCCTCTTGAAGGGTCTGGGGGCATTTAGAAGGGTCCTAGGGGCTCTAGAAGGGTCTAGGGTCTTTTAGAAGGGTCCTGGGAGGATCTAGAAGAGTCTGGGTGTTTTAGAAGGATCCTGGGAGGCTCTAGAAGGGTCTGGGGTCTTTTAGAATGGTCCTGGGATGCTCTAGAAGGGTCTGGGTGTTTTAGAAGGGTCCTGGGGGGCTCTAGAAGGTTCTGGGTGCTTTCAGAAAGGTCCAGGGGGCCTCTAGAACGGTCTGGAGGCTTTTAGAAGGGTCCGGGGGGGCTCTAGAATGGTCTGGGGGCTTTTAGACGGGTCCTGGCGTGCTCTAGAAAGGTCTGGGTACTTTTAGAAGGGTCCTGGGGTGCTCTAGAAGGGATGGGGTGCCTTAAGAGGAGGCCTGGGGGGCTCTAGAAGTGTCTGGGGGCTTATTAGAAGGGTCCTGGGGTGCTCTAGAAGGGTCTGGGGTCTTTTAGAAGGATCCGGGGAGTGTCTATAAGTGTCTGCGGCCTTTCAGAAGGGTCCTGGGGGGCTCTAGAAGGGTCTGGGGGCTTTTAGAAGGGTCCTGGGGGGGTCTAGAAGGGTCTGGGGTCTTTTAGAATGGTCCTGGGAGGCTCTAGAATGGTCTGGGTGCTTTTAGAAGGGTTCTGGGTGCCTCTTGAAGGGTCTGGGGGCATTTAGAAGGGTCCTGGGGGGCTCTAGAAAGGTCTAGGGGCTTTTAGAAGGGTACTGGGGAGGCTCTAGAAAGGTCTAGGGGCTTTTAGAATGATCCTGGGGGGCTCTAGAAGGGTCTGGGGTCTTTTCGAAGGATCCGGGGAGGGTCTAGAAGGGTCTGGGGGCTTTTAGAAGTGTCCTAGGGGACTCTAGAAGGGTCTGGGGGCTTTTAGAAGGGTCCTAGGGGGCTCTAGAAGTGTCTGGGGGCTTTTGGAATGATCCTGGGGGGCTCTAGAAGGGTCTGGGGGCTTTTAGAATGATCCTGGGGGTCTCTAGAAGGGTCTGGGGGCTTTTAGAATGATCCGGGGACGGTCTAGAAAGGTCTGAATGCTTTTTGAAGGATCCTAGGTGGCTCTAGAAGGGTCTGGGGGCTTTTAGAAGGATCCGGGAAGGGTCTAGAAGGGTCTGGGGGCTTTTAGAAGGGTCCTGGTGTTCTCTAGAAGGGTCTGGTTGCTTTTAGAAGGGTACTGGGAGGCTCTAGAAGGGTCGGGGTGCTATTATAAGGGTCCGGGGAGCCTCTAGAAGGGTCTGGGTGCTTTTAGAAAGGTCCTGGGGGGCTCTAGAAGGGTCTAGAGGCTTTTAGACGGGTCCTGGGGGCCTCTAGAAGGGTCTGGGTGCTTTTAGAAGGGTCCTGGTTGGATCTAGAAGGGTCTGGGGGCTTGTAGAAGGGTCCTGGGGGGCTCTAGAAGGGTCTGGGGGCTTTTAGAAAAGTCCTGGGGGCATCTAGAAAGCTCTGGGAGCTTTTAGAAGGGTTCTGGGGTGCTCTAGAAGGGTCTGGGTGCTTTTAGAAGCGTCCTGGGTGGCTCTAGAAGGGTCTGGGGGCTTTTAGAATGGTCCTGGGGGTCTCTAGAAGGGTCTGGGAGCTTTTAGAAGGGTCCTGGGAGGATCTAGAAGGGTCTGGGGGCTTTTAGAACTGTCCTGGGATGCTCTAGAAGGGTCTGGGGGCTTTTAGAACTGTCCTGGGATGCTCTAGAAGGTTCTGGGGGCTTTCAGAAGGGTCCAGGGGTCCTCTAGAAGGGTCTGGAGGCTTTTAGAAGGGTCCGGGGGTGCTCTAGAAGGGTCTGGGGGCTTTTAGAAGGGTCCTGGGGTGCTCTAGAAGGGTCTGGGGACTTTAAGAAGGGTCCTGGGGTGTCCTAGAAGGGACGAGGTGCCTTAAGAGGGGCCCTGGGGGGCTCTAGAAGGGTCTGGGGGCTTTTAGAAGGGTCCTGGAGTGCTCTAGAAGGGTCTGGGGGCTTTTTGAATGCTCCTGGGGATCTCTAGAAGTGTCTGGGGTCTTTTAGAAAGATCCGGGGAGTGTCTAGATGTGTCTGCGGCCTTTCAGAAGGGTCCTGGGGGGCTCTAGAAGGGTCTGGGGTCTTTTAGAAGGGTCCTGGAGGCGTCTAGAAGGGTCTGGGGGCTTTTAGAATGGTCCTGGGAGGCTCTAGAAGGGTCTGGGTGCTTTTAGAAGGGTCCTGGGGCCCTCTAGAAGGGTCTGAGTGCTTTTAGAAGGGTCATGGGGGTCTCTAGAAGGGTCTGGGGTCTTTTAGAATGATGCGAGGAGGGTCTAGAAGGTTCTGGGGGCTTTTAGAAGGGTCCTGGGGGGCTCTAGAGGGGTCTGGGTCTTTTAGAAGGGTCCCGGGGTTCTCTAGAAGGGTCTGGGGGCATTTAGAAGTATCCTGGGGCCCTCTAGAAGGGTCTGGGATCTATTAGAGTGGTCCGGGGGGGCTCTAGAAGGGTCTGGGGGTTTTTAGAAGGCTCCTGGGAGGCTCTAGAATGGTCTGGGGGCTTTTAGAATGTTCCTGGCGTTCTCTAGAAGGGTCTGGGGACTTATAGAAGGGTCCTGGGGGCCTCTAGAAGGGTCTGAGAACTATTAGAGTGGTTCGGGGGGGCTCTAGAAGGGTCTGGAGGCTTTTAGAAGGGTCTTGGGGGGCTCTAGAAGGGTCTGGGTGCTTTTAGAATAATCCGGGGAGGGTCTAGATGGGTCTGGGTTCTTTTAGAATAGTCCTGGGAGGTTTTAGAAGGGTCTGGGGTCTTTTAGAATGATCCGGGGAGGGTCTAGAAACGTCGGGGGGCTATTAGAAGGGTCCTGGGAGGCTCTACAAGGGTCTGGGGGCTTTTAGAATGATCCGGGGAGGGTCTAGATGGGTCTGGGGGCCTTTAGAAGGGTCCTGGGGGGCTCTAGAATGGTCTGGGGGCTTTTAGAATGATCCTGGGGTGCTCTAGAAGGGTCTGGGGGCTTTTAGAATGATCCTGGGGGGCTCTAGAAGGGTCTGGGGTCTTTTCGAAGGATCCGGGGAGGGTCTAGAAGGGTCTGGGGTCTTTTAGAAGGGTCCTAGGGGCCTCTAGAAGGGTCTGGGGGCTTTTAGATGGGTCCTAGGGGGCTCTAGAAGGGTCTGGGGGCTTTTAGAATGATCCTGGGGGGCTCTTGAAGGGTCTGGGGGCTTTTAGAATGATTCGGGGAGGGTCTAGAAAGGTCTGGGGGCCTTTAGAATGGTATTGGGGTGCTCTAGAAGTGTCTGGGTGCTTTTAGAAGGGTCCTGGGAGGCTCTAGAAGGGTCTGGGGGCTTTTAGAAGAGTCCTGGGTGGCTCTAAAGGGTTCTGGGGGGTTTTAGAAGGGTCCTAGGTGCCACTAGAAGGGTCTGGGGGCTTTTAGAAGGGTCCTGGGATGCTCTATAATGGTCTGGGTGCTTTTAGAAGGGTCCTCGGATGCTCTAGAAGCGTCTGGGTGCTTTTAGAATGGTCCTGGGGGGGCTCTAGAATGTTCTGAGGTCTTTCAGAAGGGTCCTGGGGTGCTCTAGAAGTGTCTGGGTGCTTTTAGAAGGGTCCTGGGGGGCTCTAGAATGGTCGGGGGGCTTTTAGAAGGGTCCTGGGTGGTTCTAGAAGTGTCTGAGGGCTTTTAGAAGGGTCCGGGGGAGCTCTAGAAGGGTCTGGGGGCTTTTAGAAGGGTCCTGGAGGGCTCTAGAAGGTTCTGGGGGCTTTCAGAAGGGTCCTGGGGGGCTCTAGAAGGGTCTGGGTGCATTTAGAATGGTCCTGGGTGACTCTAGAATGTTCTGCTGGCTTTCAGAAGGGTCCTGGGGTCCTCTAGAAGGGTCTGGGGGCTTTTAGAAGGGTCCTGGGTGGCTCTAGAAGGGTCTGGGGGCTTTTAGAAGGGTAATGGGGTGCTCTAGAATGGTCTGGGGGCTTTTAGAAGGGTCCTGGGGGGCTCTAGAAGGGTCTGGGGGCTTTTAGAAAGGTCCTGGGAGGATCTAGATGGGTCTGGGTGCTTGTAGATTGGTCCTGGGGGGCTCTAGAATGTTCTGGGTGCTTTTAGAAGGGTCCTGGTTGGCTCTAGAAGGGTCTGGGGGCTTTTAGAAGGGTCCGGTGGGGCTCTAGAAGGGTCTGGGGGCTTTTAGAAGTGTCCTGGGGTGCTCTAGAAGTGTCTGGGGAATTTTAGAAGGGTCCTCGGATGCTCTAGAAGGGTCTGGGAGCTTTTAGAAGGGTCCTGGAGGGCTCTAGAAGGTTCTGGGGCTTTCAGAAGGGTCCTGGGAGTCTCTAGAAGGTTCTGGGGGCTTTCAGAAGGGTCCTGGGAGTCTCTAGAAGGGTCTGGGGTCTTTTAGAAGGGTCCGGGGGGGCTCTAGAATGTTCTGCTGGCTTTCAGAAGGGTCCTGGGGTCCTCTAGAAGGGTCTGGGGTCTTTTAGAAGGGTCCGGGGGGGCTCTAGAAGGGTCTGGGGGCTTTTAGAATGGTCCTGGGGTACTCTAGAAGGGCCTGGGGACTTTTAGAAGGGTCCTGGGGTGCTCTAGAAGGGACGGGGTTCATTAAGAGGGGCCCTGGGTGCCTCTTGAAGGGTCTGGTGGCATTTAGAAGGGTCCTAGGGGCTCTAGAAGGGTCTAGGGTCTTTTAGAAGGGTACTGGGGGGCTCTAGAATGGTCTGGGGGCTTTTAGAATGATCCTAGGTGGCTCTAGAAGGGTCTGGGGTCTTTTCGAAGGATCCGGGGAGGGTCTAGAAGGGTCTGTGGGCTTTTAGAAGTGTCCTAGGGGCCTCTAGAAGGGTCTGGGGGCTTTTAGATGGGTCCTAGGGGGCTCTAGAAGGGTCTGGGGGCTTTTGGAATGATCCTGGGGGGCTCTAGAAGGGTCTGGGTGCTTTTAGAAGGGTCCTGGGGTTCTCTAGAAGGGTCTGGTTGCTTTTAGAAGGGTACTGGGAGCCTCTAGAAGGGTCTGGGTGCTTTTAGAAAGGTCCTGGGGTCCTCTAGAAGGGTCTGGGTGCTTTTAGAAGGGTCCTGGTTGGATCTAGAAGGGTCTGGGGGCTTGTAGAAGGGTCCGGGGATCTCTAGAAGGGTCTGGGGGCTTTTAGAAGGGTCCTGGGGGCATCTAGAAGGGTCTGGTAGTTTTTAGAAGGGTCCTGGGGGGCTCTAGAAGGGTCTGGGGCTTGTAGAAGGGTCCTGGGTGATGCTAGAAGGGTCTGGGGACTTTTAGATGGGTCCTGGGGGGCTCAAGAAGGGTCTGGGGGCTTTTAGAAGGGTCCTGGGGTGCTCTAGAAGGGTCTGGGGGCTTTTAGAAGGGTCCTGGGGGGCTCTAGAATGTTCTGGGGTCTTTTAGAAGGGTCCTGGGTCCTCTAGAAAGGTCTGGGGGCTTTTAGAAAGGTCCTGGGAGGGTCTAGAAGGGTCTGGGGGCTTTTAGAAGGGTCCTGGGGGGCTCTAGAAGGGTCTGGGAGCTTTTAGTAGGGTCCTGGGGGGCTCTAGAAGGGTCTGGCGTCTTTTAGAATGGTCCGGGGTGGCTCTAGAAGGGTCTGGGGGCTTTTAGAAGGGTCCTGGAGGACTCTAGAACGATCTGAGGGCTTTTAGATGGGTCCTGGGGTTCTCTAGAAGGGTCTGGGGTCATTTAGAAGGGTCCTGATGGGCTCTAGAAGGGTCTGGGGGCTTTTAGAATGATCCGGGGACGGTCTAGAAGGGTCTTTATGCTTTTTGAAGGATCCTAGGCGGCTCTAGAAGGGTCTGGGGTCTTTTAGAAGGGACCTGGGGGGCTCTAGAAGGGTCTGGGGGCTTTTAGAATGGTCAGGGGAGGCTCTAGAAGGGTCTGGGGGCTTTTAGAAGGGTCCTGGGAGGCTCTAGAATGGTCTAGAGGCTTTTAGAAGGGTCCTGGGGGCCTCTAGATGGGTCTGGGGGCGTTTAGAAGGGACCTGTGAGGCTCTGGAAGGGTCTGGGTGCTTTTATAAGGGTCCTGGGGGCCTCTAGAAGGGTCTGGGGGCTTTTATAAGGGTCCGGGGGGGCTCTAGAAGAATCTGGGGACTTTTAGAAGGGTCCTGGTGGCATCTAGACGTGTCTGGGGGCTATTAGAAGGGTCCTGGGGGGCTCTAGAAGGGTCTGGGGGCTTGTAGAAGGGTCCTGGGAGGCTCTGGAAGGGTCTGGGTGCTTTTATAAGGGTCCTGGGGGCCTCTAGAAGGGTCTGGGGGCTTTTACAAGGGTCCGGGGGGGATCTAGAAGAATCTGGGGACTTTTAGAAAGGTCCTGTGTGGCTCTAGAAGGGTCTGGGGGCTTTTAGAAGGGTCCGGGGGGGCTCTAGAAGGGTCTGGGGAATTTTAGAAGGGTCCTCGGATTCTCTAGAAGGGTCTGGGGGCTTTTAGAAGGGTCCTGGAGGGCTCTAGATGGTTCTGGGGGCTTTCAGAAGGGTCCTGGGGGTCTATAGAAGGGTCTGGGAGCTTTTAGAAGGGTCCTGGGGGGCTCTAGAAGGGTCTGGGTGCCTTTAGAAGGGTCCTGGGTGACTCTAGAATGTTCTGCTGGCTTTCAGAAGGGTCCTGGGTTCCTCTAGAAGGGTCTGGGATCTTTTAGAAGGGTCCTGGGGTGCTCTAGAATGGTCCGGGGGCTTTTAGAAGGGTCCTGGGAGGCTCTAGAAGGGTCTGGGGTCTTTTAGAAAGGTAATGGGAGGATCTAGAAGGTTCTGGGGGCTTTTCGAAGGGTCCTGGGAGTCTCTAGAAGGGTCTGGGGGCTTTTAGAATGTGCCTAGGGGCCTCTAGAAGGGTCTGGGGGCTTTTAGATGGGTCCTAGGGGGCTCTAGAAGGGTCTGGGGGCTTTTAGAATTATCCGGGGACGGTCTAGAATGGTCTGGGTGCTTTTTGAAGGATCCTAGTGTGCTCTAGAAGGGTCTGGGGGCTTTTAGAAGGATCCGGGGAGGGTCTAGAAGGGTCTTTGGGCTTTTAGAAGGGTCCTGGGGTTCTCTAGAAGGGTCTGGTTGCTTTTAGAAGGGTACTGGGAGGCTCTAGAAGGGTCTGGGTGCTTTTATAAGGGACCGGGGAGCCTCTAGAAGGGTCTGGGTGATTTTAGAAAGGTCCTGGGGGGCTCTAGAAGGGTCTGGGGGCTTTTAAAATGGTCCGGGGGGGCTCTAGAAGGGTCTGGGGAATTTTAGAAGGGTCCTCGGATTCTCTAGAAGGGTCTGGGGGCTTTTAGAAGGGTCCTGGGGTTCTCTAGAAGGGTCTGGTTGCTTTTAGAAGGGTACTGGTAGCCTCTAGAAGGGTCTGGGTGCTTTTAGAAGGGTCCTGGTTGGATCTAGAAGGGTCTGGGGGCTTGTAGAAGGGTCCGGGGATCTCTAGAAGGGTCTGGGGGCTTTTAGAAGGGTCCTGGGGGCATCTAGAAGGGTCTGGGAGCTTTTAGAAGGGTCCTGGGGGGCTCTAGAAGGGTCTGGGGCTTGTAGAAGGGTCCTGGGTGATGCTAGAAGGGTCTGGGGACTTTTAGATGGGTCCTGGGGGGCTCAAGAAGGGTCTGGGGGCTTTTAGAAGGGTCCTGGGGTGCTCTAGAAGGGTCTGGGGGCTTTTAGAATAGTTCCTGGGGGGATCTAGAATGTTCTGGGGTCTTTTAGAAGGGTCCTGGGTCCTCTAGAAAGGTCTGGGGGCTTTTAGAAAGGTCCTGGGAGGGTCTAGAAGGGTCTGGGGGCTTTTAGAAGGGTCCTGGGGGGCTCTAGAAGGGTCTGGGAGCTTTTAGTAGGGTCCTGGGGGGCTCTAGAAGGGTCTGGGGTCTTTTAGAATGGTCCGGGGGGGCTCTAGAAGGGTCTGGGGGCTTTTAGAAGGGTCCTGGAGGACTCTAGAACGATCTGAGGGCTTTTAGATGGGTCCTGGGGTTCTCTAGAAGGGTCTGGGGGCATTTAGAAGGGTCCTGATGGGCTCTAGAAGGGTCTGGGGGCTTTTAGAATGATCCGGGGACGGTCTAGAAGGGTCTTTATGCTTTTTGAAAGATCCTAGGCGGCTCTAGAAGGGTCTGGGGTCTTTTAGAAGGGACCTGGGGGGCTCTAGAAGGGTCTGGGGGCTTTTAGAATGGTCAGGGGAGGTTCTAGAAGGGTCTGGGGGCTTTTAGAAGGGTCCTGGGAGGCTCTAGAAGGGTCTAGAGGCTTTTAGAAGGGTCCTGGGGGCCTCTAGATGGGTCTGGGGGCGTTTAGAAGGGACCTGTGAGGCTCTGGAAGGGTCTGGGTGCTTTTATAAGGGTCCTGGGGGCCTCTAGAAGGGTCTGGGGGCTTTTATAAGGGTCCGGGGGGGCTCTAGAAGAATCTGGGGACTTTTAGAAGGGTCCTGGTGGCATCTAGACGTGTCTGGGGACTATTAGAAGGGTCCTGGGGGGCTCTAGAAGGGTCTGGGGGCTTGTAGAAGGGTCCTGGGAGGCTCTGGAAGGGTCTGGGTGCTTTTATAAGGGTCTTGGGGTCCTCTAGAAGGGTCTGGGGGCATTTACAAGGGTCCGGGGGGGATCTAGAAGAATCTGGTGACTTTTAGAAGGGTCCTATGTGGCTCTAGAAGGGTCTGGGGGCTTTTAGAAGGGTCCGGGGGGGCTCTAGAAGGGTCTGGGGAATTTTAGAAGGGTCCTCGGATGCTCTAGAAGGGTCTGGGGGCTTTTAGAAGGGTCCTGGAGGGCTCTAGATGGTTCTGGGGGCTTTCAGAAGGGTCCTGGGGGTCTATAGAAGGGTCTGGGAGCTTTTAGAAGGGTCCTGGGGGGCTCTAGAAGGGTCTGGGTGCCTTTAGAAGGGTCCTGGGTGACTCTGGAATGTTCTGCTGGCTTTCAGAAGGGTCCTGGGTTCCTCTAGAAGGGTCTGGGATCTTTTAGAAGGGTCCTGGGGTGCTCTAGAATGGTCCGGGGGCTTTTAGAAGGGTCCTGGGGCTCGGCTCTAGAAGGGTCTGGGGTCTTTTAGAAAGGTAATGGGAGGATCTAGAAGGTTCTGGGGGCTTTTCGAAGGGTCCTGGGAGTCTCTAGAAGGGTCTGGGGGCTTTTAGAATGGTCCTAGGGGCCTCTAGAAGGGTCTGGGGGCTTTTAGATGGGTCCTAGGGGGCTCTAGAAGGGTCTGGGGGCTTTTAGAATTATCCGGGGACGGTCTAGAATGGTCTGGGTGCTTTTTGAAGGATCCTAGGGAGCTCTAGAAGGGTCTGGGGGCTTTTAGAAGGATCCGGGGAGGGGTCTAGAAGGGTCTTTGGGCTTTTAGAAGGGTCCTGGGGTTCTCTAGAAGGGTCTGGTTGCTTTTAGAAGGGACCGGGGAGCCTCTAGAAGGGTCTGGGTGCTTTTAGAAAGGTCCTGGGGGGCTCTAGAAGGGTCTGGGGGCTTGTAGAATGGTCCTGGGGGGGCTCTAGAAGGGTCTGGTGGCTTTTAGAAGGGTCCTGGGGGCCTCTAGAAGGGTCTGGGGGCTTTTAGAAGGGTCCTTGGGGGCTCTAGAAGGGTCTGGGTGCTTGTAGAAAGGTCCTGGTAGGCTCTAGAAGGGTTCTGGGGGCTTTTAGAAGGGTCCTGGGGTGCTCTAGAATGGTCTGGGTGCTTTTAGAAGGGTCCTGGGAGGCTCTAGAAGGGTCTGGGGGCTTTTAGAAGGATCCGGGGAGGGTCTAGAAGGGTCTGGGGGCTTTTAGAAGGGTCCTGGGGTTCTCTAGAAGGGTCTGGTTTGCTTTTAGAAGGGTACTGGGAGGCTCTAGAAGGTTCGGGGTGCTTTTATAAGGGTCCGGGGAGCCTCTAGAAGGGTCTGGGTGCTTTTAGAAGGGTCCTGGGTGGCTCTAGAAGGGTCTGGGGGCTTGTAGAAGGGTCCTGGGGGCCTCTAGAAGGGTCTGGGGGCTTTTAGAAGGGTCCTGGGGCATCTAGAAAGCTCTGGGAGCTTTTAGAAGGGTTCTGTGGGGCTCTAGAAGGGTCTGGTGGCTTGTAGAAGGGTCCTGGGTGCCGCTAGAAGGGTCTGGGGGCATTTAGAAGGGTCCTGGGGGCTCAAGAAGGGTCTGGGGGCTTTTAGAAGGGTCCTGGGGTTCTCTAGAAGGGTCTGGGGGCTTTTAGAAGGGTCCTGGGTGGCTCTAGAAGGGTCTAGGGGCTTTTAGAAGGGTCCTGGAGGTCTCTAGAAGGGTCTGCGGGCTTTTAGAAGCGTCCTGGGTGGCTCTAGAAGGGTCTGGTGCATTTAGAAGGGTCCTGGGGGTCTCTAGAAGGGTCTGGGAGCTTTAGAAGGGTCCTGGGAGGCTCTAGAAGGGTCTGGGGGCTTTTAGAACTGTCCTGGAATGCTCTAGAAGGGTCTGGGGGCTTTTAGAACTGTCCTGGGATGCTCTAGAGGTTCTGGGGGCTTTCAGAAGGGTCCAGGGGTCCTCTAGGAGGGTCTGGGGTCTTTTAGAAGGGTCCGGGGGTGCTCTAGAAGGGTCTGGGGGCTTTTAGAAGGGTCCTGTGGGGCTCTAGAAGTGTCTGGGGACTTTAAGAAGGGTCCTGTGGTGTCCTAGAAGGGACGGGGTGCCTTAAGAGGGGCCCTGGGGGGCTCTAGAAGGGTCTGGGGGCTTTTAGAAGGGTCCTGGAGTGCTCTAGAAGGGTCTGGGGGCTTTTAGAATGCTCCTGGTATCTCTAGAAGTGTCTGGGGTCTTTTAGAAAGATCTGGGGAGTGTCTAGATGTGTCTGCGGCCTTTCAGAAGGGTCCTGGGGGGCTCTAGAAGGGTCTGGGGGCTTTTAGAATGGTCCTGGGAGGCTCTAGAAGGGTCTGGGTGCTTTTAGAAGGGTCCTGGAGCCCTCTAGAAGGGTCCTGAGTGCTTTTAGATGGGTCATGGGTGTCTCTAGAAGGGTCTGGGGGCTTTTAGAATGATCCGGGGAGGGTCTAGAAGGTTCTGGGGGCTTTTAGAAGCGTCCTGGGGGGCTCTAGAGGGGTCTGGGGGCTTTTAGAAGGGTCCGGGGTTCTCTAGAAGGGTCTGGGGGCATTTAGAAGTATCCTGGGAGCCTCTAGAAGGGTCTGGGATCTATTAGAGTGGTCCGGGGGGGCTCTAGAAGGGTCTGGGGGTTTTTAGAAGGCTCCTGGGAGGCTCTAGAATGGTCTGGGGGCTTTTAGAATGTTCCTGGGGTTCTCTAGAAGGGTCTGGGGACTTATAGAAGGGTCCTGGGGGCATCTAGAAGGGTCTGAGAACTATTAGAGTGGTTCGGGGGGGCTCTAGAAGGGTCTGGAGGCTTTTAGAAGGGTCTTGGGGGGCTCTAGAAGGGTCTGGGTTCTTTTAGAATGATCAGGGGAGGGTCTAGAAAGGTCTGGGGGCTTTTAGAGGGGTTCTGGGGGGCCCTAGAAAGGTCTGGGTTCATTTAGAAGGATCCGGGGAGGGTCTAGAAACGTCGGGGGGCTATTAGATGGGTCCTGGGAGGCTCTAGAAGAATCTGGGGGCTTTTAGAATGATCCGGGGAGGGTCTAGAAGGGTCTGGGGGCCTTTAGAAGGGTCCTGGGGGGCTCTAGAATGGTCTGGGGGCTTTTAGAATGATCCTGGGGGGCTCTAGAAGGGTCTGGGGGCTTTTAGAATGATCCTGGGGGGCTCTAGAAGGGTCTGGGGGCTTTTCGAAGGATCCGGGGAGGGTCTAGAAGGGTCTGGGGTCTTTTAGAAGGGTCCTAGGGGCCTCTAGAAGGGTCTGGGTGCTTTTAGATGGGTCCTAGGGGGCTCTAGAAGGGTCTGGGGGCTTTTGGAATGATTCTGGGGGGCTCTAGAATGGTCTGGGGGCTTTTAGAATGATCCGGGGAGGGTCTAGAAAGGTCTGGGGGCCTTTAGAATGGTATTGGGGTGCTCTAGAAGTGTCTGGGTGCTTTTAGAAGGGTCCTGGGAGGCTCTAGAAGGGTCTGGAGGCTTTTAGAAGAGTCCTGGGTGGCTCTAAAGTGTTCTGGGGGGTTTTAGAATTGTCCTAGGGGCCTCTAGAATGGTCTGGGGGCTTTTAGAAGGGTCCTGGGATGCTCTAGAAGGGTCTGGGTGCTTTTATAAGGGTCCTCGGATGCTCTAGAAGGGTCTGGGTGCTTTTAGAATGGTCCTGGGGGGCTCTAGAATGTTCTGGGGTCTTTAAGAAGGGTCCTGGGGTGCTCTAGAAGGGTCTGGGGGCTTTTAGAAGGGTCCTGGGGTTCTCTAGAAGGGTCTGGGGGCATTTAGAAGTATCCTGGGAGCCTCTAGAAGGGTCTGGGATCTATTAGAGTGGTCCGGGGGGGCTCTAGAATGGTCTGGGGGTTTTTAGAAGGCTCCTGGGAGGCTCTAGAATGGTCTGGGGGCTTTTAGAATGTTCCTGGGGTTCTCTAGAAGGGTCTGGGGACTTATAGAAGGGTCCTGGGGGCATCTAGAAGGGTCTGAGAACTATTAGAGTGGTTCGGGGGGGCTCTAGAAGGGTCTGGAGGCTTTTAGAATGATCCTGGGGGGCTCTAGAAGGGTCTGGGGGCTTTTAGAATGATCCTGGGGGGCTCTAGAAGGGTCTGGGGGCTTTTCGAAGGATCCGGGGAGGGTCTAGAAGGGTCTGGGGTCTTTTAGAAGGGTCCTAGGGGCCTCTAGAAGGGTCTGGGTGCTTTTAGATGGGTCCTAGGGGGCTCTAGAAGGGTCTGGGGGCTTTTGGAATGATTCTGGGGGGCTCTAGAATGGTCTGGGGGCTTTTAGAATGATCCGAAGAGGGTCTAGAAAGGTCTGGGGGCCTTTAGAATGGTATTGGGGTGCTCTAGAAGTGTCTGGGTGCTTTTAGAAGGGTCCTGGGAGGCTCTAGAAGGGTCTGGGGGCTTTTAGAAGAGTCCTGGGTGGCTCTAAAGTGTTCTGGGGGGTTTTAGAATTGTCCTAGGGGCCTCTAGAAGGGTCTGGGGGCTTTTAGAAGGGTCCTGGGATGCTCTAGAAGGGTCTGGGGGCTTTTAGAAGGGTCCTGGGGGGCTCTAGAATGTTCTGGGGTCTTTTAGAAGGGTCCTGGGTCCTCTAGAAAGGTCTGGGGGCTTTTAGAAAGGTCCTGGGAGGGTCTAGAAGGGTCTGGGGGCTTTTAGAAGGGTCCTGGGGGGCTCTAGAAGGGTCTGGGAGCTTTTAGTAGGGTCCTGGGGGGCTCTAGAAGGGTCTGGGGTCTTTTAGAATGGTCCGGGGGGGCTCTAGAAGGGTCTGGGGGCTTTTAGAAGGGTCCTGGAGGACTCTAGAACGATCTGAGGGCTTTTAGATGGGTCCTGGGGTTCTCTAGAAGGGTCTGGGGGCATTTAGAAGGGTCCTGATGGGCTCTAGAAGGGTCTGGGGGCTTTTAGAATGATCCGGGGACGGTCTAGAAGGGTCTTTATGCTTTTTGAAGGATCCTAGGCGGCTCTAGAAGGGTCTGGGGTCTTTTAGAAGGGACCTGGGGGGCTCTAGAAGGGTCTGGGGGCTTTTAGAATGGTCAGGGGAGGCTCTAGAAGGGTCTGGGGGCTTTTAGAAGGGTCCTGGGAGGCTCTAGAAGGGTCTAGAGGCTTTTAGAAGGGTCCTGGGGGCCTCTAGATGGGTCTGGGGGCGTTTAGAAGGGACCTGTGAGGCTCTGGAAGGGTCTGGGTGCTTTTATAAGGGTCCTGGGGGCCTCTAGAAGGGTCTGGGGGCTTTTATAAGGGTCCGGGGGGGCTCTAGAAGAATCTGGGGACTTTTAGAAGGGTCCTGGTGGCATCTAGACGTGTCTGGGGGCTATTAGAAGGGTCCTGGGGGGCTCTAGAAGGGTCTGGGGGCTTGTAGAAGGGTCCTGGGAGGCTCTGGAAGGGTCTGGGTGCTTTTATAAGGGTCCTGGGGGCCTCTAGAAGGGTCTGGGGGCTTTTACAAGGGTCCGGGGGGATCTAGAAGAATCGGGTGACTTTTAGAAAGGTCCTATGTGGCTCTAGAAGGGTCTGGGGGCTTTTAGAAGGGTCCGGGGGGCTCTAGAAGGGTCTGGGGAATTTTAGAAGGGTCCTCGGATTCTCTAGAAGGGTCTGGGGGCTTTTAGAAGGGTCCTGGAGGGCTCTAGATGGTTCTGGGGGCTTTCAGAAGGGTCCTGGGGGTCTATAGAAGGGTCTGGGAGCTTTTAGAAGGGTCCTGTGGGGCTCTAGAAGGGTCTGGGTGCCTTTAGAAGGGTCCTGGGTGACTCTAGAATGTTCTGCTGGCTTTCAGAAGGGTCCTGGGTTCCTCTAGAAGGGTCTGGGATCTTTTAGAAGGGTCCTGGGGTGCTCTAGAATGGTCCGGGGGCTTTTAGAAGGGTCCTGGGAGGCTCTAGAAGGGTCTGGGGTCTTTTAGAAAGGTAATGGGAGGATCTAGAAGGTTCTGGGGGCTTTTCGAAGGGTCCTGGGAGTCTCTAGAAGGGTCTGGGGGCTTTTAGAATGGGCCTAGGGGCCTCTAGAAGGGTCTGGGGGCTTTTAGATGGGTCCTAGGGGGCTCTAGAAGGGTCTGGGGGCTTTTAGAATTATCCGGGGACGGTCTAGAATGGTCTGGGTGCTTTTTGAAGGATCCTAGTGTGCTCTAGAAGGGTCTGGGGGCTTTTAGAAGGATCCGGGGAGGGTCTAGAAGGGTCTTTGGGCTTTTAGAAGGGTCCTGGGGTTCTCTAGAAGGGTCTGGTTGCTTTTAGAAGGGTACTGGGAGGCTCTAGAAGGGTCTGGGTGCTTTTATAAGGGACCGGGGAGCCTCTAGAAGGGTCTGGGTGATTTTAGAAAGGTCCTGGGGGGCTCTAGAAGGGTCTGGGGGCTTTTAAAATGGTCCGGGGGGGCTCTAGAAGGGTCTGGGGAATTTTAGAAGGGTCCTCGGATTCTCTAGAAGGGTCTGAGGGCTTTTAGAAGGGTCCTGGGGTTCTCTAGAAGGGTCTGGTTGCTTTTAGAAGGGTACTGGTAGCCTCTAGAAGGGTCTGGGTGCTTTTAGAAGGGTCCTGGTTGGATCTAGAAGGGTCTGGGGGCTTGTAGAAGGGTCCGGGGATCTCTAGAAGGGTCTGGGGGCTTTTAGAAGGGTCCTGGGGGCATCTAGAAGGGTCTGGGAGCTTTTAGAAGGGTCCTGGGGGGCTCTAGAAGGGTCTGGGGCTTGTAGAAGGGTCCTGGGTGATGCTAGAAGGGTCTGGGGACTTTTAGATGGGTCCTGGGGGGCTCAAGAAGGGTCTGGGGGCTTTTAGAAGGGTCCTGGGGTGCTCTAGAAGGGTCTGGGGGCTTTTAGAATAGTTCCTGGGGGGATCTAGAATGTTCTGGGGTCTTTTAGAAGGGTCCTGGGTCCTCTAGAAAGGTCTGGGGGCTTTTAGAAAGGTCCTGGGAGGGTCTAGAAGGGTCTGGGGGCTTTTAGAAGGGTCCTGGGGGGCTCTAGAAGGGTCTGGGAGCTTTTAGTAGGGTCCTGGGGGGCTCTAGAAGGGTCTGGGGTCTTTTAGAATGGTCCGGGGGGGCTCTAGAAGGGTCTGGGGGCTTTTAGAAGGGTCCTGGAGGACTCTAGAACGATCTGAGGGCTTTTAGATGGGTCCTGGGGTTCTCTAGAAGGGTCTGGGGGCATTTAGAAGGGTCCTGATGGGCTCTAGAAGGGTCTGGGGGCTTTTAGAATGATCCGGGGACGGTCTAGAAGGGTCTTTATGCTTTTTGAAGGATCCTAGGCGGCTCTAGAAGGGTCTGGGGTCTTTTAGAAGGGACCTGGGGGGCTCTAGAAGGGTCTGGGGGCTTTTAGAATGGTCAGGGGAGGTTCTAGAAGGGTCTGGGGGCTTTTAGAAGGGTCCTGGGAGGCTCTAGAAGGGTCTAGAGGCTTTTAGAAGGGTCCTGGGGGCCTCTAGATGGGTCTGGGGGCGTTTAGAAGGGACCTGTGAGGCTCTGGAAGGGTCTGGGTGCTTTTATAAGGGTCCTGGGGGCCTCTAGAAGGGTCTGGGGGCTTTTATAAGGGTCCGGGGGGGCTCTAGAAGAATCTGGGGACTTTTAGAAGGGTCCTGGTGGCATCTAGACGTGTCTGGGGACTATTAGAAGGGTCCTGGGGGGCTCTAGAAGGGTCTGGGGGCTTGTAGAAGGGTCCTGGGAGGCTCTGGAAGGGTCTGGGTGCTTTTATAAGGGTCTTGGGGTCCTCTAGAAGGGTCTGGGGGCATTTACAAGGGTCCGGGGGGGATCTAGAAGAATCGGGTGACTTTTAGAAGGGTCCTATGTGGCTCTAGAAGGGTCTGGGGGCTTTTAGAAGGGTCCGGGGGGGCTCTAGAAGGGTCTGGGGAATTTTAGAAGGGTCCTCGGATTCTCTAGAAGGGTCTGGGGGCTTTTAGAAGGGTCCTGGAGGGCTCTAGATGGTTCTGGGGGCTTTCAGAAGGGTCCTGGGGGTCTATAGAAGGGTCTGGGAGCTTTTAGAAGGGTCCTGGGGGGCTCTAGAAGGGTCTGGGTGCCTTTAGAAGGGTCCTGGGTGACTCTGGAATGTTCTGCTGGCTTTCAGAAGGGTCCTGGGTTCCTCTAGAAGGGTCTGGGATCTTTTAGAAGGGTCCTGGGGTGCTCTAGAATGGTCCGGGGGCTTTTAGAAGGGTCCTGGGAGGCTCTAGAAGGGTCTGGGGTCTTTTAGAAAGGTAATGGGAGGATCTAGAAGGTTCTGGGGGCTTTTCGAAGGGTCCTGGGAGTCTCTAGAAGGGTCTGGGGGCTTTTAGAATGGTCCTAGGGGCCTCTAGAAGGGTCTGGGGGTTTTTAGATGGGTCCTAGGGGGCTCTAGAAGGGTCTGGGGGCTTTTAGAATTATCCGGGGACGGTCTAGAATGGTCTGGGTGCTTTTTGAAGGATCCTAGGGAGCTCTAGAAGGGTCTGGGGGCTTTTAGAAGGATCCGGGGAGGGTCTAGAAGGGTCTTTGGGCTTTTAGAAGGGTCCTGGGGTTCTCTAGAAGGGTCTGGTTGCTTTTAGAAGGGACCGGGGAGCCTCTAGAAGGGTCTGGGTGCTTTTAGAAAGGTCCTGGGGGGCTCTAGAAGGGTCTGGGGGCTTGTAGAATGGTCCTGGGGGGGCTCTAGAAGGGTCTGGTGGCTTTTAGAAGGGTCCTGGGGGCCTCTAGAAGGGTCTGGGGGCTTTTAGAAGGGTCCTTGGGGGCTCTAGAAGGGTCTGGGTGCTTGTAGAAAGGTCCTGGTAGGCTCTAGAAGGGTCTGGGGGCTTTTAGAAGGGTCCTGGGGTGCTCTAGAATGGTCTGGGTGCTTTTAGAAGGGTCCTGGGAGGCTCTAGAAGGGTCTGGGGGCTTTTAGAAGGATCCGGGGAGGGTCTAGAAGGGTCTGGGGGCTTTTAGAAGGGTCCTGGGGTTCTCTAGAAGGGTCTGGTTGCTTTTAGAAGGGTACTGGGAGGCTCTAGAAGGTTCGGGGTGCTTTTATAAGGGTCCGGGGAGCCTCTAGAAGGGTCTGGGTGCTTTTAGAAAGGTCCTGGGGGGCTCTAGAAGGGTCTAGAGGCTTTTAGACGGGTCCTGGGGGCCTCTAGAAGGGTCTGGGTGCTTTTAGAAGGGTCCTGGGTGGCTCTAGAAGGGTCTGGGGGCTTGTAGAAGGGTCCTGGGGGCCTCTAGAAGGGTCTGGGGGCTTTTAGAAGGGTCCTGGGGGCATCTAGAAAGCTCTGGGAGCTTTTAGAAGGGTTCTGTGGGGCTCTAGAAGGGTCTGGTGGCTTGTAGAAGGGTCCTGGGTGCCGCTAGAAGGGTCTGGGGGCATTTAGAAGGGTCCTGGGGGGCTCAAGAAGGGTCTGGGGGCTTTTAGAAGGGTCCTGGGGTTCTCTAGAAGGGTCTGGGGGCTTTTAGAAGGGTCCTGGGTGGCTCTAGAAGGGTCTAGGGGCTTTTAGAAGGGTCCTGGAGGTCTCTAGAAGGGTCTGGAGGCTTTTAGAAGCGTCCTGGGTGGCTCTAGAAGGGTCTGGTGCATTTTAGAAGGGTCCTGGGTGTCTCTAGAAGGGTCTGGGAGCTTTTAGAAGGGTCCTGGGAGGCTCTAGAAGGGTCTGGGGGCTTTTAGAACTGTCCTGGAATGCTCTAGAAGGGTCTGGGGGCTTTTAGAACTGTCCTGGGATGCTCTAGAAGGTTCTGGGGGCTTTCAGAAGGGTCCAGGGGTCCTCTAGGAGGGTCTGGGGTCTTTTAGAAGGGTCCGGGGGTGCTCTAGAAGGGTCTGGGGGCTTTTAGAAGGGTCCTGTGGGGCTCTAGAAGTGTCTGGGGACTTTAAGAAGGGTCCTGTGG
>JAUNZM010000284.1:1835000-1865522 GCA_033459285.1 Clamator glandarius | reverse complement strand
GGAAGGAAGGAAGAAAGAAAGGAAGGAAGAAAGAAAGAAAGGAAGAAAGAAAGAAAGGAAGAAAGGAAGAAAGGAAGAAAGGAAGAAAGGAAGAAAGGAAGAAAGAAAGGAAGAAAGAAAGGAAGAAAGAAAGGAAGAAAGGAAGAAAGGAAGAAAGGAAGAAAGGAAGAAAGAAGAAAGAAAGAAAGAAAGAAAGAAAGAAAGAAAGAAAGAAAGAAAGAAAGAAAGAAAGAAAGAAAGAAAGAAAGAAAGAAAGAAAGAAAGAAAGAAAGAAAGAAAGAAAGAAAGAAAGAAAGAAAGAAAGAAAGAAAGAAAGAAAGAAAGAAAGAAAGAAAGAAAGAAAGAAAGAAAGAAAGAAAGAAAGAAAGAAAGGAAGGAAGGAAGAAAGAAAAGAAAAGAAAAAGAGGTTGAAAACAAGCTATAAAATAAAACTGGAGCAAAACCACCCCAAAACATGAAAATAAATCCCACGCCATTGAGCTCAGCTCCATGTTACCCAGATGGAAAGCCTTCCCATGGGCATGTGAATTACAGCCCATTCCCAGGTCAGGGATCTGCATTTCCAGACTGGCTTAGCCCCTCTCTAGGGAACAGGCGCAGCCTCCCTGGCCGGCGGGCCATCAGCTAAACTCGCCACTGCCTCGGGCTGCTGTTCACAGCCTGCTTGCCTTTAATATTGACATGCTCACACTTGGCGGTATTATTCGCGGCTTTGGGTCTGATGATCATATTTATATGGCTGACACCCAGACCTACTTGCCTATTCCTGTGGATTCCCGTGAAGTGCTGTCATGGCTTATTACCTGTCTATCTGTGCTTCAAGCCTGGATGACTTTTAATTTTTTGAAGCTTAATGCTGGGAAGACAGAATCGCTTCAGATTGGTTCAGTTCACCTCCTGGATGTACGAATTTATGATATATAATATTGCATTACACACAGCTTGGGAGCTAGCTTCACTGCTAGGCTCTTAAAAATGGCTTTATTTTATCTGAAACAAAGCTTTTCAGAAGCATATCAGCAAGAGGAAGGTATTCATCAGATTTCAGAAACTTCTGCAGCTTTTGTTGCATGTTGCTTGTCAGGCTGAGGAGTCCTTGTTCATGCCTCGGTCTAATCCAGAGTTGTGTATTGTAGCTCAGTGATAATTGGAAACTCTTCTCACTCCAGCATTTTCAGCTGTTGTAAAAGTCTGCAGCTAATGTCATAACAAGAATTAAACTGTCTCGTCATATTACACCCGTCTTGGCTGACTTCGCTGGCTATTAAGGTGACAGCATGTTGATTTTAAATTTGCGTTAATTGTTTACCCCTTCTTGCAGAGGCTTTCTTGAGGGTTTTGTAACAATCTGCAGGCTTTCTGTAGCTGTGGATTATCTTTGTGTTCAGCTTTATAGGGACTTACAATAAATATCGCCTTTGTCTGTATCGCATCACTTAATACCTTCAGCCCGTGGATCTCTGGTACATATATTCCTTGCATGGACCACTTTTGAGAAAAAGTTGAGGAGAAGGCATGGCTGGTTCTGATAGTACAATCTTTAAGAGGCTTTTTTCCCCTTCTCTGATTTTTATTTGGTTTTGTTGCCTTCAGTTTTTCTGGCTACTAGTAGCAGGGGTGTTGTTATGGATAGACAAAAGTAGTCACTGTGCCTACAAAACCTTTCACTTTATAGGTTTAACAGAGAAAATAGACTGTACCCCACCCCACAAAACAGACCTTACAGCCCATCATCCTCAGGATTCCACTTTTGGACTGAATAAATTAATGGCTGTGTAAGCCTGTGGTAACAAACTTTTACCTAGAATTGAGAATGAAAATTGCTTTGTGCCATATGTCGTCTCTCTGGCACAAAATGAGCATCACCTCAATGGGAGTTTGGCACACTCGGTGACTGCAAGGCTGGTAAATAGGGGACATTTTCTTTTTTTTCCATGCTCGAACTCTCCAAATCCATAAACAATATATTTCTCCACAAATATTTTTTTTTTAAAAAAAAGTCCTTTAAATCCTTTACTGTTTCTGAGACTGAGTTTTATTCACTCCCTTCACTGAGGGCTGAAATATTTCTCACCTTCTGTTTCACTTTGTTGTGCTTTCTCTCACTAGAATAATTATTGACTGGGAAATGCGAAGGTGTCAATATGACTTAACAAAAAAACTCATTTAAGGGAAAAAAATGAAGTAAGTAAGATGTATTTATTTGTAAGTTTAAAGTCCCATCAATTTTAGTTCCAGATTTCAGGGACTTTAAATCAAACCTTACTTTCGTTCTTGGAACCTGACTTCAGTTAATGGACATCATCTTAACAAGATCCATTCAGCCTTCCCTGGGCAAGAAGTGCTAACCGCATAACCAGCCTTTCTCTTGCCCCATCTCGCACTAGTTCTTTTTATTTTTTTGCCTTTTAGTAAAAAAAAAAAAAAATGAGCTTGTGCATGAGCTGCAACCAGATTTTAAAACTCTCTAATGGCCAGTACATTTTACACAGTTTATAGCTTATAAATGTATTTGTAAATTGCAAAACTATTACTGGTTATTTGAGTTACCAGAGTTTATTCCTGGGGAAAAGCAAAGTCTCCCAACTGTCATTAGAGAGCACTTCATTAGAAAAAAAATTCACTATTTATATTTTGAGCAGAAAAGTGCCACTCACTTGTATGAATAAAGCATGTGCTTTCCCAGGCTGTTGCTGGTTGTTTGCACACCAGTGGCCTCAGCCAGCTCCGGCACCCATGCATGACAGAGCCTCGAAAACGGAGAGGGATTTGCTGTAATAGCTCCAGCAACAAGTACAGCTGCCTGATGGTGCTGAGGGCCGCCAGGGTGCTCTTGCTGTTAAAGCAGTGCCAGTAAGGTAGTCTATATTTAACAGGAACTTTTCTGCCTTTGAAAAGCATCGCTTGGTGCACAATAACCACGCTTTAAAAGCCTTTTGTTTCATTCCTGGTTTTGATGAACTTCTATCCCTTTGATGTTTGTCTGGAGTTTAATCGTGATAAAATGTACACAATGGTTAGATTGTGGAAAAGAAAAAGGTGCTGGGAGAGCACAATACAATCAATGCATTATCTGCTGTCTTTCCTATGCCGCTCGCTTGGCAGGCGGCACCGAGCGCTGCGATGAGAGCGAACCAGGGTGACAGCCCAGGCATCCTGGACTCACGCCTGCTCCCACCGCAGCAACAGCCAAAGCCAGGCTCATGGCAAAGGACTGGGCACAGCCGTGCCCCAGGAAAGGCTCGGTGATGCCAGCACCCAGCCCTCGGCACCAGCTGCTGCAGACCAACATTGCAGGGTCAGTCCCAGTTTGGGCACCTTCCCCAGAGTTCTCCAGCCTCAGATCACGATGTCCGGCCTCAGCATATGGCACTATGTGGGCAGGCTGTGTTCCAGCTCCCTTGCTACACATCAACATCCCATATCACCGTCCTATGCCAGCATCTCCCATATCTTTGCAGGAAGGTGAAAGTTTAAGGAAAACCTTCTGAAACCCTGGAATGTTCCAGGATGCACTCCAGCACAAATGCCAGCCTCCTCCCAAGCTGCCGGTGCCCCTGGGTATGGCAAATTTTTAGGAGCCAGGTTGTACTCGCTGAGTTTGGGGGACCTTCTCTAAGCAGCCCAGTTTTCCTTCTGAAATACACTTCTGGTCCATCTGACTGGGGAAGAAACCTCAAAAAATAGGAGACAGAAGGAACTCCTAAATGTAGTATTTTTATAGTCTTTCCACAATTTTAAGAAAGGGCACTGACAAATCATTTCAGAAGGCAAGATGGGGCAGCAGAGGCAGCAGCTACTGTGGCTGATCCGGGCAGCACCACAACCATGGGACATTGCTTACCTAGGAGCATGTCTTTCTGCCCTGACCCTCTGTGGGTTTGAATCAGCTCTCTCGTGATCAAAGTCTCCTTATGAATTATTTGCGCATATTAATTCCAGGCACCACCTGCTTGTCCCCCAGCTGGGGACATCTCCAGGCAGCCAGAGCCAAAGCCACCTGCCCAGATTCCACCTTGCAGCAGGGCCCTGCAGTACCCAGGATCTCCCGTGGAAAGGGCAGTACCCAGGCTGCACCCCTGTGTCTGCTGGGGCTGGCAGACCGAGGTGACACCACTGTGACTCACACATTGCCCTTGCCCCCTCCTTGCCCTGGGGGCCTCCTGCTCCTGGGAAGTAGCCGCTCTCAACCGCACCACGGCACATGCCATCCTTGGTCACATCTCGGGACATGCCAACCTCGATCACATCTCAGGACACACCTACCTCAGTCACACCCCAGCACGTGCTAACTCATGTCCCCACACCAGACAGCACCGTGAGTCTGGGGTGCAAACCCCACTCCCTCCCAAGCTGGACATATCCCCAGCACTGCCTTGCACCCCAGGCCCCGTTTCAGCTATCACAATCCCAGACCCCCTAGGATGGGCACAGTCCATGGGGTATTTTTGTGCAGCACCAACACTGTAAGTCATTTTCTGTGAAGCTCCTCACAGCATTTGGTAGCCTGAATCAGAAAAAAGCCCAGGTGCCTTTCCCTGGAAACGGCTGAGATGGCTCCGGCTGTTTGAGCGAAGTTCTGCAATTCAGAACAAGGACCAGCAAGGACGTGTCTGTCCTGCCTGATCCACCCCACTGTCTGCAAAAAAACCCTTTGCAAAATAAGGACAGTCCTAATGAACACATATATAAGCTCATTTCTTCTTAGATGGCCTCTGACACTGAGTGTCTCAGAATTATTTCTTTAGAAGAAAACTGTAATTAGGTCTTCTGGGGATATCACTTCTCACTTGAGAACAAGTTTGAGGGTTTTTAAGTATTCATTGAGTTGCAGAGTTTGGGGATCACATGTTTTCCTAATTTTTCCTTGGATTTTTAACCTTATCTTATGACATCTGTACTCACTGCTGATCTGACCTACTTAGGGAAGTCAAAGACCCTGGAGATTAAACTGAGTGATCCAGTTCAGTACATACTTATAATTTAAAGATCCTGACAGAATTAATACATTTCTAATAATAATTTCTTACCATTCAAAAGCTAATTGCAACTGTGCATGCCAAACATCTTATTTCAAAATAAACCATTTTGTTTGTCAGAAGAGATGAAATCTGTAAGCACAAATAACTGAACTGCAACTGAAACGTGTGTAAGGATTTTTAACAAAGCTGGTTATTGACCAACACAAATATCTCCCAGTGTAAAGAACAGCGTGCTACGGTCCCTCTAAAATTTACAAATTTACCTCAAGTGTTCTGAAAAAATCTTATTTTTTTTATTGCTTTCCACTGCGTCCCCATTTCAAACCCAGAAAGCAAACAAGTCGTAGCAGACTTTCTCTTGCAAAATGAATTTGTCAAGCTCTACTGCATTTTGCTGAAGTGTAAGAAACTTAAATAAAAGTGATCCTATAGTTAAGAAGCTGGCTTCAGGGCAGAGACTAGTGGGGATTTCTGTGAGTATATTTGCTCTTCCTAAATTTGGAGATGTAGGTAGGTTTTCTTGTTGCCAGAGGAAATTATTAATGGGTCTAAGACCTTCCAAGGTTGATATTTTCCCTTTCTTATTGCATTATGCAGCTAGTATTTTGATAATAATTTGCAGACACTAGTGAAAATAGGAAACCCCTTTATAATTTGGAGACATCTAGACTCTTTCTTTTATTCCATTACACATGTATACATATATATTCATATACATATATGTGCTTATGTCAAGCTTTCAAGCAAATGAAAATTGCTAGTGCTTAACAGTTTTCCAGAGTGTTTGTGCAGAGTTTGGTGCAGAGCCACTTCCCATCCCAGGGGCAAGGGTATAAAGCTTCTAAAAGACAGACACAAGGGTTTCAAGCAAGTCCTGGACACTGAACATCCACAGACATTTGCTTGCCTTGATAAAAAAATGTTTGGTGTTTAATAATATGTTTTCTTGTATTTGGTGCCTTGACTTGTCCTTTGAGAGTACAGTCACGCTATGTAATGCTGCATTTTGCTGCCTTTTAATCCATATGACGAACCTATTGCCAAAGAGCCTCACGAAATGATTACGTGACTGTGACTATGATGTTAATATTGCAAAAGAAGTTGCTGTCTGTGTAATATTTTTCTATATTTTTACCTCTCGTGTGCAAGGTGGAAGACTTTTTTGCTACATCTGATCTGCTCTGAAGCAGCCTATGTAAACTGCTGCTAATATTCAGTGGCTTCACGTTGCCATATGGGAACTTGCATATAGTTTTCTGTGACCTCTTCAGACACAGGCGCAGACTTGCTCTGCTGCAATACCAGCTCTCTGTGTGTGTGAGGATATTTGTAGATATGCTTTGCTGGGCAATAAAATGTGCAAAATTAATGTGTACAATGTTTTATTCCTGGAGGTAAAATCCACTTAGTAAAACTTCAGCATTCTACTGAGAGAGAACTTTGCACTCAAAAGTGCCCTTCTGCAGTTTTCTCAATCAATTTCCTCAGGTGACTGATTTATAGATGCCTGAATAGTGTTTAAAAGAAGAATGCACACAATCAACATAAATTACTAATATTAAGCAGGCACCAGATAATGAGAGAAAGTCTTTATTACTTTGAACTATCTCATACTAATAAAATAAAATTGTTTCATGTAACATGAGACAGAAATAATTTGCAGAACAGCGTATCAAAACTAACTGAATCCAATTCAGTTACAAGCTGTGTAATGCAAGGTCTGCTTCAGCTCTGCATTCATTAGATGTGATATATGAAGACTTTTCTCAACCAAAAATCAGTTACGCTGCTTTATAACTACGACACAGACCCCTGAGCCTGCAAAGCTTCAGGCAGAGCCTTAACTCTGCATACAACGAGGAAGCTCAGACACTCAGTGAAATTCCTTGCAAAAGCACATGCAGGATATTTTTAGGAGCAGGGTCTGTAGAAGCACCCCTCAAGGACCATCACCACAGTCCAGCAAACACTGTCTAAGGGGCAAATTATAAAGAAATTGCCATAAAGCCTGGCTGGGCCACCACTGCACAGTTGGAGGTTGCTGTGGGTTTCATCCCGTGTTCTCCGGCTGAGCATCTAATCCAAACTCGATCTGTGAGACCCTCAAAGAAGTGCGAGCTTGGGGTGCAGGCATGTGGGCTGTACGCAGCTCAGAGCTTGCTAAAGGCTGTGTGTTTGTTCCCTTTGAATCCTTTTCCCTCAAGAATTTGGGGCTCCCAAAAGTTGTCTGTGTTAAAGAGAGATGGCCTTACGTTTTAGGGGAAGGGCAAATCACACAAATTGGAGCTGGCTTATGCAGCTGCCCCCTCCTGCTAAACAGCATATTTCTGTCCGTGTTTGATTGCGTTTTTCTACCCCATCTCCTTCTGTTTTACATAATCTGTCAGTATTGGGACTTCCCTCTCTCTTAATATCTATTCTTCATCACTGATGGTTCCTCCCTTTACCACTGATTTTTTCAGTGTTTTGGTTTGTTTCAAACAGAAACAGCCAGAGTAGTATCTAAAAGTAATGAATTTGATTATACCTATTTACTCTAAAGCACGCCATTTGCATCAGCTTCATTCCTGGATAATGCTTTTAGGGAAAATGTAACACTCCATTTTAGATCTTTTTCTTATCTTGCTTCACATATTGGCTCCAAGAGACATGCATGTAACATAGGTGCTTAATTTACTTCTCCAAATATGCAAAGAATATGGGCATGTGCAATAAACATTGCTAAGGGTCTGGCTGCAGACAAGAAAAAAAATCAATTGTAAAGCTGCTGTAAACTCCGTATTATCTAAGAATTTCAACACCTACTGATGTGCTGAAGCCTCTGCTGCACCCTCATTAATTCAAGAACCTGGGATACACATATTCATTAACACAAGCTGCATATTTGTGCACAAATCGTGCAGCAGATTTTGAAACAATCATCTGAGGATGCTACAGCTGTTAGTCAAAATCTGACAGTAAACGAGAGATTTGTGTTTAAATAGGGGGATTCGGAATGTTACTCAGAGAGAAATCACACAGAATACTGTGGCCTCATGCAAAACCCTTAGAAAAACACATTGTCACCTGGAAAACTTGGACATCTGTGTGTAAAATCCATAGAACTTGCAATGAGTCATATCTCCTTCCTTTTACCTGCAGACTGTGGATCAAGAAAGTGGTGTCTGCAGGAAAACACAGAGTACCAGATAGGGAAAGGGGAGGGAAGTGGCTAAACTTCCATCCGCCTAAGAGAGACTAAACTGTCCTCCACGCAGCTTTAGTGTCCTGTTTTCTTATCTAGGTGTAATTCTGGCTTTGGGCTATGATGTACACTTCTGCCAGATGTGCTTAGTGTTAGCTACATGTTATTTAGATCAATGTGAATCTCTGTTTGATGCATGTAAGAATTGTTTACTGCTCTGTATTCTCTAACTTTTTGTATTTAACAATATCAGTTAGAAAGAGCAATTTATAGCAAGAACACAAACCAGAAAAAGCAATTCATACCAAGACCACAAACTCCCTCACTCCCCAAAACCTCATTATTACTGTTAACGTAAAGTGCTACTGCTCATAAAACATAACAAAATATTACAGTCCTAATTTTCTTTAATGTCCTAGTAGTCCCACTGATTTCACTGCTCATGGGATTTTTCACATCACGCTGTTTAGTATTAATTGGGTGCGTGTAGCTGGAGAAATCAGTAGTGAAACTTCAACATCAAGTATTTGAAAGGTACATCTCCAGGAAGAGCTCAGTCTGCCTGTCTAAACACACGTACACTTGTATGTGGCTCTCCATCCCAGTGCTTGAATCAGAAATATATGGTTGTTATTGCAAAAACTTATGTATGCTCAGATATGTTGCAGGAGGTAGCAGCAATTTACAGCCACATCAAATGTCGTGGCTTCAGCTTCCTTAAGACGTCCTCACACCAGAAAATGTAATTACTCTTCCACTGTGCCTTCCCACATGGTGATCTGAAACTCTTTGTTAAAATGAAGCAACCTATCAATACTGTATTTATCGCAGATGAGACATCTACAAATACAGATCAGTGTAATCTGGTCATTGATTTTGGGATTCTCAGTCCTCCAAGGACAGTGGCAGATCTATACATTGCCCCTGAGCAGTGGGATTTGCTTTTGTATTTCTGATTTCATTGGGGAAATAGCATAAAAGTTAATGTAAGCTGCAAGTGCTCTGCTGCAGCCCAGCTGAGGAGGCTCAGGACCACATGTGGGTCCTACAAAACCCTACTGTGGTGCACACCACTAATTAACAGCCAGGTACTTCTACTTCCCACAAACGAAGCGCAAACAGACCAACATTGCTCTCTTGTTTAAGACAAGAAAAGGAAAACTTTTTCAATATTTGCAGAAATTCTTACTTTTTCCCTGATATACCTTGTTTTGGAATCCACTTGTACTGTACAAACACAGGCGCTGTTCCTGATGGGGCTTGGGGATGTGAAGGAAGCATTCAGCTCTCAGCTTGAATCAGTAAATCTTATTAGTAGGAATGAACATACAGAAAAAATACTATCCTTCTATATCATTATCTGAAGTTTGCATGTGTAGGTTTATCCCTTTGACATACTTGCCCTGTAACAGATCATATACAGGTAAATGTATCCTTGTAATAAGATATTCCCTTTCTGAGAGACCCAGAAAATTGAGGGGCTATGTCTATAAGTTTGTGATGCACACACACTTACACAATGTTTTATGTAACTGAACTTCAATGCAATTGTAAATGTTTACAAGATATGGTTTGCAACTTATTGGAGGACAGTTGAACAATTTGCTAGAGGAAGCAGAGGAAGGTTCCTAACAACTGGAACTTTACAATTTTTAATTAATCCAAAGAAGTAAAAATGCATGAAGAAATATTCAGATTTTGATTAATTTTTACGATCTAACAGACACACAGGCAAGGTATTTGGGTGTTACATTGAAAAGCCACCTAATAAATACACCCTGGAATTACTAGGAATCCCCACAAATATCCTGGATATTGTCCCCAGGGGCCATTCCTAGCATTCTAAACACTACAGCCACTTCAACTTTTCCCCACTCTGAGTATAACGAATACCCCAATCTGTATTCTTCCTTTACCCAAATTGCAATCAATTCCCAAATCTGAAACGAGTGCTCTGGCAGAGGTGCAGAACAGACAGTTTTCCGATCTTCATGTAAAGCCTGCATTATCCGACCCACTACAGATGAAGTCACACAACACTGAGCAAAGTATTTCCCAAATACAGAGTCTAAAACCAATATCTGACACGGATTGAACTGCAAAACATTACATCTTAAAAACATGCCATCATTATGCTTAGGAAAGTATTTGTCAGTGTCTTTTGGAAGTGTTAATTTACTTCTGTTCTGCTTGGAGAGAGTATTTTCTCACTCTTTATTTGCTATAATGGTCTCTAAAACTGGGGAAAAAAGACAATATTACATCTGCTCGCATGTTTAAAAACATGGTTTCACAAAGTGCTCGACAGCCTGATGGATGAATTTTCTGGTCATTTAGACTGACCTGCAGAGCTGGGTTTCTCCGCTGTGAATCATGCAGAGGTTCCCAAGTCACAACCCTCCACAGACAACATCAGCTCAAAGAAACTACCAAGGAATAGGCTGTTCTGTGCCAAAAAAAAAAAAAAAAGGCTGACATTATTGCATCTACTCTGCACCTCTGAAACTGCTAGTTTATGCAACATCATTACTGCATGAAATACGATTCATGTGTGCATAGCAATCATGGCTGTGAGATATGCTGTTAAAGACACAGACTCCTCCACGTACTTCGTTTGCTGTCTGCTTTCAACCCCTACCCAACATCCTGGGCAGACCCCCAGAAACATGTAATTCGTACATAAGTCTGTACATTCTCCACATTAAATAGGCTACAAGGTCTCTCATTTTTCAAGAAAAAGCTCAATTTCAGAAAATAATAGAAAAATAGTGCTTAGTATTGATCATGACAGAACAACGGAATTAAAACCTGCGGTATTCAGTTATTGACATAAACACCATCATGCACTATGCAAGCTGTGATTTCAGCCCAGTGACTGCATCACGTGGACCTGGGAATTTGTCTATCACATCAGCGAGCTTTGGATCAGACCTATGAAAGCCAGAACTGCCGATACGGCTTTAACCTTGAGTCTGATGAATCTTGCAACTCAAAGAAAAGCACGCCTCACTTGCTTATTTGCTATATAAACAAGTACAGGCCACGTCACCAAAAAGGGTCTGAGATTTACCCAGCCGATCAGTGAAACATCTGTAGTCTTTCACATATTTCACAAAGAGACATTTGTCTGGTAGCATGTTGCATCCTTTCTGAATGGTGACACATGGGGCCATAGGCAGAGCGATCCGATCACAAAGAAATAAGATATTCTAGAAATCTATATTTTATTTCTATATATTCTATATGTAATAGAAATATATTCTATATGGGGAATTATTTAAATATATTTTAATCTATGTATGATGTACAGACTGTTAATAATATATATGGTTATAAATATAGAATATGAATCTATTTTAAAAGCACTGTTGCAATTTGGGGCAAAAGTCTTTGTTGACATGAAAAGACATACAGAAATGTTTCTATAAATATCAGTATGAGCCTTTCAGGAGGATCTGTAATCTTAAATTGACTAGTTGCATAATATACATAGGTTTTGCTGGAAAATATTCGTAATTTTCATAGTAATATAATTTTTAAACCTGAAATTATTCTGCATTTCTGATATGGAATTTTGTCATCAGGGTCACTTTTAGAAAGTGGGAAATGGAGTCAGAATATAAGCTTAAAATTTGAACAAACACAGGAGTGTTATGTTTGCTCATTTTAAAATGAAACGAGAATCTAGAATCTGTACCATATTGGACGGTGTATCTGTGTAACCATACCTACTGACACTTGCCAATCAGAAATTACAGCATTACTGGAAACCTAGAGCTGGCTGATAAAGAGGCATTTGAATGGTGGGTCCAAATAACTGCCTTCCTGACATGAAGGCCCCGATAAGCCATGAGGATCAGCTGATGTTTCTCCAAAACACGCAAGATGAAATCCAGCAATTGGTAAGAAAGGGGGCTGGACACTCACAGGGGCTAGAGCTCCTCAGAAGGGAAAAAAATGTGACGCTATTAACCAAGGCTGTGTGAAAGCGTGAATGCATAACCAAGGTTGGGTGCGAGCCGGGTGCGTGTGCGTTAATCTTTCTTTAGTTTGTGCCGAGGAGTCTTCTGGGGCTGAAAACAGCTGGGCCAGGTCCTGTTGTGCTCAGCTAAGCAGAGGCACGCTGGAAATCACGCCTGAGACAGGACAGGAAGAGCATCCGTGTCTGCATGTGTGAGGGGGAAGTTAGAGACACGATACGACCCTGCGTACATTTAGTCTGAGAGCTCAGGGTGCCCGCGCGCTGCTCCCGCGGTCGCTAAGGTCTCAGGGGTGCAGGTGCAAGTGGTTGCAGGCAAAAAGGGGGAACTCCGAGCAGCCTCGCACCCAAAGTCTCTTGTGTCCAATTTCACCTCTGAGAGATGCCAAAGGCATCGTGGGCTGTGTTGCAGCTTGAAGGGGAGACAGCCTCACCCCCCACATTAAGGCGCTGGCAGGATTTTTGTTGTGCTCTTCCCACAGAGGTGGAGTTGGGAGAGGAGAAGACGAGATGTCCCAACTTAATTTCTTTTTAATGGTCTGATGGAGCGTCTGACATGTGAATCCTCACTGTCCCTGCTCTCCAGCTTGACTTCAATGACTGCTTTTAAGAAACAGCCTCCCATAGACAGGGAAATTCTGCTACCTTGCCCAAACCTGCTCAAATACTTTGAGCTCCCAGTTACACATTTAGCACAGCATTTTTGCAAAATGCAGGAGAGGCGCATACTTTGAACTGCAGGTAGACTTAAAAACAGTCCCTTGATCGTCAATGATGTCTTTATCCACTGAACCAGAACTGGGTTTCATAAACCCTTACACCCATAATTTCTTGATTTCCCGATGTGCCAGCCAGCCTCTGCAAACCAGGTCATTTTAAAAGAGTTCACGCGCCAGTATTACTGCAGCCCTGCGATGTGCATTATAAGTAGCTTATCTGGAGCCATCAGTGACCACAGATTAGTGGGGCAATACTCCCTCTGGAAATCTTTGAGCCTACACTGTCTTCCCTCATTATAGAAGCTCTCGGGTGCGCATTGCTTTGCATCCTCTCACCGAGGGGGCTTTACATTAACTACACTTGGGGTTTCAGAATTTTGCCTCTGAGCTGATCATGGGCAAACTGGGATGCTCATTTCCAGTGCCTGGCAGGGAAGGGGAGCCCTGCAGCAGCAGCCGGGTGCCCCGGCGTCCCCAGGCTGGGGCTGGCTGCCAGGGCAGGGTGGGCTCCAGCCGAACGCTCCCTTTGTGGGGGCTTTGCTCCCTGTGACTTCTGCCCAATGCACTAGTCCTAATGGGAAATTAAATGCCTGTCCCCCCTAGTCGTCAGGGGTAAATTTCAGAGGCTCCAGTCCTCGATAATTAACAAGTTCTGTCATTCCCCTCACTGTTGCACTAGCTGTGGTATTTTTAAAGCTTTTATTAAAAATTAATTTCTTTATTTTGTTGGAGGCCCATCACTCGGTCACGTGGCTCCCTGTCATGTTTCTATCCTTCCTACTCATATTCGAGTTATGCCATCAAGCTAATATATTGTGACTGCTCTTCTCTCTTGTGACAAAGCCTTGCAGCTGCCTCCAAATCAATAGATGTCAAAGAAATATGAAAACAATCATGACAGAGAACTTAAATCCTGGCTAGAGTCTGCATAATAAAAAATGTGCTTCTGTTCTCAAGGCAGCAGATTAATTTATCCTAAAGTTTAGTCAAATTTTATTCCGGTACCTTTTTCCCAGCAGATAGAGCTACATCTGTTGGGTTTGTAATGTAATTTGTAATTACTGCCCTTCATGTGGTCCAATGCCTTGAACCATCTTTAATTAAAAGCATAATTAAGGGAAGATCTAAAGGAAGACAATTACCAGATGGTCTTTTTTTTAGAAACAGTTAGTTGCATTGAGGATGTATCCTGGTCCATTTCAGACTTGGATTAAAAGGCAGGCTGCCTCCCACACAATCTGTGAGGCGAGAGGCCAAAAAGGGGCTTGGACAACCCAGGCAGCGCCACGGATGTCCGATAACCACAAGGGAGGGCAGGCAGAGCCAGGGAAGGGACACGGGAGACCATGGGGTAGAGGATTGTCCTGGCTCCATTGCATTTCCCTGAGCAGGTGAGCTCTGCTGCCCTTCTCCAGCCCAAAGCCCTGGCAAAAAAAAACCCACCCCAGCCCACACTGTCATCACCGAGGATGCCCAAACCTTTTTCTGGGGAAAATAGTAATTAATAGACTCAAAAAGAGTAATAGTAATAAATAGTAATAGTAACAGTAGTAGTAGTAGTAGTAGTAATCATCATTATCATCATCATAAAGGAGGGACTAAGCCCCAGAACAGCTTCCAAAAAATGAATTATTGCCACTGTCTCAGGTGGGATGCAGACCATGATGGGGATTGGAGTTGCTCCTGTGCAGCCTTTGCTCATCACAGCCTGAGAGGGGGGGTTCAGTTAACCAAAATCCTCCTCTCAGGCTACCGGGCAGGGTCATCGCTGCTGCATGGCTGCAGTGACCACTCAGCCTCGCTGGGGTTAGTTTTGGGATGCTTCCTTGCTTCTTGGGGTGGTCTCCTTGCAAAAGAGCCCACTTCACACGTGGAAGTTCAGAGAAGACCATGACTAAAGGAAAAGACTGGGAGGGGGTGGAAGATAACCCTGAAAAATATGAATAATGCAATGAAGTACAAAATTACATGTAAGCATAAAATTTCTAGGGGAAGCTGGGCATAAGAAAAAAAGGGGGAAAAAGGAAACCTCGAGCAGTTCCGTAATGTAAATTAAATTTTTGCTGTATTACTAAGATTTCATTATTTGACTGTTCCTACTCAAAGTAAAGCAGCAATGAATTGTAATCATTTCAATTATCTTCAAGATAGTTTCTTTAGGACACAAGTTGTCAAAGATAAAAAACTACATTCTTGCTGCTTCATGGGTCCATTTTCCAGACGGTTTGTCGTTCTTGCTGCATGATTTAGTCGGGGCTTTTTTGCATACTCTGGCTCTCCCACACGCCCTCCGCGGGGGCGCAGAGCCGCTCCCTCCCCACACGGAGCGGCCGCGCAGGGCTCCGCACCCGCGGAGGCGGTGGGGCTGCCCCAGCGCCCGCTTCGCAGCCTTCCTCTTTAATAACCTTCCCACAACAGGTTTTGTTGGGATTTTTTTTTTTTTTGGTGGTGGGTTGCTTTCACCTTTTTTCCTTTTTTTTCCTTTTTTTTTCTTTTTTCCCTTTTTTTTCCTTTTTTCCTTTTTTTTTTTTTTTTTTTTTTTTCTGCTCTCCCTCTCTTGCTCTCCCCGGAATATTTCTTGGCCTGTTACTCTGATACAGAAATAAATGCGGGCACCCAGGGCAGGATCCATCCCCATCCCCTTTTCCCACAGCCCTACAAATACTGTTTTCTCCCCTCTGATATCGGTTGATCTGCAAGGGAGAGCTGCTCTCCATCGGGAAGGCGCTTAGGTCTCTTTAAGCGCAAACCAAATAACATTTAAATGCCTTTTTACTGCCGTGGCCTTATTTATTTAAGTGGCCCTCGGAAATCACAGCAACGCGGGTCCCCGTTCCTCCTGGAATATTGTCCCCGCCGTTTTATTAGAGCGATTGGTTTTAAAGGGGCTATTTCCTAATAAAAGAACGCGTTTCTCCCCATTATTCATATCCAGGGAGTCCCGGGCCTTTACCACATTAAAAAAAGCTTCAAAAGGACAATTCGCCATCCACAGATATTATATTTGTGAAATGTCCTTTTGTCGAAGCTTTTAACACCTTCTTATAACGAATCATTTGTTCTTTTCTTTTTCATTTTGATAGACAATTAGCCATCAAATATACACCAGTTGACTGTAACCGAGCATTAAACTAGCCTTTATTTAACGCTAATTTAGCATAGCTGCTTTGTTTAACTTTGCCATACAAGAACCAGGTTTTGTAGCAAAAAAATAGGTGTAATTTTATGTTGGGCTTCATTTCTTTTGGCCCTCTACACAGCAAGCCCTCTCCTCTTTGTAACCCATTCTGCTGGGCAGAAACACCATTTCGGAGTGCCTAGCACCTGGAGTCTGGAAAAAATTAGCATTGATATAGATTTAGTTGAAATGTAATCTCTTAAATCTGTCCAAGATTCGGGGAGATAATTACACTTTCACTGAATTGCCAGGGGTCAGCGTCTCTGTGGACCTGAGGAGTTGATTTACTAACAATAGTGTTACATAAAAAATGGTGTTTGAGATTATAATGTTAATAGATGCAGTCACTGGGGAAAGCAGGCAGGCTACAACTAATTCGATGGAACTTGGTTTTTCCTTTACAAGGATTCAAATCACTTGCAGCATTTAATTTAGAGGAATGAGTTTGGCAGTAATTACAGCAAATGGAAAGGTCGCCTTAGAATATTAGTTATTTTTTCCCAAGTTGGGACTCGGGGTTTGGGGGGGAGGGTCCTTGTTCTCTGCCATTTAGGTGCTGCCGCCCTGCACTTGTACCTCTCGTCACCTCGAAGCCGGCAGAAATCCGCTCGGACAAAAGAAAAGGGGATGAAAAAATATTTGTATAAGCGCTGGAGTGGGACCCGACGGTTTTCAGGGAGAGGGAGGGTTTCTCTCTGCTCTCAGGGGATGCCGGGGGGCTCGGGGCAGCTCAGCATCTCCTCGGGCGAAGCGCACAAAATCCGGGGTGAAAATGCTCGACGGTTTCTTTGCCGTTTTTGGGGGGTGGTGACAGGAGCGGGTTGGGGCGGGGGACCCGGGTCCGTGCCCACTGGCCCCTGGCGGGACAGAACTTACCCAGAGCTGCCAAACCGGGACACCCACCCCACACACCCCCCCCAGCAGGACACGCCGCTTCTTTGGGATCCCCAAACCCTAGTCCTGGCGCCCGCGGGAGTGCGGTTTGTCCCCACCGAGGGGGATCGTGGGGAGCCAGGATGCTGCCGGCGTGGGAGGCGCGGGTCCCGCTGCGGCCGCCTCCCTCCCCGCTCCCGGGGTCTCTCCCTCCAGCCCCCAGCGAAGAAGCCGCCGGGAGCCACGGATCCATCCCCGACGGGACCCCCTGTCCGGCGGCGGTGCCTTCCTCGCCCCGCATCGAGGGGATGCGCTCCCTGCTCCCCGCTCCGCGCCCGCGGACGAAGGCGGGAGGGAGCGGTCCCCGCCGTCCCGTAGCTGCTGCCGGGGGCTGCGGGGCGGCTCCCGGGCCCCCCGACGCCCTCCGTCCCTGCCTGTTTGTGTTTTTAAGTCGCCCCCCTCTTATATGTAACAGCAATCTATATGTTAATTGAAAACTTCTGAATTTAAAAAGGTTGTGACAAGTTATAATTTGTCTTGTCAATGTCTGGAATCCTTGTTTAGCTCTTTAGTTGTGTCTGCGGTTCGTGCCTGTCAGAGAACAGCTTGCCGAGCGCTCTGCCTTCCTCTCTTATGGCACGGAAATGACAAATGTGCTGTTTTATCCATACAATTTATTTCATTATTGTTGCCAGCACGAAGCATCACAATCAATCATAAGGAAGTCCAGTTGGCAGGTGTCAATCTTGGTATGTTTTTGTACGTCTCAGTCTATATTTAATCCAATTACAAGGGTCATGGAGTAAGTGCAAATCCCCTTGTTACAACTCACATCTTATTCAAGATTTAAAGTAAAAAGTCAACTTGATCACATGGGCGCTTTGGGGGACCTCCGATACCTTTTGATATGTCGTCTCCCCTCCCAAATTATGCAGAGATAGCGTTTTATTAAAGAGTTATCGCGGGTCGGATGGGGTTTGGGGATTTTTTTTTTTTCCCCTGAGTGTTTGTGTGCAAATGAAGTATCTTGTTATTTCGCTAAAGAAGAGGGAGGCTTTAATGATGGGAGATCTTTCCGCTCATTGCCCTTTCAAATACAATTGTAGATCGAACTCAGCCTTGTCACGTTGAGGAAAAGTGAATTTCTAACATCCAGGACGTGCCTGTCGACTTTCAGCGAATTGCATCCAATCACCCCCAGGGAATTCAGCTAATGTCTCAGTCTAAACCGGGATGAGGGGAGAAAAACAAATCAAACATTGTCCGGAGTCACGCTTATTATGAAAATGTTTTAAAGGATAGAGAAGGGAAATAATTCAAGACAGCCCAGAATAAAGTTTTAGTCAAATTAATAGCATTAGGAGTCCTCGGAAAAAAAAAATAGAGATAGAAAGCCCAGCTAGAAAGTTAAGGTCTGAAGAAATGATTTATAGCTATACCTTTCTTTTTAAAGCCAGAAGTATATATTTTTTTAAATCTTGATATTTTCTTTTTTTTTTTTTTCTTTGATCAGAGGACAAGGTTACGGCATTGAAAATAAGTCTTATTACACAGACGGCTACAGTGGGATTCTTCACTGGGGAAACGTTATCTTTCTGCTAAATTTCTGTCTTTTAGGACGCTTCAGTTCACAGAAGTTTCTTGCAGCATCTTAAATTAAATCCCCCCCGAACACGCACTCCCGCACACGAATCCCGCTTGTTACAACAAGTTTCCAGCTCGTCAGGGCTCACAAATCGGGGTGCCCCGTGTCAGCCGGCTCAGCTCGCTCCTGGCTGGGTGCAACCGTTTACCAGGTTGCAGGGGAGGCTCGCAGGCTGCCATCCCCACAACAGGCGGAAAGCTCTCAGACCTTCACATGGCAACGTACAAAAAGCCATTTCAATAATAATTCAGGTAGTTTTTATTCGAAGAGATGGAGCTATTCAGTTTCTATCAAACTGCGAGAGGGCTGAACCGACAGGACGAGAGGATAAAAAAAAAAAAAAAGACACATTTAAAAAAAAAAAAAAAAAGAGCAAAAATTACATTTCTGCACCAAGGTTTAAACGCAATCCTGGGGGCGAAAGAGAAATGTTAGACAAGCAAAGAAACGTGTGGGGAAAATAAAAAGAAAGTATTTAAAAACACGTACCTTGGACAAGGGCAAAATATCCCAGCTAAAATGCTACTCAAGTGCCTCTTCCCTTGAAAGCCAAAACCACGTTTCTATTGCAATATTTTTCCTGTTCTAGAGAGTTTCCTTTGGTTTTTACCGTTTATTGTAGCTAGTCTTGGACCCTGCAGCCTGTGCGATGCCACAGTAAACAAATTGTTCTGATGTGCTTATTATTATTGCTCAAGTTCTGCTTGGATAGAGAATTAAAGCTCATTATTACAGTGTGTGTTGAGAATTGCTCAATCTATGTGAACACGGGGGTTTGGGGCATCCTCGGGAAAAAAAAAAAAACAACCCTCACAACTTCGCGTCGTGGTGTAAATCAAATATGTATAACGCTTATAAATTTGTAACACGTTGCCGTGCCCCCGTTCTTGCCCCCGCCCGGCTAGCACAGCTCCTCTCCGCGCCCGCGGAGCTCCACTCCGCGCTGCTCCGCGGGTCCAGCTCCCTCCTCCGCGGCCCAGGTGAAAGCTGTGGACCCGATGGTGACAGCAGAGAAAAGATAAATTAAATAAAATAAAATAACGGGGACCCACGCGGAGCAGCGGGTGGGATGTTTCGCCCCCGCTTTCCCGGCGCCGTTCCCCTCCGCGGCGGGGAGCGGAGTCCGCGCGCCGCTCCGCGGGGCAGGGCGGCTCGCCCGGACCCCCCCCGCGCCCTCCGAGGGGGGAGAGGGCGTCCGAGGAGCCCGTCCGAGGGCATCCCCGCCTCGGAGCCCCCGGCCCCGGGGGTCCCGCCTGCCTCCGGGCGATTCGCAGCATCCTCCCACCCCGTCCTTTATTATCAGCATCATTATTATTTTCACTTATTTAATTGTTTTTTTTTTTTTTAACCTCTTTGCGAGCTAGCAGCCAAACACGGGCTCTGCTTCTGGTTCTCCCCCACCTTCCCGTGTCCCTTCCCTCTCTATCCCTCTAATTTTTTTTTTTTTTCCAGGAGATAAAAAGGCAAACAGAGAGCGCTCTGGAGCTGGCGAGGGGACTGTTTGCCTGCCTCCGCCGAGGCCTGGCCAAGCAGACTTGGCTTCACGCCTGAGCAGTTTCTGGAGAGCGGCGCGCTGGAGAGCAGGGGAGGCAGCACCTGGCCCTGCTTTAGGAGCCATCTCCTTTTATTGACAGCCAGATAAGCAGGCGGGAGCCGTGGCGTTTCCAACGCTTCCCTGGAGGACCCTGCAGGGTTGCAGGGAGCTGCAAACCCCTTAATGGCGAGCGGCTCCAAACGTGCCTCGAAACCCCTTCCTGGCAGCGCCGCCGGGGCCGCCCCCCTGGGGCCGTCGCTACCGAGGAAGGAGAAAGGGTCACCTGGGACGCCGACCGGGCTCCCTCGCACCGGTGGTGAGGTCGGAGGGGGGGGCCGGGAGAGCAGCCCAGAGACGCCCCCGTACCCCGCAAAGCTCTCTCCGCCCGCCCACCCCCCGTCAAAGCTTGTTTCAGCCCCCAGCCCGGGCAGGGCCATGAAACATTTAAGCGCAGTTCAATAAAACTATGGGCGGGGGGGGGTTGCTGATAAATTATTTACCCTGACAAGTGTGTGCAAATAACGGCCTCTCTCTCCCCCTCTCTAATGGGAGAGGGTGTGGGTGTGGAGAGCGGGGAGCCCGGGCAGGACCCGCGGGGGGTGTCACGGCGCAGGAAGGTTGCGGGGCTGCCCACGCGTGTCCCGGGCGCACGGCGACCTGGACACTTATTCCCGCAGGGACCAGCGTCCCGCCTCCCCAGGAGAGATGCGGCCGGGCTGGCGTGGCCACAGCGTTTTCCAGGGCCGGATTTTGGGGGGACTGGGTGGGGTGTCGTTTTCCCCGTTCTCTAGTGTCCTCCCTCGGAGTGCGCCTCAGAGGGGAAGAAGCCAAACCTCAGCTTAAACCTTGGCCTGGGACGGGGCCCGGCTACGGGCAGCGCTGCGGCTGGGGCGAGCCGTCGGGCTACAGCCCCGCGTTCGCCGGTAGAAAGCGGGGGGAGGCAGCGGCCCCCCGTTCTCCGGCACAGGGCGGGGGGAGGCAGCGGCCCCCCGTTCTCCGGCACACGGCGGGGGGAGGCATCGGACCCCCGTTCTCCGGCACAGAGAGGGGGGAGGCATCGGACCCCCGTTCTCCGGCACAGAGTGGGGGGAGGCATCTGCCCCCCGTTCTCCGGCACAGAGTGGGGGGAGGCATCGGACCCCCGTTCGCCGGCACACGGCGGGGGGAGGCAGCGACTCCCCGTTCGCAGCGGGGCCTCGGGCGGGGCCGTGCCTTACGCGCCGTCGGGGCGGGCGGTGTCCGGGCTCGCACCGTCCGCGCTCGTGTCGCCTAAAATGTCTCATTAGCTGACTACTGTCCGCCGTGACGTCACCGGGGCGGCCCAGCCAATGGGGGAGGCGCTGGCGTTGGATATTAAGGGAAAGTTAGTGCAAAGGCAGCACCCCTCTTTTGCCGTCATTGACATTTAAACTGTGTGGCAGGTTCTTGCGTGGAAATTGGCGACCGGAGACGCCAGGTATCTCCTCCCGGCCGCGGGACCTCCGCGCCCGGGTCCTCAGCGCCAGCTGACAGGTAATGTCTCCGCACGCCCCCCCCCCCCCCCCAAGCCCAGGCACGGGCGCGGAGCCGCTCCCCGCCGCCGGCCCGACGGGGCGGGGAGGGGGCGGCCGGGCACCCCGACTCCGGCCAGCCGGGTCCCCCCACCCCGCGGGGGGGAGGCGAGGGGAGCGGGTCGAGGTCCCACACAACAGGTGGAGAAGGGAGAAGAGAGGGTGAAGGGAGGGAGGGAGGGAGCCGTCGGAGGGGGCAGCCCGGGCCGGTGGGGGAGGCCGGCGGGGCGAGCCGCTTCCCAAACTTCCCCCCTCCCCGCGCGGGCGGCGCAGCCCCCTCCCCTTCCCCCCGCCCCGTGACCCGGGCCTCGCTCCCTCGCCGGTTCCCGTCTCAGGTGGCGGGGGCGGCAGCAGGTTACGCCCCGCGTCCCCCCCGGCCCCGGCGAGGGCGGCTCGGGCCCCAGCGCCCCGGGCCGGCTGGACGGGGCGGGAGCAGCGAACGGAGGGAGCGGCGCGGAGGGGCCCCCGGGCCCCGCGGAGGAGCGCGGAAAGGCGGCGGGGCTCCGGGGCTCCGGGGAGGGGCGAGCCGAGCTGCCGTCGGGGGCCGCGTCCCAGCCGCCCCTCCCGAGGCTCTGCCGGGAGCTCGCCGGTAGCCGCGGCGTCTCGGCGGCCCCGCTCGGGCTGGGGAAGGTCCCGTAGCCTAGAGGCGACCACCCCTCGGCCCCCGAACTCAGGCTTCTCTCCCCAGCCCTGCTGGGAAGCGCCTCTGCTAAATCGGGGCGTCGGTGGCAGACAGAGACCCTAGAAACGCCTTTCTTCCTCCGAAATAACGCGAAACAAAATAACAGCGTAAATCCTAAAACAGCGCTTACCTGCCCTCGAGCATCTCCAGATACTCCATACGGTGCTTTACCGGGAACGGTCCCTGTGATGCTTCACTATAAGATACCGTTAAATGGACATTCTCCTTCAGTAATAAATCAAACACCATCTATCTCAGATCCTCCTCCCTAATTAGAGATGTTTATTGGAGATGGTGTTTATCCAGCTGTCATGCCGAGAAAAAGCTGTGACATAATTACCTCTGACCAGATAGTCTTTTATATGCATATCTCGCTGACATATAAAGCAATCGGTTTGCATTAAAAATGACAAGATCAAATGTTGATTTTAGCCGATATAATATAATTTCTGGTCATTAAATTAATTAAAATTCAACTTTCAGGCTCTCCCAATTACGAATATTGCGATTTAAACTTTATTTTTTTTTTAAGGAATTAAATGAGGGGCTCCACCGAAAGGGTGGGCAGTGGGAAACGTACCCTCCAAAGAAGCCGCGATAAATCAGAAATGTCAGCTAAAAGAAAAAGAGCCCTCGACCCCTCCGCCTAATATCAGAGTTGACGTGAATGCTAGGAGTTTCTGTGCCGCTTCCTCGTGCTTTGCCAAATTTAGGTTTTGCTGCTAATTCGGGAGGCCGGGAGAGCCCGAGGTGGGAAGAGAGGCTAGAGGGGGACCCCCCCGCGCCTTTAACAGGGTTATTTTTAAAGTTATTTTAAAGCGGGGCCAGCGAGACGCCCTCTCATTTGGTTTGGTGGCTCTGGCAGCGCCTGCGGAACCGTCTGGGTGGGGCTGCGATCGAGCCCTGATAAGCTCGGAATTGCTCTGTAATTGAAAATATATTTTTGGGAAAGGCTGGTTTTACAAATATCAAGGGTGTAGGCTTTTGATCCTTTCTGCTGCCTGTGTTCTCCAGTTGCTAATAAAACTCGCATTGAGCTCCTTAGTGGCTTGATTAACAGGCAGATTAACTGTTACTGGGGTTTTGAACAGCTTGTCCCAATCAATAGCATTTAAAAAGCCCGTCAGGATGCGCTAAGCTTCCACCCCCCTTCTTTTCTGAAGCCTTTTCGAGTGGGTCCAGTTGCATGACACTTTTCACATAAATAAAATCAAAGGGTTTCTAGGTTTCTAGTACAGAAAGATGTATGTTCGTCTTCCAGTTTCAGAGCGACTTCGGCAGGGTCCAGAAAACCTTTTTTTTTTTTCCTCTTTCTTTTTTCATGCTGCCACACAAAGCTGTGCCTTATGCAAAAGGCCAAACATAAAAGAGGTTAAATCGATTCCAAACTTTTCGCAGATTGTTTATAAACTAGAAAAGCTCCACTTAACTCAGTGTCCTGTGCATTATAGGTTTCAAGCACTGTCTCTACATATACAAATAGGCATTAAGTGTCCTGAAGGCAAAAGCATTGTACTCTAAGACGTCAGGATTTGTGTATCTCTTCAGTTTTAGACTGAACTGGACAAGAGGACTTTAAGCATTTTTCTGGGTATTAAAAAAGGTAGTTTGCAGCCCAGATATTAATAAAACGAGACGACACCGGAGTCTCTAACTCAGCACTTTCTGCTCTCACCACCTAACAAAATACGAAAGGGAAGCAAAAAAAAAAAAAAAAACCCACAAATCAATGCCCAGGCACGAGATCATGTAAAGAAGTGAAAATTATTTTAATAGGGGAAAAAAAATAGAAAGAAAGCAAGCGCCTTGTCGTATGTAATAGTTACTTACCTTTTTGAAACCCTTTTTTATTATGTTCATTTTTTCTTTTTGTTTGGAACAGTTAAAAACATTTAGAAAGAAGGTTGGTGGGGGGGGAGTATGCAGAAAAATCATTGTTACAATGATCCTGTGAGGATTTTAAAGCAGAATTCTCCAAAGGGTGCCCGAGTCCATGCCGGGAGCCGTGGCCGCGGGGTCCCACGGGCTCGGGGTCCCAGCCCACACCCGTGGGAATGGGGGGGCTCTGCGGCTGCAGGAGGGCAGGGCTCTGGGGAGAGGGGAACGCCAGGCACCTCTCAGCACTTCTTCTCCTCTTGCCTCATTTAAAAGGCAAACGGAGCGTTTTTAAGAGGCAAAAAATCGCTTTTGTACATAATAATAATAATTAAAAAAAAAACAACAGCAACAATTACAAAAGAAAAATAAAAAGAAAAACAGGCCGGGAGAGGAGGGTGGCAGCTCTCTCGTAAGGGCGAGAGGCGGCCGGAGAGCTGCTAGGTGAAAAAAATAGGGAAAATAAAAGCAAGCCTTTCCTTTGGAGGTATCCAGGCAGGGCGGTCCCGGCAAGTCCCGTGTCCCCGGCTGGGCTGGGGCCGGTAACGGAGCTGGGACGGAGCCGGTTCTTTCTCGCTCTCAACTTTCGCTCGGGGCTCCCCCCCCCGTGACGTCACCGGCTTCACCCCTGCCCTCCCCTCCCTGCCCGGGTATTTTTCTTTTTTTAAGGTTGGGGGGAAGCGTTAAAAGTTTTTTTTTTGGTGGGTGTGGGGAGGGAGGGAACACAAAGCCCGCTGAGCCCGAGGGGAAAATAGCAACAAGATTACGGCTGCTTTATTCAGGCGAGGAGGCGTAAGAAGGTGCTAATCCAAGGGATGGCTAATTGAGAGCTTGTAAAAATGATATTTGCTTGCGATTTCGGACAAAGTGGTTTCTCCTTTTTCCCCCTTTAACGCCCCGTGGACGAGAGTTAAAAAAAATAATAATAATCGCTCATCTGCTAGAGAGGGAGTGCAACAGGAAAATTAAAATTAAGAAAAAATCAAGAGAAAAAAAAAACAAACAAAAGCTACGGACGCGAGTGACTTCACTCCAGGAAAAAAAAAAAAAAAAAGGAGCTTTTAAAAGCCCATTGGAGCCTCCGAGATCCCCGCGAGCTTACAAACCGCAGCCTCTTTCTGTCGCCTGCAGGATGCGAGCGGCGGGACGCCCGGGATCGGCCACCGGGAACTAGGAGCGTGTCCAGGCTCCCAGCGGGACCCACGGCGGAGGGGGAGCCCCGCGCGACACCGGTTTGTACTTCGTTTTGACCCTCGTTTCGGTTCTTTCTGTCGATCTAAAAGGTTTCCTCGGCGCCCCGGAGGCGGTGCGGGCGGGTTAACTTAGTGGCAGCTGGGACTTTGGGAAGTTTTGGGGAGGAGGTGAGGAGATCGCGGGGAACAAGGGGCTGCCGGGGGATGGGGGGGGGGGATCCTGCCCGAGCTCCTCGCTTTGCCAGAGCCCCTCTTGGGGAGCCCCACGGCCGGGGTCCCCCGCTCCTGCCTCCCTTACCTTCAGGGAAGATCCCATCACACCCAACGCTCCTGTATGTCCGTCGCGATATTCGGCTCCGTTTCTATAAATATGCATGATTGGGGGGGACGAGGGGGGGAGAAATAAAAAGGCAGCAGGTTGATTTAGGCCTGGAGGAGGAGGAGCAGCAGAAGCAGCAGAAGCAGCCCCTCGCTGATGAAGGTGGGGCCGGCCGGGCAGGAGCGGCTCCCGCTTCCCCGCAGCCTCCGAGCCAAGACCGGGCCCGGCCCGTTCCCGGTTGCTGAGAGAGAGCAGGGAGTCCCGGCCCATTCCCGGTTTTTGAGGGAGGGCAGGGAGTCCCGGCCCGTTCTCGGTTGCTGAGGGAGGGCAGGGAGTCCCGGCCCATTCCCGGTTTTTGAGGGAGGGCAGGGAGTCCCGGCCCGTTCTCGGTTTTTAAGGGAAGGCAGGGAGTCCCGGCCCTCCCCGTCGGACGAGGAGCGGGGGTGGCCGCGGCTGCACCCCGGCTTCGGGGCGAGGGGAGCGAGGGGCGGAGGGGAAGGCAGCAGTCTCTTAAGAGCCCATTTTGTGCTATTAGGGAGCTGTGGCAGCTTCTCGGCGGGACCGGGGATGACAGTGCATGACGGCCGGGCAGCCCATTATCCCGCTCCCATTGAGGAGCCCTTTCACTCACATGCAAACTCCTTGGCAGAGTCGTTTGTCTCCTCATTGTACTTTATTTAAGAATGCAATGGTTGTCAGGGCTCTTATTCAATTTCAAGATACTTTATTGATGAGCTTTGACTTTTAGCACTTTTCACATGTCAAGAGAAGTCAAGTGTATGCGGCTACGACTTCATTTTATGCTTTGCGCGTTCATACTCTCCACTTTCCGCTGTGGCTCTTGGAATTTCTTTTTCCTGTCCCTTCTCCTTCTTCCCTTTCTTTGCCCCGAGCCTTTTTTTTTTTTTTCCCTATGCAGACCCCCCCCCCTTTCCCTCCCTCCCAGCCCCCCAGACCACTCGCCATAACCGATTGGGACACCCTGAGCTCGGACTGGTGCTCCCAGTGTAACCTTAAATGCATGCGCTGAGGGGTTGCTTTAGAGTTTACTGAGGTGTGTCTTAATAGTCCGGCATTCAACAAATGCACTTGTGGTGTGTGGTCAGAGCAGCAAAGTCATTTACTTACTTTCCCCCTTGAGTTACTGGCAGCGAGTGAAGGGGCTCCCTTTGGAAAAGGAGGCGGGGGGGGGGGGGGGGGAGAAGCCCCTTTAGGGACCGGGCACAAAGCGGTGGCCTCGCATCAGCCTGCGGGACAACGCTCCACACACACTCCTCCCCTTCTCCAGCTCCTCCGTGGTGTCTTAAAAAAAACAAAACAACAGCCCAGCCCGGCAGCCCTTAGTCAACAAACGGCACGTGGGAGAAGTTTGTGAGTGTTTGGTAAAGGACTCTTCAGGGCCTTTCACAAGAGCCCTCAATACACAAAGTAAATGGTGTATTTGCTCTGCTCTTTCCCGGCCGGGCAGAGCTTCCAGCTCCCCGGCGCTGGGAGCGGGGAAGAGGGGGGAGAGCTCCGGCCGATTCACCGCTGACAAAGCGCCTGTCTCCCAAATATTTATGTCTTTACCATTTGAATGTTATTTTCCCCTTATCTCCATTGTCGGACGGGAGCGAACTGTTTAAATGCAAATTGACCTTTCCCCCCCCGCTTCTCCTCCTCCTCCTCCCCTCTCTCCCTCCCCCATCACCACCCCCCATCACCCCCCACCCCCTCCCCCTAAGCCCGACCTGACGAGGCTCCGGTCCCCGCGGCCCGGGGGAGGCTCGGCTCGGCGGCGGCGGGTACGGAGCCGGGAACCGGGGAGCCGGGAACCGGGGAGCCGGGAACCGGGGAGCCGGGAACCGGGGAGCCGGGCCCAGCGCATTCATATTCAAACGTCTGGGCCAATTGAGCCGTGCCGGGGGCCCCGGCGGCCAATCGGCGGCGGGGAGGCGCTGCCGTGGCTTTGCATAAAGCAATATTTTGTGTGGGAGCGAAGGGAGCATTTGCATATTGCGGAGTGATTAGTGGGTTTGAAAAGCCAGCCCCGGCTCAGCCGCATTTCCCGCTCTGGTTAAGGCGCAGGGAGGAAGTGTTTTGCTGGAAGATGATGACAGAGGTCAGGCTTTGCTAATGGGCCAGTGAAGAGCAGTGGAGGCGAGGCAGAGAGACCAAGGCGCACATACATTAATACACTTGAACCATCACCAATCAGCATAGGTGTGCTCTGTCTCTCTCTCTCCCCCCACTTCACTCACACACTCTTTTATCTCTCGCTCTCCAGTCACTGACAGCCCATTTTATTGTCAATCTCTGTCTCCTTCCCAGGAATTCAAGATCACACAACCAGCAGCTTCAGTGGAGAAAAACTATTTTGCTGGCAACTCTTTTTAAAGCACCATCATTTCAAATCAGTGCGCTCTTGAACTATTGACAGGAGCTTTGACAACAAGACAGGATGCCTCATAAAGGTGAGTCTGCTCATTTCTTCTCCCAACTTCTCCCTCCTCGCATTTTAATATTTAGGCAGGGCTCGCTCTCTCGCTCTCTCCTCCTCTCTTTCTCTCTCTCTCGTATTCCCATTTGCATTCCGGAGAGCTTCCCAGGGAACTTTCCAGCCCAGGAGCTCACAAACTTTCTGCCTTTCACATAAGCCCGTGTCCTCTGGAAAAGCTAAAGCATCTGACCGGGAAAACAGTGCCAACACCAGCAGCAGCAATTCCCACGCAGCCTTTGCTGGGCGAAGGGAGACCACGAGCGCCGGCGTTGCCCATGCGGCCGGTTCCCCGGCTCGTAGGGCCGGAGCCCGAACCGGGCCGGGGCCGTCCCGGGGTCGGGGTGGCCTCCCGGGGCACCAGGAACGGCCCCGACCCGTCCCGGGCTCCGGCCCCACGGGAGAAAGGGAAGAAGGGAGGGAGCGGCTCCTCCTGCCCCGGGGGTGGCCCCCTCCACGGCCTCTGCTTTGTGCTCCCTCGGTCTCGGTTAGGGGAGGATCACCCGTGATCGTGGCGGAAAAAAAAAAAAAAAAGAGGGAAAAAAACCAAAAAAAAGAGCGAGCGGGCGAGAGAGTTGCGTGGAACAGGAGAGAAAAAAAAAAAATCACATCCTAGGCCAAGTCAGCTCCCAGGCGCGGTACAGGCGGGGAGCTGAGCGGAGCTGAAGGGCTGTCAGCTCTAATCAGCCACCCGGGGATCTTCCCAACTTGTCCCTAGTGCCGGCAACTTTCCCAGCTCCGGTGCGGGAGAAGCGCCGGGGGCGCGGAGCCACCCGAGCCGCCGGCCCCCTCGGGCAGAGCCCCGGGCCCGCATTGGCATTTTTTGGTGCCTTTTTTAATAGATATCCTTTTTATTCTTTTTCTTTCAAAAATCCCAATCTCGCTTATTTCTGAAACAGCCTCATCCTCACCCCTTTGCTCCCTCCACGTCCTGCGATCACCCACTAGAGCAAAGCTTTTTTTTTTTTTTTTTGCTTTTTTTTCTTTCTTTTTTTTTTTAAGAAGTTGTAAACTCTTCGCCGTGCAAGGAAAAAAAGAAAAAAAAAAAAAGATTTGCTCCTGGGAAGTGCAACAATAAACTTGATTCTTTTTCCCCTCGCAAGTGCAACTGGGAAAAATCTGGATTTGAATTTAACCTTGTAACGCTTTGCACGGAGGTGTTCCAGGGACGGGCAGAGCAGGAATAATTTCTGGGAAGTTTAAAAACAAAGTTTTTCGAACGATTAAATGTACCTGGCAAAGGCTGTTTTGGAAAACGACCACGAGGTCCCGGAGAAGAAAAGTGACCGCATCTTCTCCATCTTAGGGACATAAAATAATCAAAGTGGCCCTTGACAATAAATGTTTATAGCTGCTGCCCTTTACCAACGCGTAATCGCCAGCCGATTCGGTTTTATCTTTCGCTCGTTTGCCCCGAGAACGCGAAACTTTGTCATCTTAACGTCCAATTAGGGTTTCGCCGGAGGGGGGGGGGATGCTGCCCGCGATCAGATGATATCGAGATTTTGAGGTTAAAAACCGACTGGCGGCTGAGGCCCGGCCTCTGGGGGACTCGGTATTTGCCCTCCCTGGCTCGGGAGCTGCCCGTGCCCCGCCGGCCGGGCTGCGGGGCCCCGCAGGGAAGCGGCCAATTCGGGTTACGCCAGGGAAAAAAAAGGCGATTTTACGATGGTTTTGCTGCGGGACGCGGGTCCGGGGCTGCCGAGCAGCTTGCTGGGAGGCGTTAGAGACTCGCTGAGCAGAACCGCAGCTCCCTCGCCCCCCACACCTCTTCTTACCTTGCTGAAGCACTCGGCTACCCTCGCCCTCTATTGTAAAACCCATTCGGCTGTGTTTGGGCTTTGGTTTTGTTTTGTTTCCTGGCTTTTTTTTTTTTTTTTTTTTTTTCCCCCCCTCTTTCTTCCCTCTCCCCCCCCCCCGCCCTTCCCCTCCTTTCTTTTTAAACCCACTCATTGTCATTTCTGAGCTCCGCGCCGGCTGAGCTGAAGGGCTGGAAGTTTAATGGTGGCTTTCTGGATGGCTCCTTTAACCCCGTAGGCCCCGCGTTTATTAGTTGCGCGTGAAATATGTGAGGAAATTGTGTCTGGAGGAGTGGGCTTCTCGCTCGGTGTGTGTCGATGCAGACGTGTTCGGTGTATTAAAGGGGAGGCTTCACGGAGATACCGCCACGTCCCCATTGAAGTACAGTGCGGCTTGCTCTGCTGCTAATCAGGTAGCTCTCCAAAGAGCAGTAAATATTTACCAGTTAAAGTCTTCATGCTGCGAGAAAGTACTTGTTTGATGTTTATTTTTATGGATTCGAGATTACTAAAAGCTACTTAATAAATTATACC